>CM060948.1:162813126-163213126 GCA_030765055.1 Mantis religiosa | reverse complement strand
TTTTGAGGTTCGTACACCAGTGGTTTCTGCGCTGCCTAGTCACAAAATTATGTAATATTTAATGCTGCATAAAATTATACCTAAGAGAACTTCGAAGCTGCGGCACAGAAATTCGGATTAGTTAAGCTATAAACTATGCAACAGCTATACTCGTTCGGAGTCGTTTTGAAACAACTCTATCATTAAATGTTTTGTGTTAAATACTCTGTATTAATATTAGAAGATATATTTTTGCTACTTCCGTCTTTCTTTTGTTTGCCATGGCTCATATATAACGTTAATATTAATTCAATATAATTTCTGATTGATTTTCTTAAATATGTTTTAATATGCCCATTAGACATATCTTAGTAAAATGTGGCCCAAACATTCATTCTCCCATTTGTTTCTTATACCGTAAAAATACTTATTCATATACACAACTATTTTAAAGAACAGCTATCTCGTTTTAATCTATTTTAACAGGAATACAAAAACACTAGTGCGAGTATTACGATTCCATTTCACAATGAAAAATAAATTCTTACATCCTTTCTCATAATAGAAAACTATCTTCCTGATTACAATATCGATTCGATTCGTGATTGCTTCCTCATATCCTTTCTGCATATAACGCTTTCACGGAAAGAGTTAACTAAACGAGCAAGGTTTCTGTGCATCATGGAGCAATTGTAAACAATGGATTCAGTCACATGCTCGCGAATACACGCGCCTACCCCATTACATTACAATATACTAGACAGAAACCTTAAAAATGAGTTATTCATTTGGCGAACAGTTCGAACGTGTTTCAGAAGTGGCCATTGCGAAAACTTGTAAAGGGCAGCGAAGCTCCCATTGGTAATCACAACACTTTTTGTACCATAAATATGTTAACATCATTTATTTATTAAAAGGACAAAGTAATTATAATCATTTAATTTATTTTTATTATATATAGAGCGTACATTATTTTAGTAAAACCCAACCAGCTTTAGTCAAAATAGAAACTACAGTTCCAAAAAGCTGTTAATTATTGTGCAATAAGAAACTGTGACCGCAGTTTATCTTGGAATTGAGTTAATATGAATAAGTGACCTTTAAAATGACTGTCCTATGTGTGCACGTAGCAAAAAAAAAAAAAAAAAAAAAAAAAAATCTTTGAAACAAAACTTGTAGCTAACATATTCTATTTTTAAGTCATATAATAGAACTATAGCTTTTAACGATTTTTACTGAATAGGGCATTTGTAACAGAAAGCAGTAATTTTAGTTAATTGATGTAAATTAATAATTTCTCCACACTAGCCATACATAGGCTAAGATTTTTTATGGATAGAGTCAACATGTCAACAGTCGCTCTTAACCTTTGAGCTACCATGGCCAACGTGCCATCCTGACATTAAATTCTCCAGTTGACTCATATATTTCCCCGGTAGACTACTAGGGTCTCTCGCATCCGAGATACACAGTTTGTGGCGACTTACTATCGTAAGTACTTGAGTCCCAGGTTTCATTATTTAACTTTTATTATTTTAGTTAATTGATGGAAATTAATAATTTCTCCACACTAGCCGTACATAGGCTAAGATTTTTTATGGATAGAGTCAACATGAAAAATTCAATGCCATGGCCGGGATTTGAACCACGGATCTTTTGGTTTCCGTCCAGTCGCTCTTAACCTTTGAGTTACCATGTCAGTACGGCACGTTGGACATGATAGCTCAAAGGTTAAGAGTGACTGGACGGAAACCAGAAGATCCGTGGTTCAAATCCCGGCCATGGCATTGAATTTTTCATGTTGACTCTATCCATAGAAAGCAGTAATGTTTATATGCGTCTGTGTGTGAAAGGAGACAAAAATAAAAGAAATTAAAAAAGGAAGAAAATATGGAAGGAGGGTTCGAGGAAGATGCTCAGTAAATGTATAACATTGTAACCATAAAATAAGAAAAGTCCAGACACACCTAACGTTAGCACATTTTGCAAAAAGATTGCTAATAAAATAAGTAAATAAAATATTACTAATCGCATTATTAATAAAATATCTGTGGCAGAGAACCTCTACTTAATGTATGAGAAAGGTATCCATTTAAATTCTCGTTTTATACTGCTTTCCTTTTAGTGAAGGTATGTACATACTTCTTTATGGCCACACGCTAAATCTTAAAATTATTTGCAGTTTTATCGTAATGTATGTCGTTTTGCTTCATTTCCTTCTAACTGAAGTGTCCCTTGATATATTCATGTGCAATATGTTTAAGAATGAGCTTAAATTGGGTGTACAGTCTCAGTATAATCCAAACAAACTGCTGTGGATTTTATTGAAAGCATGTCATCACATCTTAGCCATTTCATTTCTTGCGAGACACAAAGAAACTTCCTTGTGAAGTGAGTAATCAACACGTATTTTAATAAAATCTTTGGTGCTATGCTGAAACTCAAGAGTAATTTAATGACTTTACTACAATTGACTAAAATAAGTACAAATATGCACAGTAAGAGATATTTTATTTATAATAAATTCATTTTGCCCACGTCGGTAGCGTAGATGGTAGCGTGTCTGCCTCACGTTCAAGAGGTCCCGAGTTCGAATCTCGGATATGGTTTATTCGGGGTTTTCCCTTATCCTGAAAGATAAATGTCGGGTAACTAAGCTCTATGGAGCTCATTCAAGCATCATTTCATCCATTTCATACATCGTTCGGTATGATTTAACGTTAGATGACGTAAATTTAAAAAACAAATAGAATAAAATAAACCTATTAGAGACTTGAAAACCGTTCATGCTTTTAAATTGTTATTGCATGTACTAAACTAAACATTTGGACGCTTGATTTAAAGCTGTCAAAATGTATACGTCAGTCACCTTAATACGGAGCATTTACAATAGCCATGCAAGGAATGAGAGTAGTAAAGCCTTCACCGTCACTGCTTCATGCGCCCAAAATGTAAACCCCACGCGGGTTGCAGAGCGTTGCTATAATAGGCGTGTGCGAACAAACATCGCTCTTAGCTTATACTGTCCCACTTACAGACGCGCACATTCTAATTTATGCACCTATTTATTTAGTTAACTATTTGCGTCTTTTTATTTATTTGTTTATTTAGTTATTTGTTTATTTATTTATTCGATTTATTAATAATATTAATTTAATTTATTATTAACTCGTTATTTATTTGTTTGTTTATTGTTTATCCCATTTATTAATAATATTAATTTAATTTATTAACTCGTTATTTATATATATATTTATTTATTCATTTATTTAGCAGTAAACCAGCAGCTCTGCTTGAACTATTCCATTATGAACTAATTTCCTCTTTCTTTCGTATCTCTTCTTTAGTGTCTGCTAAAATTGTACTTCAAATATCTCTGATGATATTGAGTTAAATATAGTTTATTAAAAGTATATTTTTTCATTTTAGTAAAGAAGGGAAGAAGCAAAATTGATACTATAAAAATAACGGAATTTAGTATGCAAGAAATATATAAACTGAGCTTAGATATCAACCTTTTTTTTTTTTTTCAAATTAAATTTTTTTTTTCTGAGTTTTAATTTTTATTTCATAGTAAAAAAATTACCTGTTTATTATGCGTATTTATGTTCAAACGAAATCAGTCTTTGCAAAGCATGAGTTAACCACCTGACACACAGTATGTAACATTTTTTTTTTTAATTTACGTCCTCCAACGGTAAGTCATATCGAACGGTGAATGAACTGGGTGAAATGGTGCTCAAAGGAGTCCAGGGTCCGAGTTAACCACCTGACACACAGTATGTAACATTTTTTTTTTTTTAATTTACGTCCTCCAACGGTAAGTCATATCGAACGGTGAATGAACTGGGTGAAATGGTGCTCAAAGGAGTCCAGGGTCCATGGAGCTTAAAGTTACCGACATTCGTCTCGAAGGATAAGGGAAACCCCCGGAGAAAACCTTATCCAGATAACTCACCTGACCGAGATTCGAACTCGGGACCTTTCGAACGTGAGGCAGACATGGTACCACCACGCTACTTAGGCGGGCATGTAACCATTGTATGACTATGGCACAGATAGTTTGCTATTGTCATCGACCTTGGTGCTGTAGATTGTGTTGCATTGTTGTTACGTGAGAATTGAACAGTGTATTTCGACGGAAATAAAGAACATTTAGAATTTCGGCAAATTGGACTTTTAATTCTACGAACCCACAAAGTCACAATATGGATATATAAAAACGTTATCCTTACTGCCACAAAGACAAATGTCCACTGTATGTATCTGCTATTTGCACTTGCCAATATTTTCAAGTTGACAGTTGTAATTAATATAAATAGCACATCAATGGTTGTGGAGGGCCAGCACAAGTGAACTTTGGTTTTATATGTGACAGGATGCCATATGGGAAACGTTTGAAACATGATTATTGCTTATACATTGCTGTTTGTAAGTTCTGTATATGGTCAATAAAGGATAAGCTTTCACAGTCCCAAAATACGCGTAATACGGGACGCATCTTACCTTACGTAATTGCATCCTCTCACTGTTCTAATGCAAGTGATAAACAATGCACACACATTCTTGTTTTGTTGTAGAAACGGCGGCAGAGCTCACTGGTCGTTTTGGACCTCTAGCTATCTCGCAGCACATAGTAAACGTTTAGCGTTGCCATAGCAACACCCTGGAGAAGGGGGAGGGGGCAAGGGCAGTGAAATTCGTCTCTGGCCAGCCTGGCTTTACAACCACAGGACATGGCAGTAAGAATCACGCCGAAAATGCCTCAGACTTGAACCAAAACACTTGGAATGTGCTTCGAATCGCTGTAAGCTTACAGTGGAAAAATGAAAACGTGAATGCTTGGTTTTGGGGTGCTCTCCATCGCTCGCTATTTATTTTCAAAATAACATTTCGCTTTTCTTACACAAAATCTTGTTAATATTAACAAGAAAAGATTCTAGAAAACAGATTTGTATTCACATTATTTCTTTTTTTTTTTTTTTTTTTTTTTTTTTTTTGCTTGTTCTACTTATACCCCGCCTTTAACTACCATGGTCATATCGGCGGCCGTTCTCCTTTGGAACATACTGAAGGTGTTAACTCGTTATCTTTGGGTTTATTTATCATTACATCACGCACACATTCACACTCTCATTCATACTTCCAGACTCTGGGGAAGATGGGCAATTATCTTGGTCGGAGAAAAATCCCCACCCCCACCGCCGGGAATCGAACCCGGGACCCCTAGCACGGTAGGCAGGTGCTCTACCGACTGAGCTACGGGGCCAGCCACAATTGTATTGTAAGCGAGTACGAACTCGTTATCAAGTGGGATGGTTTAGGCGGTAGCGTCTGTGGCCCGTTCTCGTGACCGAACTCCCTAATCCGTTTTTTCTTATTTTCGGTGTCGCGGAAAAATATAATTATACTCTACGAATTTTCTGTCTCGCCATTTCACCTCATTTATTTCGGTCATAGTTTTAGCATGTATGGCAGGGATTTTTTTCTGTGTAAATCCTAATCCTCCGGATCTCAGGTACAGACTCTTCAGATCATGTATAGGAATCCTGCCTTGTGTTGTTGTTTCTCCTCAGGTCCGAACACCGATTGTATCCCCTCACCTCACTTTTCTCTCCCCAGGGCTGCCCCATCAGTGGCATAGACACAAAATAGCTTTTATAGTCGAGGTGTTAACTTTCTCTTCTGAATCTCGTCATAGAGTCATAGTACTTCATTAATTGAATTAATGGACGTTTCTATTATTATTATTATTATTATTATTATTATTATTATTATTATTATTATTATTATTATTATACCAATAATTACATTATCCGCGTAACGATTTCCATTACTCGTTTCGTCAATGGATTCGAAAACCTTGTTCTAATTGTTCCATTCTTACCCCGCCTTTAACTGCAATGGTCATATCGGCGGCCGTTCTCTTTTGGAACATACCAAATTCGTTGGGTTTTATTCATTAGTTCACGCACACATTCACACTCTCGATCACACTTTCAGACTCTGGGAAAAATGAGGAATTATCCTGGTTGGAGAAAAATCCCCACCCCTACCGCCGGGAATCGAAACCGGGACTCCTAGCACGGCAGGCAGATGCTCATCCGACTGAGCTACGAGGCCAGCTATGAAACTCTTCTTGCCATGTATCTTGCTAATGGTGTTGTAACATTGTGTCAGGTAGTTCTTTCAAGAGTTGATTCGTCTGGTGTAGGAGGTCCGAAATATAGTTCTAGAAAACTCTTCAATTTACCATTGATCAACGAACAAAATGGGATGTTTGCAGAAACTAAAGTTTCACAAAAGTCTGTAAATATCTTGATGATTAATTGTCCTTCAGGGATACACTTTCTTGCAGTAAAATTTACGCGGATTTCTTCTCACTTATGAGTTGCACGACCATATATGCTAATCGCGTCCCACAAGTTGCCAAACAGTGAATTTACCTTCGGCTGATACCTTTATTTCCCACCTCATATTTTTGGAGGGGATTCGGCACTGGTCTATTGTACCTTATGCCCCCAAGTGGGGCATCCCCAGGAGTGATGAGGAGGAAGCATGAGGTGGTCGTACCAAGGTGCCACTGCAGTGCAGAGGGCAGGGTCCCCAAATTTTACTAAGATGGAAACCTCTCCCGGCAGGCCAGGACAACGGACATTATCCCGTACTGTAGTCCGGAGACGGTTCCAGTAGTCGGAGCGGAGACCGGCAACCGACCTACCGGAGGAGGAAGTAGTTTATTCAGAGCATATCATCCTGCCATGCACCGCCGAGACAGCCCGCCTCGGTAGCGTAGATGGTAGCATGTCTCCCTCACGTTCAAGAGGTCCCGAGTTCATATCTCGGTCAGGGTGAGCTACTTGGATAAGGTTTTTCCGGGGTTTTCCCTTATCCTTACAGACGAATGTCGGGTAGCTCTAAGCTCCATGGGTCCTGGACACATTTGAGCATCATTTCATCCATTTCATTCACCGTCCGATATGACTTAACGTTGGAGGACGTAAAATTACAAAAATGAAAAAAAAATACACCGAGACTCCCGCCGACACTTCTACCCTGAAAGAGACCACCAGATGAGAGATGGTATGAAATGGTTATGGAAATGAAATATAGGGACAGGAAGTTCGGGGATGTAATTAACCTACCCAGGATTCGCCTACCGACCCGGGAAACCCCCGAAAAAACCATGGGTAAGGTAGGTCGGCCACGTGAATCGAACCCGGTCCTCCCAAATGCGGGCCACAGACGAAACCGCCTGGGCCATCCCACTCGGTTTCGCACAAAATAGCACTTCTCCATCCATGAAGAAACATCATCTCGAAATTCAGAGACAATCTATGTTAAATGACAAGATTTAGAGGTTTTATTTTAGGTCTGGTTGACTGAAACTACGAAAAACAAAATGCACACCAAACTTTTCTCTCAGAAAATCTGCAAATAACTAAATTTGTTATAGTGAAAATAATGGATAAACACTTGCCTTTGAAGTTGCAAATTGTCGAGTGGCACATTCGAAATAGAATTTATTGTTTGGACAATATATACAATATTTTTAAGAAACCAACTGCCAACGTGTACATTGTCAATCCATTGTTCAAATATCCATTTATTTTCTTAAATTAAAAATAAGTGTTAAATTATTTATTTAATAATTTAGTTAATAATTTAGCTAATATAATTTCTTGCTAAAATGGATAAGGACCAGAAAAGGAAGTAAAATCCAGAAAAAACTAAAACAAAGCACAAAATGTAAAAATTTAAAACATGACTTAAAAGTTTAAATACAGAAAATATGGTGAAAAAATACCCAATAAAATTAACATTTGTATAACTAGAGTATTGTGTTTAGGATTTTAATTCTTATGAGCAATGCATACTGTATAAGGAAAAGAATATGACATGTTATCAAAATACGGCTCTGGTCATACGCATACGTTAAATGTGACTTCCTCAGTCCAGTTATTCATAAATATTTTTAGAAAGAATATTTCAAATAAAATTGTAACCGTTCATAACAACTTTCCGGTAGTTTTCAGAGAAGTTGTGTACAGCTATACTGGTTATTATAAGAAACTGAGTTTCAGGCTTTAAGGGAAAACACATCAGCGAAATGCAAAATCTGCATTGTGCAATCGGTTTTGCATTCCCAGTTTAATCCTTCTCCGATCAAGGTGACAAATGTCAAAACAAGATGCTAAGGGAACGTGAGGCATGTATCAGCACAGGTGGAATTCTCAAATGATTGCAAAGCATAAAACTACTACAATGAAGAACGAAAATCATTATCACAGTTGATGCAAGTTCCTTTTCACATCAATTACTTATACGCCACTTTGATGCACGCTGCCTACCAAGCGTTGTCAATATAGATACACCTTATTTTTACGTTGTAAATTTTGAAGCCCTGTAGCCTATCCTCAGGGTAGAGCAAATATTTCCGTCAAAGGATATGCGTGGATATGTATGGGAGTAAGGATGGTTCTAGTGACATTGAAATGCACGTTTCAGACTGGTTTAATGACTGCTTCTTTTTATCCTCACATCAAACTCGAAGTTGCCGACCAAGGGTTACCAATACATCACTGTTCAGAGTTACCGTATGTCAAATGCACATTACGCGATAACACGTAGGATACCTTTTCTCCTCGGTTCTGGTCTGCCTTCGCCCAACACAGAACCAGATGTGTTTCTTAATGGACCGAGAGACCTGTTGTGACCTCTCTGGGGCACTGCAGCTGTGTGTGACTTTCACCTCTCGAAGCCCTGTCTTTTTTCCACCAAAATTCCTTTTGTGGCTATTTTGTCCATTGTGATTATTAGTGTCGGTCATGACATTATTAAGGGTCCGAACAATGCCTTTTCAAACGGAGTCAAGTGTTATGCACTTAGAATCGCTGCTAAGAATCCTCTGAACCGACTGAACCAACTGCGCTTGTTCGTGTTGTAACAAATATACAATGTTACTTTGAAATCCATTACAATTCTTTATTCATTGCATCCCTTAATTTTGGTATCACGGTTAATAAAGATCAACAGTAACTTACGGTATAAAGATAGGGACATGAAGCATTTTCCCCTAAAATGTATTTTTGCAAAAGAAAAGATAATATTTGAAATTAGGTTAGCACATTATGTACAAATGAAATAGCATTTTCATTAACTGTTATTTGTCTGTGCGGTTCCAATGTCAGTATTCATAAACAGTTTTATTTCGTATTAAGGTGCGAGCAGCTAAAATAACACAGTAAAGGATAAAGAGTGAGAAATGAAGGGGAGCAACTTGTGCAACCTATACAGAGATCTATTGCAGATAACACACCCCCAGGATAAAGGCATGGTCTGAGGCAACTGAACCGTAGGCGACCATGGCAGACAGGTCACACTGACGCGCGGAAGTCCCTAATAAATGTTGAAAGTTCTTCCCAGCACCATGATTCGCTGTGCCGGATCCGGTGTCCATGAGGACAGCTCCACTTAACGCCACCCAGCACCGAGAACAGCATTTACAATGCGCAACCAACCACGCCATCTATTTGGCACGTCAAAGACCACAAGCCAGAAAGCATACCTGAAAGATGATGAGGAAATGGAATAAAGGAAATTATGGAAAGGAAACCGAGCGGGATGGCTAAGGTGGTTTCGTCTGTAGCCCATATTCGAGAGGCCTGGGTTTGATTACCATGGCCGACCTACCTGATGGGTTTGTTTCTCCATTTCACCTCCATTATCATTTCATATTATCTCTCATGTGGTGGTTTCTTTCAGGGTAGAACAGTCGGCGGAAGTCTCGGCGGTGCATGGCGGCAAGATATGCTCTGAGTAAACACTTTCTCCTCCGTCGGGACGGACTCCGGTCTGCGAGCCGGTGTAGTGGACCGATTCAGAAACGACGCGGTTGGCGGGATGCCGGAATGGCAAGTCTCTCTGGTGTCTTCCCTACTCTAGGGGTGAGGGGGCTCCAGTCTCCAAACCGGCCTCGTGACTGTTTCGGGACCATGGTAGGTGGGTTGACGATTGTCCTATACCTACCGCCGGGGAGTTTCTATCTAGTAAAGTGTAGGGACCCGCCCTCTGTACTGTAGTCACTCCTTAGGGTGAGCCGCCCTCTGTCTCCTCTCACCTCATCCTCCCTCCGGGGGGTGCCCCATTTAGGGCATAGGTACAAAAGACTAGTCTGGTCGAGGTGCCAAATCCCCTCGGAACAATCTATTCCAATCCAATGGAAAGGAAATCCCAAACATACAGCTAAGCTGCAACGAAAAAGCCCCGATCATAGTACGCAGTCGACAAGGATCGAATCCATGATCACCCGAATGCGAGTAGCACACCTTACTACGGCGCCATCTCACTTGGTAAATAACACAGTAATCGTCAATATTGCGTAGATTTATGGAAAACTAAACGGTACACCTCCCATTCAGACCTTTCATCTCTTAATCGGCAATATCTGCTTTAACATTTACTGAAAGCCTGCATCTTCGGGGATTTTCCCGACTCAATCAGCAGTTATCCTTGAATAAAGCTCTTTTCCAAAACTTTTGTCATGCTCAATAGAAATATATCAAGGCAGAGTTACCAACAGATTCCAAGTCTCAACGTAATAATTTATGGATAGGAAGAGTCAGAATGAACATTTCAGACCCCCGGTCTCCTCCGATTTCTCTGAACCTTTAAGCTACTACGGCCAACATACCAGCAAGACATTAAATTCCCCAACTGACTCGTATTTTTCCGGTAAACCACTAAAGGCTCTCATATACAATGAGATACGCACCTTTTGTGGCAACTTACTATGCTGTAAGTACATAAGTCCCGGCTTCATTGTTCTCACTATTAGATAAACTGAATGATTAATTTCTATAAAAAGTTTTTTTTTTTGTAATTTACGTCCACCCCAACGTTAAGTTATATCGGACGGTGAATGAATTGGTTGAAATGAGGCTCAAATGAGTCCAGGGTCCATGGAGCTTAGAGTTACCCGACATTCGTCTTGAAGGATAAGGGAAAACCCCGGAAAAAACTTATCTAGGTAACTCACCCTGACCGAGATTCGAACTCGGGAGCTCTTGAGCGTGAGGCAGACTGCAACGCATATATATATATATATATATATATATAAGCTATTATAGCAGGACTTGGCTTTGCTACTAACAGCAGCGATCCCCCCCCCCCCCGTTCTCGTCCATCCAACTCTTCCGATGCTTCTTGCGCTGTTTCCACGCACGGCCCTCTCTTTCTTCTCTCTCTCTTTCTTTTCTCTCTCTCTCTTAATATTTGTTTGATATTTTGTAATCAGACGATGAAAAGCTTATATTTCTAAGGATGCGGATAAAATGTAAATATAAGAGGATCCAGAGCACTCCAAAATGTCACTGTTATTTATGCCTACAACATTTTGTTTTTTTCGTGTGATAAACCTAAACGACACTGAAATATAAAATGTTTAACTGATTTTGTACACAAATAACAATAATTGAAATTTTTGAACATTCTTAGATATTCATTCGTGGAACATTTTTCGTAAAACTTGGTAATTTAAATTATTTTGCTACTTTGATATTTTAACCTCTTCCCCTTTGAGGAAGCTGGATGCTGTTTTCTAAGTGGAATGAAACTTATGTTACAGCCAAGTTTCATATCTATCGATTCAAATATTCATGTGCGGTAAATATAACATATACAAATATAAACAAATTTATATACATACCAATAACGTGTTGAACGCTATGTTTATTCATTTAGGCATTAATAGCTTTAAGTTTGTGCAGTAAGACATTAATTTATAAATAAATACGATGTAACCTGCTAATACTGAGAGACTGGTTTTATTTTCCAGCTATAATACCGTTAAAGTTGTATGGTACAAGAATTCATTTCTTGACGTACACAAACAGATTTGCCTAGAATTGTTCAAAATACCAGGTGAGTCAGCCGCGCCTTATTTTTTTTTTTTTTTTTTTTTTTTTTTTTGAAAGGTAGGCCACCCATGAAACGGCATGTGAGCCTTGGTCCAGTTTTGCGCTTACTAAACTGTATTGCTTGACGTTCTTAGAGAGAGGAATGCGCAAAATTCAGAGGAATAGCGGCTTAAGGGACAAGACGTGCTGCTCGTTAAAGTACACCTCAAAAACATACGACTGCTTTACTGAGAGCGAATTCCGGTTTTCAGCCGATTTTAAAAATTTTTTATTAGAGTATAGATACATGGCAAAGTAATTCAGTAAACGTCTCATATGAGTACACTAACAACGTCAGTTACAAAGAAAATGGCGGATTCTTGTACTTCGAGCAGGGGTTGGCTGCCAAAAATTAGGAAAATGTTAGAGACGCCTCATCCATCATGGACGCGTACACTCAAAACGGACATGTAATTAAACAACAGTTTATTTACAATTTTGCGTAAACTACGTCTCGTGCATCTCAATTAACATGTATAAGAGCTTTTGTCATTTAAGTAATAGTATTAAAGCGCCCAGAAAATTATTAAAACACTCTTAAAGGGCTAAACCAGGCACGAAAACTCACGAGGTGGCTATTGCATAGCGCCAAGTATACAAGTTGTACTATTGAATGCAGAAGGTGGTTTTCAGTCAAATCCCGAAATAGTTGGACAGAATTATGACCTCTCCTGTGCCCTAACCTCCAATGACACAAATTCGAGTCTCAGCATTGTAAATACTCTTTTTTAAGTTCATCAAAACTTGGAAACCGAATTCACAAACATTTAATTATAAAGTCCCTGAGGGCGTGCATTACCAAGAAGTTCATCAGTTCGAGCACTTACTTCGTTAGAGGAGTCGTGTTCCAGGAATAGAAAAATGGTAATTCCAGCTCCACAAAACATTCCAATTTGAAACGACATTTTTAATAGCACAATAATTCTATGTCTGCAAAATTGTGTTTAACTTCCACGTTAAACTCTGATATTGTAATTTCCTTTTTTTTTCTGTATTCAAATGTGTAAATGATCCTTATTTCAATTGCACCTACCTATAGATGTGTTTAAACAACTACCTACTTGTAGTTCACCAATAAAGAAACATCAGACAATAATAACCCATGGCGCGACAGCCCTTAGAGGGTCAAGACCTACCAACCCGACTGCCGGCCTCACGTCCACTTACGCACGGCAGAGGTGGACGATCATCCAACCGATACGGTGAGGAGATGTGGTCAGCATCTCGGCATCCCCCAGTCGGAGTGTTGGTTTCTGTGACCAGGGCCGCTTACCTAGCGTAAGCTCCTCACTTTCCTCACGATGCTGAGTGGGCACCGGTCCTATACCCGGGATCTAAAATCCCCACCACATGGGTGGGATCGAACCCGGGCCGCTTTCCGTGGCCAGGGACCAAGGCATGCTGCCTTAGCCCGCTACGCCACGGCGCAGGACATCAGACAATGCCATAACATAAACATAAAACAATTAAAAATAAAAATAATAACAATTTTCATAATAATACTTGTATATTGTGAATATTACGTGGTAAAAAAATTAGTATCTATATGTAGGGGATTCGAACCACCTTCACATTAGACAGATAACACAGCAGTTTTGCTGCTTGCTCCAACTGAGCTATCTAGTAATGTATAAGGTGGACATCCCGTTTAACATATAGTATTCGCTGGTTCCAGTGAATATTTGCAGACATGCAAACGTCAGTTGTCTAATTACGAATACACTACAAGCGATGCCATAAAATCTATATTAGTACTAATTTCATCGAGTGTTTAACATCCATGTTAAATACGCGAGTAGAACCTAGCAATGGGGTCGATGTTTTCGTGTTAGAATATAAAATGCGAATTCCATAAAACTCGAGAATAAGGGGCAGCTGACTCTACTGGTATATAGAAGAATAGGACCGTGCATTTATACTAGTAATTACAAGAAAGTAAACACAAAATATTTTTGGACTGCAGATTAAGAAAACAACCATAAAAATATATTTCTAGCTGCTTCCTTGCAATGGAACCAATTGATCTTTCAAGTCAATGATTTTTTCGACGTCAGTTATTTTTAAATCTGAACACAATTTAGAAAACAGCCATGGGTTAAATGTAGTATATATGTTCATATCTGTTAAACGGTCATAAAAATAGAGGATCGAAAATTTAGTAGTGCTTACAGTATCACATGTTGCTGACCATAGCAGACACCACAAAGGTATGGATGACCTTGCCCTACAAGCACCCCTCTTCACTTTTATGTTTTGGTGTATACAAGGGTAAAGGAGGGGTGCCTTTGTCACCTACAGGTACCTGGGTTTAATCTTTGTAGTACACACAAGAACCAAAGAACTCAGAGCCACTTTCAGTAAAGCTTAGAAGCAGTTTAGCTTTCTTAATCGAAGGTCCGTGTTCAGCTCCATGCATTTTAGATGCTCTTTGCGTCTACCATCCACATTTTCGTCTTCAGTATACTTCTGAGCTATGTAGATTTTGCAAATTCGTCAATAACTTAGTCATTCCACATTGGTACTATGGGCAAATGGGGGAAAAGATCACAATTATCAGTAACTGATTTTCGTTCGTCGGTATGATTTACGATGGTATGCAAAAAGTAAAAAAAAAATTAAATTGTTCCTTTCTGTCTGATTTGAGGTTATTTTAAGTGATTTATTTAAAACTGATGCAACTGCTATGAAAATGTTGATAAAGCCCAGGACTCAACTTATCATTCTAAGTCGCCCTTTGAGTACGTAACCTCAAACACAGATTTGAGATTCTCTAGTGATCTGCCAAGAAATACGAGTCAACTTTTGCCATAATAATTCAGTGGATAGAGAAGCCGCGCGTAGAGAAGATGATCCATAGTTCAAATCCCGGCTATGGCATTGAATTTTTCAGTTCAGATTCTATCTTTCATGCTATAGTACAATTTGCGAGTTGGCATGTTACATATTAACGCAACATATCTTGTATTTTCAACTCCAGTGGAGTCAAAAATATTTCTGCTACAGTGAAACTTACCCCGATTTTCTTATGTGAACCATTAGTAGGCTTTCTTTTATTGATAATGACTTCTTTTTAAGTTTCTCTTCAGAGTTTTAACACGTTCTTTTCTAAGGAAAAAATTTATATAGTGATAGTAATTACAAAATGTAATCGTGTGGGATGGTTCAGGCGATTTCGTCTGTGGTCCGACCTCGGGAGACCTGGGTTCGATTCCCGTGACTGACCTACATAACCCACGGGTTTTTTCGGGGGTTTTCCCTGATCACCAGTGCGAATGCTGGGTATGTTAACTACATCCACCGTTTTATCTCCATTATCATTCCACGCCATCTCTCCTCTGGTGGTCTCTTTCAGGGTAGAAGTGTCGGCGAGTGTCTCGTCGGTACCTGGCAGAATGATATGCTCTGAGTAGAACTTCCTCCTCCGGAAAGACGGTCTCCGGTCTCCGAACCCGGTCAGGTCGGCCGTTTCCGCACCGCAGTCAGGTCAGCTGCTGGTTGTGCTGGCCTGCCGGGGAGTTTCCAACCAGTGAAACGTAGAGAACCTGTCCTATGCACTGCCGTGGTTCCTTGGAATGGCCGCTCTCTGTCTCCTCTCACCTTACCCTTCCTCCTGGAGATGCCCCATTCGGGTCAATGGATCAAGACTGGTCGCAGTGCTGGATCTCCTCCATACCGTAATCCAATCCAAGTATAAATGTAGGTAAACAAATTATATTCAAGTGACAGAAAATTAATATTTAAGTAAAGTATATAGAATATGAGTAGTTGTCAAGCAGTTTTTGAGATTACTCACTCAGATAAGATGTTCTCCATATCTCCATAAGCGCTTTTCGGTCTGGTTTAGACCATCTTCAGTGGGTGTTGACCAGCTACTCATTCGTGATTACTATTTATACGTGAGTGTGACTCAATATCTGCGTTCCTGATTTTATTTCTTCCTCTTCTTCTTCCTCCTCCTCTTCTTCCTCCTCCTCCTCTTCCCCCCTCTTCCTTCTTATAGGAGGTCTGCATGTTGGTGCCTGCGTATCTATTTTCAAGATAGGCGTCGATTAGGAATGCCAGGCGAAGATTATAGAAAATCTCGTCACCAGAGATACCTGTGTAGTGTAGTGTTTAACGCCCGCTTTTACTACATCCAGCAACGCAGGCGGTGATAATGATGATACATGAGATGAAGATAGAGCACCGGTGGAGTGAGATGGCTGAGGAATCCGGAGATCTCGAAGAAAACCCGCCCCAGCGCTGTGTAGTCAACCACAAATCTCACTTTGCTGTCGCATGGTATCGAACCCGGGCGGCCTTGGTGAGAGTTGAGTGATCCAACCACTCAGCCACGGCGCCGCCACCACAGATACCTTTTGTATGCTTTATTGCTAATGAACTATTTTATCAAAATTGGTCTAAGGGACTTCGAGTAAAATATCCTGTGTCTAGCATCTTGATATGGCGAACAAAATCCTTATATGGACTTTTCTTTAAAGACCTTGTAAAGTCTTCTTTTTTAATACAAAAATTTATATACATATAAAAAGCACGAAAAACTGACAGGCAACGCTATAGTAAAAACATTTAGCTCATTAAATTACACTATTCATTTCAAACGATAACTACGTCTCACGTTTTTTTTTTTTTTTTTTTTTTTCTTTTTTCGAAATATTGGTTTTTATCCACCGGTCGATTCATTCACTCGTTCAGTCAGTCAATCAGTCATTCATTCAACTGTGTGAGCAAATTAGTCATTCGACCGGCCGGTCAGTTAGTAGGTCAATCAATTGCTAAGTCTGTCAGTTATTTGGTGTTTCACTCAGCCATTCCATCAGTCAGTCAGTGGGTCAGTGTAAGAATATGATGTGAGTGGAGTTATGAGGAAGATGAAGGCACGTTTGCGAACAGCTTATCGTGGGGATAAAAGTGCACTGTGCAACAGGACTACCTGTAACGGTAGAGGTGAGTATGTTTATCAAAGGAACGCAGCCAGTTTCATAAATTTAATATAAATGTTTTCATTACCATTATAATTATGTTACATTTGACTGTTTTTGGCTAGTCACAATATAATTTCAAAACGATGAATTCTTACAGAAAGAGACTATCTTGTTAATTGTGGATGATAGCACTGATGACCGGACCTTGAGCGTGTTTGCGAATAGTACAAGAAATAAGTTGTACTGCGTTGAGCACACCATGTTGTATTGTTGGGTCCATGCCATATTTATTAACTTTCTTCAGACTCTATGAAAACAATACATATTAATGAAAAACAAACGACCCCAATTTACTGGAATATCATAATTGCAATGAACCGTTTATTTTAAAGACAAATATTTCATTGTTTATTTGCGTAAAGGATCCATATGGAATGCCAGAAGATGAGATGGTGCTCATTTTATTCTAACCTAAAAAAATTTGTATTTGAAATACAGATTACCAATTATGCAATTCATGAAATTTCCCTTCAGAATAGTTTGCAATGGAACGCTCACATTGGGTGCATGTATATTTCAATTTATGTTAATCAATTAACTGTAGTACTTTTTTTTTTCCTGGGATCTAAGTTTTATTTCAAATTCCATTCCCCATGACATTTTAATGTTGTGATGTCACGCCAGCTTCTACTAATATGATCCCAGAATCCCTGCGGAAATAATACCCAGTGTACAAAATATACCAGGTGGTCCAACTGCTCCGTCTTTCACGTAAGCAGCTATCATTTCGTGCGTTAAAACAGTTGCAGAACTCAACGGTAAATTTCAACTAAAGGCACACTAGTGGCGTAGCGAACTTCTCTCTGCTCCTTTTGATTTTCAGCGAAGCGGTGCGATGAGAGGCACTTCCCAGGACTATTCTAGCGAGGTACTCCTTGGTATGAGAAACGAACAGTGTAAACTATGTAAAGATCTTAGAATGTATTCAACTTTAGTTACAAGTTTTTATTTTCGATAGAATAAACTCACTTTTTAAATTGACAAATGATTGAAAATTATTTGTATGACCTGTCCGTATTCACCTATAGCTAACTTTTACATTCCATTTACGATGCTATTATCTAACGTTACGGATTCTACGCATTGTAAAGCTCCGTCAGAAAAACCATGCAAACGTGAGGGCACGTTATATTTCCGTCCATTTGTTTACTTTCTACTACTGTTATCTATTGTATTATTATTTATTATTAGGTATATTGACCGCGCCATGGTTGAATGGTTAGACCACTCGGCTCTCACCAAGGCTGTCCGGGTTCGATCCCAGGTGACCGCAAAGTGAGATTTATGGTGGACAACATGGCGCATGGGCGGGTTTTCTACGGGTCCTCCGGTTTCCTCCACCAGCATTCCACCGATTGCTCCATCTTCATCTTTTCTATCACCTCATCTCTCTCATACTTTCACTTCCAGCGTTGGGCTGATCACTCATTCCAGAATCTCTCTGATTAGGAAATCTCTGATCCAGGTATTCATTCATTAGGTATACTATTATTATTATTATTATTATTATTATTATTATTATTATTATTATTATTATTATTATTATTATTATTATTATTATTATTATTATTATTATTATTATTATTATTATTATTATTATTATTATTATTATTATTATTATTATTATTATTATTATTATTATTATTATTATTATTATTATTATTATTATTATTATTATTATTATTATTATTATTATTTAAATGTCGCTTTCAAAACCCGTGCTTGTAGTTTCCGCCATCTTGGGCTGCTGCTTTGAAGATGCTAAAAGGTACTCACTGGTCATAGGGAAGCGTCACCCGTGCCAAATAAGACCATAATTAGTCGCCGAAGTATTATGAATGACGTAACAGTTCAGTTATGTCATATGCAATAAGGCGTATTATAGTGTGATCGATCCAAAAGATGCAATACAATGGTAAAGGCGGACACCATAGGTAAAGAGCAGTATTAGGAATGGCATGTGATTAGCATGCCTCATTCTCCCTGCCGCTTTGTGGTTTTCCAGTTCGAGCCGCTATTTATATATCAAGTAGCTTCTCAACTGATCAATTAGAACACATGAGACTAAATGTTCCTCGTACCAGACCCCCCTAGCAAGGGAACAATCCCCTTGTCGGTACTAGGAATCAAAACCTGGTCTCCTCGCACAGCATGGCTCTAAGGTATAAGTATATTCTATTTCATGAGTGATCTAAGATTCTGTCTACTTGCTTATGGAGTTACGAGTAAGCAAACGGAAAGGCTCTACTAACTGAACAACATCGCAGCTAGGGCGGGGTCCCTAACATGATTGCAACATGGCACCAATCCGGGAGCCAGATAGCTCTGCCTAGCTCTGTTCCAGCAGTCCCCTAACGACCAAGATAACACGTACTCAAGAGTGGCCGGCGCGACTGTAATCTAACTTGGGGTCTCCTGAAAGCGAGTCTCACACTTTACCTCTGAGCTATCTTGCTTGGTTATATAAAACAAATGGCCTTGCTACCCCAGAGGCTCCGATCGTAACCTCTGTGCGAAACTAACAGCAAATAAAGGGTAACGGCTACATACTGGCCATGGCATGCCAAGAAACTTGTTTCTAGTACAATTGCAATAAAAGGATGAGTATAAACCGGTTACGTGTCAGTTTTTTTTTGTGTGTGTGTGTGCACGTCTTTTGTAGTCAACTGTATGCTGATATGAATTTTAGAATCAACATAAATTACTCTCCAGCACATTTTATTCCTTTGCTACCGAACATAAGCAGGGTCTTTCAGAGTGTAACATCGACCCTTTAACTTCCGTGTAACACGGAAGTTCTCTTGAGCTATTATTTTCGAACTTAACTTTCTCTTTCTGAATACAGGTATTTCAGGTAATTAAATGAGCCCGCCTCGGTAGTGTGGTGGTAGCGAGTCTGCCTCACGTTCAAGAGGTTTCGAGTTCGAATCTAGGTCAGAGTGAGCTACCTGGGTAAGGTTTTTTCCAGGGTTTTCCCTTATCCTGAAAGACGAATGTCGGGTAACTCTAAGCTCTATGGAACCTGGGCTCGTTTGAGCGTCATTTCACCCATTCCATTCATCGTCCGATATGACTTAACGTTGGAGGACGTAAAATTACAAAAAAAGGTAATTAAATGAAGAAGACGGCAGTGTTCTGATCAGTTTTCTCACTGTTATAAGTCCCACTGTTATGGGCTGTTATAAGAGAAAATACCTGGATTCGTTAAGTAGGCCTTTATGACTGAAGGAAGAGTAAACGAACAGACGTAAGTTTATCATGCAACATTATTCTCATAATTTTTGGGATTTGTAAAATATCTATTGTATGCATATTTGTAGAATTTTCAGGTTTCGTTGTTATTATTCGTGTGCACACAAAAGAATCAGCTAAAATTTGACACACAGGAATGCTCAGTTTGTATTGTTTCTTTTACACAAGTTTTATATTTAACACACTACGTATATTTACCTGACATATAAGGAATTTTTAAACATCACATGAACCTAAAATTTTGTTTAAGAGAAAGGGAACTGAACGAACGTTAAGGGCCAGGAATAGCATCCTTTGAAAAAGATTTATATTGGCTAGGTATAACGTATTTACTTGTACACAAAGAATCCGTATCTATATCAAGCTAAAAAAAACTAAAAGTTTTAGAAAATGAAGGATTATAAGCGTGTACATTTCTAGTGAAACACCCACTGGAAATATGTGCATACGTGTTATGTGCTGTTTGGAATTTGATTGCTATAACATGCACTGCAAAGCATCCGAATTAAAATATTGTCATCTGTCATTAAAGATGTAATGAGCATAAGTATAATTGTCTCCTTTATTATTTCTTTACAGAGAGACAGGTATCATTTTAATAAGAAAATATAACAAATTTTTCATGAAGAAAGAAGTTTCCAGTGCAAAGCAACGCCTGCTTCAAAATTAAATACTCGTATGTATTCATTTCAGTTTATAAAAATAAAATTGAAGTTTAATAAAACTTCAGCATGCAGTAATGAAGTTTAACTTAAATTACTTAACCTATTATTATTATTGTTATTGTTATTGTTATTGTTATTGTTATTGTTATTGTTATTGTTATTATTGTTATTGTTATTATTGTTATTATTATTATTGTTATTATTATTATTATTATTATTATTATTATTATTATTATTATTATTATTATTATTATTATTATTATTATTATTATTATTATTATTATTATTATTATGATTATTATTATTATTATTATTATTATTATTATTATTATTATTATTATTATTATTATTATTATTATTATTATTATTATTATTATTATTATTATTATTATTATTATTATTATTATTATTATTATTATTATTATTATTATTATTATTATTATTATTATTATTATTATTATTGTTATTATTATTATTATTATTATTATTATTATTATTATTATTATTATTATTATTATTATTATTATTATTATTATTATTATTATTATTATTATTATTATTATATAGAGTCAACATGAAATATTCAATACCATAGCCGGGATTTGAGCTACGGATCTCCTGGTTTCCACCCAGTTGCTCTAACCCATTGAGCTACCATGGCCAACTAGCCGTCACGACATTAAATTCTCCATTTTACTCGTATATTACTCCGGTAGACCACTAGGGGCTCTCGCATTCGAGATACATCGTTTGCGCTTACTTACTATCGTAAGCACTTGAGTCCCAGGCTTCATCATTTAACTCTTATTATTTTAATTCATTGATAGAAATTTATCATTTCTTCACACTAGTCGTATATAGGCTAAGGACTTTGATCGATAAAATCAACATGAAAAATTCAAAAACCTATATACGGCTAGTGTGAAGAAATGATAACCCAGAATTATTCAAAAGATACATATATCGTGGGACCACTCATTTGCAAAATTGTGATTATTAGCGCTTATTTTCAATTCCGCATTAGAAGTGCCCCTATTTTACATGTATTTGTTTTTGGGGAAAATACTGAAGCTTTACAAAGGCTGCACATATAATTGAAATGCATATTATACTGTTGCAAACTAGTTTCAACTGTGTGAAAATATCCAGTGTATTAAAATATCCAGACACGAGAGCAGTACTTCCTTATTTTTGTTCCAAAATAATAAATTTATCTATTAAGATAACGAAACCATTTCTTTTCTTTGTTGCATTAAACAATGCTATAGGAAGAGAGGATCTACTCGTAGTAAGATGTCGAAAATATCTTGTGATTGAGTTATTATTTTACCTTAAAATCTACTAGAAATAATTTCTTCATTAGGGATTTTCAAGAATGTCTCATATTTTAAATTAATAGATCATATCAACATGTTTATACTTAATTTTATAAATATTAATAAAATACGAAATAATATTTATGCAAATATGGGCCTGGCATTATGCTGTTACCTAAGTACTTTGCAATTCACTAGGGAACACGTTTTTTGTACCCGAAACAAAATAGGCTAATTCTTATGCAAAATGACTCGCTGATTCCAAAAATGCCTCTGAAAATGCTGTATCACGTAACGTTTTTGAGATATTCTTATTCGTATTATTTTATATAAAATTACAGAAATGAGGTATGATAACAACTCATATTGACTTAATTTAAAATAATAGCCATTTTATTATTAAATAATATTTTTATACCTGTAAAGAATATGAATACTATTCGAAATAACTAGAACAAATTTTCCATCATGTAAGATTTATCAGTAAAATTAATTTTAGAGTCTACTATAAAAATTGTATTTACATGGGTGTGCCCAACTCAATATAAATTAAGTTGACATAAACTACTGATGCAGGATTTCATAACTTATCATGAAGACCCAAATACATCTTATTTTGTTTTCTCTAATGGCAAAGATTGAGTCCTTAGGTTCACAGATAACACCCCTTTATCACGCTTCTCTCCTCCTGAGTAAATAAACAGATGTGTTAGCTTGATTGCTCCTCTGGGTGGTCTGGTTTTTATCTGTGTTGGATTTTTCTTTCAGTTCATATTCAGCTGTGAAAGTTATTCGCAGTGCTAATAAAAGGTTAGATATGAAATGTACTAATTATCCAAATAACTTTTGTTATGTGAGTGGACAATTCACCCCTAAATCACAACGAAAAAAAAATTACAAGTATTACTAAAACAGCATATTTATTATACTTTGGTTGTGCCCTTGGTGATCAAGATAAGGATTTTTCTCCCCATGTTTGCTGCATATCGTGCAAAACTGATCTTAATCAATGGCTGAACGGTAAACGCAAATCTATACCTTTTGCTATGCCTATGGTGTGGAGAGAACAATCTAACCATTTAAATGACTGCTATTTTTGTAATACAAATTTTACAGGTGTGTCTAGAAAAAATAAATCGAGTGTCAAATATCCAAGTGTTCCATCTGCAATAAGACCAGTTCCTCATAGTGAAGATCTTCCGGTGCCTGATCCTCCGAAAGCATGGGTTGAAGAATATGATGGATCAAGTTCAAATCATGATGTAGATGACATGAACCCTCAATATCCCAAGACCCTACATATCAATGTGAGCGAAGTGAAGAAAAACATTTTGTTTCTATAGAAGAACTAAGCGATCTTATTCGTGATTTGAAACTAGGTAAAAAGGAGTCAGAATTACTGGGTTCCAGGCTACAGGAGTGGAATTTCCTGGTAAAAGAGACTAAAATAACATTTTACCGATCTCGACATAAATAGTACTCACAGTATTTCACAAAGAAAGACAACATGTGTTTCTGTGTTAATGTTAATGTTTTAATGAAGGAATTGGGTACAGAGCATTGTGTCAAAAATTGGCGCCTCTTTATTGACTCTTCTAAATACAGCTTAAAGGCAGTGTTGCTTCATAATGGCAACTTACTACCTTCAATACCTTTATTTCATGCCATAGGAATGAAGAAAAATGTGTGCTGTTTAACGCCCGCTTTTACTACATACGGCACCGCAGGCGGTGACACTGATGATACATGAGATGAAGATGGGGCACCGGTGGAATGAGATGGCAGGGGAAATCGAAGGTCCCGGAGAAAACCCGCCCCAGCGCCGAGTTGTCCCCCACAAATCTCACTTTGCGGTTGCCTGGGATCGAACCCGGGCCGCCTTGGTGAGAGCCAAGAGGAATGAAGGAGACATATGATTTCATGTCCATCAGTTTAGATGCTATTAGTTATCAAAACCATGGCTGGGAAATTTGTAGTGACCTCATGGTAGTTGCATTGCTAACGGGATTGCAGGGAGGTTTCACAAAATATTGCTGTTTTTTTGTGCTCATATGACAGTAGGGCAACTGACAAGCATTTTATAGTGAAAGAGTGGGGGGAAAAGGGAAGACTATACTCCTGGAGTAAGCAGTGTTAAGTATGTGCCTCTAGTAGACCCACACAAAGTTCTTCTCCCCTCCCCCCTTCACATAAAGCTCGGGTTAATGAAGAATTTTGTTAAAGGTTTGGACAAAAGTGGAAGTTCATTTGAGTATTTAAGAAGTATCTTTCCCAAAATAAGTGAATCTAAATTGAAGGAAGGTATATTTGTCGGTCCTCAAATAAGACTACTTCTTAAAGACATGTTTTTTAATCAAAGCTTAAACGTGTTGAACTGGCAGCATGGAAATCATTTAAATCAGTGGTGGAAGGCTTCCTGGGCAATAATAAAGAAGAAAATTATGAAACTTTGGTCTCAGAACTATTTAGGAGCTACATACAAAGAAATGGGTTGCCGTATGTCTCTTAAAATCCACTTTTTGCACTCTCACCTTGATTAGTTTCCCTACAAACCTAGGAGCTGTAAGTGATGAGCAAGGTGAGCGTTTTCACCAGGACATTTCTGAGATGGAAAGACGTTACCAGTGTCGCTGGGATTCAACCATGTTGGGAGACTATTGTTGGTTCCTCAAACGGGAGAGTACATGTCAATACAAAAAAAAAAAAAAAAAAAAAAAAATCAACAGTGAAACACTTCTGAGATAATTCAGGTATGCGGTTTTCATCATTATCTTGTGTTTATTTATTTTAATAATGATGATTAATAATAATTATTATTTTCAATGTTATTTGGCAATAAATTACCTATTATTTTCAATTAATCAAATATGAGTTATCACATCGCATTTCTGTAAGTTTTCATAAAAAATTATGAATACCTAAAAATCGTTACGTGATACAGCATTTTGAGGGGCATTTTCGTAATCAGCATATCAGTTTACATAAGAATTTGCCTATTTTGTTTCGGGTATATGAAAATATATTTTTCTTTTTTGTTCCCCAGTGATAATTTATAAAGTGTACCCAAAACACACACGGTGAAATTGTGTATCCATAAAATAGACTAAGGAATAAAGAAATATACACCTGGGATGGATAATGCGTGTGATACATGCGTCTGCTGAATTGTTACATCCATTTCAATGTGTAAAGTCATACTGTGTTGAAAACATGTACCTCCCGGGTGCACCAAGGAGGATGAGTTTCGAGCCAACAGCCATATAAGCTCACAAAATTTACCCCTGGATAACTTAATGTACAGCAATAATTACTTCCAAACACTAAACGCTACGAGAAATTATTCAGCGCAAATGGCATTATTTAATTAGATCTACATTTGTTCTCTTATGCCAACTTCCATTCCAGAAATTTGAATAAGAACGATGAACATTATACACGCTGTTTACATAAAATTCAAGATTATATTCATATATTTTATACTATTGTATTTTATACCTGATCTATTTCTGAAGACAAAATCTCAAATATATTATAATCAAAACCGCTGCAACTAGTTTAGAAAAAAAATATTATAAGTTTCCAGAATTTCCTCCACCTTAAACAAACCTAAAGGATTGAATTTTAACTTACAAACTTAAATAATAAATGTGTTACTTTTACTCATTTTGGTTTTTAAATTAAAGGAGAACTGTAAAACTAGTTAACATCGGTGAAAACTTGATATCGATTTTTTTTGTAAATGCAATAAAACGTTCACAGGCAGCAAGGAGATTAAGGAGTGTCCCTGGATATGTTAATTTATTAATGTTAATGTTAAATTTAGAACGCTAATATTTTACGGCATGTTACAATATTCAATTATATTATCTCAGCATTTACTGCATATACTATAGTTAATTTTTTATCCTTATTGTCCAAATATGCGTCGTTTTCTTTAAATATATTATTTAAATTATTTTATTTCATATAACTTATAGAGTTATTGATGATCGGTATTATTACACATAAGTAAATCTGTCTACTAGAGATTGAAGGATATAGACAAATTAAATTAATATCAGGACATTATATGTGTGTGTGCGTGCGTGTGTATTCAATTTACTTTTCAACTAAACTGACTTACACTTTATTATAAAGTTACTTTGAAAAGCAGGAGTCATGACTGTAGCTTAATGTTCTTTTAGGCTAATATATTTTGGTGTGCAAAGTGCAGAAAAATACGGCAAAGCCCGTTCTAAACTTGAAACTAACCTATTCAAATATGTAGACAGCTAACAAACTGCATTGAAAATGGCTATCGAACCATAGTGTCCAGAAGCTTCAAATTCCTTTTATTATATTTCTAATACATTACGGCATATTTCCCTCAGAAAGTATAAACAGTTCATGTTTCTTTTTTAAGCCTACTCCCATTAAAACATGAAATAAAATGTTTATATCCTGAAAGGTATTGTGTGCATTTGCAGTATATTATAATGCTACAAGCATTAACTGCGACAGATGAGATTAGACGGTGTCTATTGATTTGTGACAAAATAGAGCTCTGTTTTTACATCCTTATTTATGTATGCCCCCTCGACCTGTAATTCAAGATCAACTGGCCCAGGTTTTGTAATAGGCAAGTCTTCAACAAAGGCTCAGACCCCCACCAAAGAAAATATGTGAGGGACCCGCATGCACTCCACCTGTAGTCACTAAACATTAGTTTTCAAAGGTAAGCAGAATGCGGGAGAACCCCGAGAAAGAAGCTTGGGTTTATCTATAGATCACTCATCTGCCAGATTGCAGTAAAGAAAATCGGATTTGTAGCTACAAAGGCTCACTGTAAGAGGTCTTTCTGTTCTTCTGTGTTTGTTTATTCAGCCATTTGCACGCCAGGAAGCTTCAGAAGTCTTTCCTCTGCTTCAATAAGTTTCTTAATGTTAGAACTGAAATTGGGAAGAAGTGGTAGACTTATCAACCCCGTTGAGATATTGCGTGATTTTCTGGCAGATAAAAAAAACAAAAGATAAGAAAGCAGATGCTGTACAAGAAATATAGTCTCAGCTAGAGAAGTGATGCCCTTTAGGAGCTTTGGTCCAGGCAGAAATTCCTGCCATTATAGCCTGCTTGGATGTGAGTGTGGACTGTGCTACACAAAGTATGACATCGGGTTATTCTGAGACAGCGCTATCCACATCTTTCATAAGATCAACGATCATGCTCTAGAAAAGCTAGGACAATGTAATAGGTTCATTCTGCAATGAATCGTGGACTACACTTCGGTAAATGGCAACGAAAATGCAGAATGACCAAAATGGTAGCACGCACCCTATTTACAAGTCCAAAATCTGTTCTGAGAATTACTAAACTAATGTTAAGAACAATCTAATAAACTATATTAAAACACAACTTATAGATTACTGGAAAATATCCAGAGACATATACAATAAAAACTAATGCTTTTACAACTATGGTTTAAAATAAATATTGCAGTACGTAAATTAAACAGGGAGCAGATAAGATTTATGGTGGATCTGAGACTGGCTATAAGAAATAGTTTAAGTTAATAGTTTAACTATTATAAATAGTTAATAGTTTAACTATTTTAAGAAATAGTTACCGATAATGGCGTTCACAGCAGATTTCGTTTACAGGATGAATGGTTATAAGTAAACAACGGGTCATAATTAATATTACAATGTGGAAGTTTGGAACTAAATAAATACAATCAATTTAGGACTGTACGTATAGCAAGAGAGGGTAGTCTGTGATAAAACTACAGTTTATGGTCTTCTAAAACGTTTAGGAGGAGTTAATTATTAGCGAAAGTAGGAGAAAATCGTCAAATAAACCTCACGGAATGAGGTAGCGCCACGGTTACTTACGCGAGTCACATACGGGAGCTCGCGAGTTTGTTCTCCGTTGACCGCGCATTCTGGCTTGGGTACTTCATGGTCTGCTCTTGGCAGAGAATACTCAGGTGCTACTCTGATACCTCGGCTTATTTTCCATAATTTCATTTTCATTCAATTTCCTTCGTCATCATTGTGGTCGTTATCCTTGCCAGAGTGGAGCTCGAGACCCGAAACCCATGGTGCTGATATTTTACGTGACGGATCCTGGCGCCAGAATTAACTTTCAGCCTCTGCGCATCTCTCCCTCCTGTCATTCCCTCACCTCATACCTTTCTTTTAGGCCGCGCCGTGGCTCAGTGGTTAGACCGCTTGGCTCTCACCAAGGCGGCCCGGGTTCGATCCCAGGCGACCGCAAAGTGAGATTTGTGGTGGACAACACGACGCTGTGGAGGGTTTTCTCCGGAATCTCCGGTTTCCCCCGCCATCTCATTCCACCTTCATCTCATGTATCGTCAGTGTCATCGCCTGCGGTGCCGTATGTAGTAAAAGCAGGCGTTAAACACTACACATTTATGGATCTCTGTATAAGGTGTTCACTTCCGTTGTTTAGCCTTTGCAATAAACCTTAGGTTTCAGCGCGGGCAGGACGAGAAAAACATCTCTTATTTACCTCCCTGATAAAATTTAATTTAATTTAATTTCAAAAATCGACTTAAAATGACAGCTCATGTAAAATAAACACTGGAATACGAAACATACAGAAAGGAAACTACAGTTTTAATATTAAGGTTTGGATTTCACCCTAAAATTCCCCACTCTCCAATTAACGTGGACAAGATTTTAAATAAAGGTAACTTAAATTTCTGTTGTTTTGGTTTCTAAACAGGAATATTTAACATAATTTTATAACATCAATATTCGGGGCAAAAATAACAATTATGTATTTACACTTTAGTCGGATCTTATTATAAATCACTTAATATTTTCTCTGCTCTAACCAAATATGACGTGTCAACAACTGTTCTGAAAACTGATATATCAAATTTCAGCTTCGTGAATGAAGCCGTCAGCCTAATATTAGTTCTCAAGACGAACCATTCTGAATTGTGTACCAACTTCAAACAAATTATGCAGGTGTCAAAATGTCCAAAGAAAACAAAAATATAATAGTTCAACCCCATACCTGTGTATTTTTGTAAATTGCTACCTGAATGCAGAATAATGAAAACTCAATTGGCATGCTTTTCTTTCTTTTTCTTTGTTCTTCCACTTTTTGGGGGGGGGGGGGCCCAAAACTAAACCATTCCTGGAATATTTTCTTCATAAATATCCTTTTATAAGTACAAATTCATTGCATGCATCAGCAATGTTGGAGTAAAACGGATGTTTAGCACTATTAAAAATTGTCATTGCAGCCATAAAACTAAATATGGACGGTACAAGAGTGAATTAAACAAATGATTTAGTTTGCGATTCTAAATGAGTATGGAGAGAAACGGAAGTAAGACGTCAGAATGAACTCTTAATGGGTTGTTTAGGCTCCATAAACAAATTGCCCGCCTTGATAGCGTGGTGGTAGCATGTCTGCCTCACGTTCAAGAGGTCCCGAGTTCGAATCTCGGTCAGGGTGAGTTACCTGGATAAGGCTTTTTCCGGGGTTTTCCCTTATCCTGTAAGCCGAATCTCGGATAACTCTAAGCTCCATGGACCCCGGACTCATTTGAGCATCATTTCATCCATTCCATTCATCGTTCAATATGACTTAACGTTGGAGGACGTAAATTACACACACACACACACACACACACACACACACACAAAACATAAACAAATTTTGATTGCTCTGCAGCAATCAAGGTCCGTGTCGAAGTTTATTTAAAAGGGTTAAGTCAAAAGAGAATACCTAAGTTAGCATTTTTTTTACGTTCTGTATGTTAATTTGCAACTATGAACAACTTGTTTATCAGTGAAATGTATAGCATTGCATGGAAAAATTTAAATGTTACATTTCTTATGTATACAATGTTATGTAAACATACTAACAATGTTCTGGAAATACAGAGCTTCTGAGTCCAATCCAATATACCTATTATATAAAAGAATCAATATGACAAACCTCCGTCATAGAACAGACTCCGCCTGATTTTACGGCACTGTGAATATTGTTCCATATACCTATATATTTCTCTTGTGGTGGCTCTTCATTATTCCTACTGTAGAAATTCAACAGGTATATCAAAGCTAGTGAACGATAATGCTGAAAAATTCCTTACTTATAACAATCCAGCGATCAACACTAATGTTTTAAAACGTTTCAGCTAGTAGTTAGATACCTAAAGAAATATATATCAAGTAAATATAAAATTTCAAATTTGAGTTGGACAACTTTAACGATGCAAGGCGAATATCTAAAAGTTGGATAACTTGGAAAATTCAATGCTATGGGTGAGATTTGAACCACGGATCTCCTGGTTTCCGTCCATTCACTCTTACCCTTTGAGCTACCATGGCCAACTTGCCGTCATAACACAAAATTCTCCAATTGATTCTTATATTTTCCCGGTAAACCACTAGGGGCTTTCGTATTCTACACCGTTTGTGGAGACTTATTATTCTAAGTAGTTGAGTCCCAGACTTCATCGTTTAACTCTTATTATTTAAGTTAATTAATGGAAATTTATCCTTTCTACACACTAGCCGTATAAAGGCCAAGGTTTTGGATGGATAGAGTCAACTTGAAAAATTCAATACCATGGCCGGGATTTCAACCACGGATCTCCTGGTTTCCGTCCAGTCACACTTTGAGCTACCATGGCCAACTTGCCGTCATAACACTAAATTCTCCAATTGATTCTTATATTTTCCCGGTAAACCACTAGGGTATTTCGTATTCGAGATACAACGTTTGTGGCGACTTACTATTGTAAGTACTTAAATCCCAAGCTTCATCATTTAATTCTTATTAAGTTAGTCGATGGAAATTAATCATTTCTCCACACTAGTTGTATATAGGCTAAAGTTTTGGCGTTGAATTCTTCAAGTTGACTCTATCTACTCATATACTTAGCCTATATACGGCTAGTGTGAAGAAATGATTAATTTCCATCAATTAACTTAAATCAAAAAATTGACTCGACCTCATACATCCCATTACATGACAAAAATATGCTTTTCCCTTCTAACACGCCTTTAAAGTTTTTTTTTATAAAAAATGAAGATATTTAAAATAATGAAATGAAGGATGAAATAACCCGCCTCGGTAGCGTGATGGTAGCATGTCTGCCTATTGTTCAAGAGGTCCCGAGTTCGAATCTCGGTCAGGGTGAGTTACTTAGAAAAGTTTTTCCGGGGTTTTCCCTTATCCTGAAAGAAGAATGTCGTGTAACTCTAAGCTCTATGGACCCTGGGCTCATTTGAGCATCATTTCACCCATTTCATTCATCGTCTGATATGACTTAACGTTGGAGAACGTAAATTACAAAAAAGGATGAAATATACCTCAAGACCTATCTATGTATCCTCAACGTCAGTATAATTCTATCACTCTCTCTCTCTCTCTCTCTCTCTCTCTCTCTCTCTCTCTCTCTCTCTTTCCCTCCCTCCCAATCTAAGTAGTAACGTGGACATGTTAAGTGGTGTTTCTTTTGTTTCTAGTTTTGTTGAAGCACGGAGAACTTAATATCATGTACAACGTACAATTATCGCTTGCTTTAAGCAGATGAGCTTTTTTGTGTGAGTGCTTTTAAGTGCAGTGGTCTTATCGGCGGCCGTTCTCCTTTAGTACATATCGATGATGTTAACTCGTAATCGTTGGGTTTTATCATTAATCACGCACACAATGACACTTTCATTCATATTTCCAGACTCTGGGGAATATAGGAATTCAGCTTGGTTCGAGAAAAGTCCCAATCCCCAGCCGGGAATCGAACCCGGGACCCCTAGCACGGCAGGCAGGTGCTCTACCGACTGAGTTGTGGGGAGCCAAGGTGAGCTTTTGTCTCTATAGGCAAAATACTAAATCAGTACTGATAAGAAATATGATCCAACATTAATCATAGTTAAGAAAAGAAGATAACAAATAAGCTCGGATGTTCGTAATTAGTGGTGTAGCTATAATAAACGATAATTGGCGAGGCATATAATTGTTTCACATTTGATATTTTAGTTGAAGATAATGATGATGGTGTTTAAGGGCGCTCAAGTGCGCAGTCATCAGTGACCTTTATTTTAGTTACGTAATTATATCGTCAATATCGTTCTCGACATAATCGGCATCGCGTAACCTCATTCCTGTTCGCCAACCCACAGGCACAATTTATGCTCTGTTGAACAGAAATATTAATGTTATCTCTCGGTCGACTGCAGCATCCCACACATAAGATTCCAGCTGTTTCGAGACTGGGAACCGCTGCTTCTTAATTGTCCCCGAGGTTCTTATAAAACCAAACAGACTTCTCGTATAGGTAACGTTGATCAAACCCTACCGCTCAACCAGGGGATGTTCTGCAACTTTTTCAGCAGCAGCTATGAGTAATCCACACGGAGAAATTAAAAAATGAACTGTTGCGCTATATTTTTGAAACACGTTATGACTGTAAGAAGATAAGGAACCTCCGATTTCTGTAGTTTATGACGGACAAATGACTGGATAGCTTACTTATGCTGACAGTCGAGTTCCTCGATTTGAGGCGGTATGTTTGATATATCCATATTGACGACACAAAACAAATTAGGTGTCTATAAGAGACGTTATCACTGCTTCCCTCAGTGCTGTCACGTACTTGTAAACATATATTTGCTCAACTATGTTATACTATGTAGGCATAAACAAAATCACGTGAGTTTTGATCCGCGCTTTCTTCACGGTTTATTTTCATGTTTCCGCCCTTTACACAGTCCCTTGAAATATGCCACAGCTAAATTCTAAAACCCACATCGCTTTTCTTAAACCACAAATTATTGAGTACTTTTGGAACATAGAACAACTATGGAAAAACACACCGTTTATTGAACGTCTAACAAGAATAGTTTATATGACGCGGGCAACTAAAACTTTGCGACAACTAAGGATGAAGTGTGGAAGTAATATGAGGAACAAGTGACTAAATATAAACGCCTAAGTCACTATTAAGCGGTAAAAAGCGCATAAAATTGAACTTGATTAATAAATTCTGTGAAAAATTATAACTTGCTAACGAAATAATGAAGAAATGAACTTTCAGTTTTACAAGTATTAAATTCAAAGCGTTTATTGCGCAGGTAGAGAAAACTACACAACTGAATTTACGACTCCCTATAAGATAAAACCTTGCTCTAGAAAATTTCTGGATGTTGAGTGTGATGATTTTATGCGCCATAAATTTTCTGTAATGTCACCAAGTGTTTGTTTATATTAATCCCCCACCTTAAACAAAAGATTTTTTTTTTGTAATTTAGTCCTCCAACGTTGGTAATTAATTTCGATTCTGGCCTCCCAAATATAAAACAATTTTTGCTCCAACACCTAATGCTGAAACGTGATTTTGAATTTGTAGGCAAAAAAATAGAGGTATTGCTGTAGGGGAGTTGTTCGGATTGGGTTGGACTCGAGGGGGCAGTGTGTTCCCGACACCCACGGGTAAATGGGTACTTCCGGCCAGGCTACGGCCGCCCGGAGGGGGTAGAGGGTTGCCTGACAAGTCCCGGGTACTAGCCTGCAGAGCTAGTAGAAGGTGTGCTAGATCACCATTCGGTCCCACCGAGGTTATCGGTAGTCTTCCCTGCGGGGTTGACGCGCGTAAGTGGCGTATCCACTTCCATCCCGTCTTGACGTTGTGCTCAGCGGGGGGGGGGGCTTTTTAGACTCCAGGTATTGCCCCATGGAAAGAGCACCGGAGTTATCAATCGCTCCCGGGTAGGAGTCCCGGGTCCTTGGTCCTACGGGTCCAGGACTAATGGGAGTACAGACTCTGTATTTACATTTACATGTAGAGGAGGGGGTCCGTCCCCTTCAGCTGCCGAGGTGCGGGCGCTGCGGACCCCTTAGCACTCGTGGTACCTCTGACGTTACTAGAGGAACCTCGGGTCGAACTGCGGAGCCCATCCCGTAGGGGAGTTGTTCGGATTGCGTTGGACTCGAGGGGGCAGTGTGTTCCCGACACCCACGGGGAATTGGGTACCTCTGGCCAGACTACGGCCGCCCGGAGGGGCTAGAGGGTTGCAAGTCCCGGGTACTAGCAGTCTTCCCTGCGGGGTTGACGCGCGTAAGTGGCGTATCCACTTCCACCCGTCTTGACGTTGTAGTCGATGGGAGGGGCGCTTTTTTGACTCAAGGTATTGCTCCATGGAAAAACCCCCGGAGTTTTCCATCGCTCCCGGGTAGAAGGAGGCCCGAGTCCTGGGTCCTACGGGTCCTGGGTCCTACGGGTCCAGGACTAATGGGAGTAGAACCTCTGCCGTTAAACGTTAAACGTGTGGATAGGGAAGGCATTACTTTATGGTGAAGATATCTTCTCCGTAAACGATACCCCTCCCTAAAAACAACACGAAAGGTGTACTAACTAATCCAGCAAACCCTGGACTGACACTACAATAAAAATCAAAGTAGTTACTTCAATCGGTTTTAAGAGCAGGGCTCATACCCATGAGAAAGGATAAGCGTCTGATAGTGTTGCACATAGGAAGTGAAGATGGTTTTGTCGAGTGGAGAATTTGTGTTCATATCTAAAACAACCGAAGGGTTATCACGAAATTGGTGATGACGGTTTCAACTCCTAGTTTGAAAAGATTCTCCTCAAATTACACCTTTGGGTGTAATTGTCATCAGTATGGGCAACGGTTCCTATAAAGTGTGAGTTTATATCTGTTCCAAACTAGTCCTGAAGTAAAGGTGACATAGCATTGTTAAAGAGTGAAATTTACTTGTTGATTAGGGTCTAGTTAAGGTAGAATTGCTGGCACTGCTCAAGTCTCATGTTAAAGCGTATGAAAAATACCCAATCGAGGAACTGACTAAACTTGCGAGCCATACTGTGCTCCGCCCGCCGCCTTATCACTGCTATTTCAACCGATATAGATAGCGAGTGTCAGGTGAAGGGTTACGTCGCACCAGAAACAACATGACCTTTAACTACTGGGTCATTATGCGCAGTTAATGCAACATTCTGCTTTGTAAAATCTGATAAATGGATTGCTTTTGACCAATATGTGATGGCATGAGAACAAAAAAGTTGAGATTTAGAGGGTGTTACTGATGCCATAGTACAAAAATATGTGACACAAGGGATGATGAATTTAACAGTACAGAGACGTTCTATATGGAGGATATCAAACTGTTGTCCAGATCAAAATACTGGAATGCAGATCACGTTAAGTAGCAATAAATTACTATTAAGTGTTTCAAATGGAAAGAATTCTCGCCTGTAGCAAATCAGATGCGTTGGAGCCTTCAGCGTTGCCACCTCGTTATCCCCACTCTTTTAATTTTTCCCTCTCTCACTCACTTGCGCTAAACGTAAGGGAACGGAAACTGAATTTTTCAAAGATTTATAATAATGCAGTTGTTGAAATCACAATTACAACATGGATATTCGTATATTACGCACATGTTTTAAGTATATAGTTTAAAAATAATCATAGTTTAGGAATTACTTATTTTTCTAATCCAACGAAAATGCCAGCGGTGCATACATATAGCTGTGAATGTTAAAGTCTGTTTAGTTAACGCGTGTGCAGTTCGGAGTCAAAGGAACCTGAGCCTCCCGCCCAATAATGACCGTCATAAATCTATCTCCACACTTCAGAAATGGAACACTGTCGTTCAGGACAAACAGCAACCATGATTTTCTTGAAATGACAGTCGTATGTTTACTCCACGTGGAGTCTCAGTTGCCAAAGTTCCAACTTCCAGTTGATCCGTTTCATTACGTGCAGAAATTCATTGTGTGTCACGATGTGGAGACCGTGGGGGGAGGGATGCAGTGGTAAACGCAAATGAAATAGTAGATAACTTTCAGTCAAGTGAAAATAACCAAAGTGATGACAATAGTGTGAATAACTGGGCCGAGTTATATTACTGAAAAGGTTCAAAAAACAAAGTTATAACGGGAACTGTTCCAAGCAAATTCAAGCGCTTGTTTTGAACACATATAAATATGTGCGGACAAATAATCTTGGTAAGGGGTCGTGCAATGAACCTGATGATAAATTCTGGGTATTCACAGAAATACAGTAAGAAATATTGTGATGAAAGGAATACCAAAGACCCGATCAAGTGTGAAAACAAAAGGAAACGTTTCTCTAAAGTAGATAATTTCATAGGCGATTTAATTCGTCGAGAAATTTATAGATTCCATTCAAAAGGGAGAGCGCCCACCTTGGACGAATTGGTTACACATTTGCAAGAAATTTGTGATTTTCCTTATGGACACTGCACTTTGCGCGGTCTCCTAAAGGAGCTGGGTTTCAAATACCGCACTTGAATAAGATAAGAGTTATTATGGAATCCAGTAGAATTGTAGCTTGGCGATATATATATAGTTGAAACTAAGAAAGTTTTGCAGTAATGGACATAATTTATTTAGACGATACCTCGTACGATACCCATGACGTATCGAGAAAGGTGGCAGGTGGCACCTTGCAGAAAGGTCTGGGAGAAGTAGGGTCTGCGTTGTAAAACGATTATAAGGGTTCGTCAAAGGCAGCGGCCGACGTGCACACGCGCTAACTAAACAGACATTGTCATTGTCTTCATCGTATGAGTATTGAAAATGTATGACGATAGGTTCCAAAATCTCATCACGTGCTATTTTCTTCCAAAAGCAGTGTCTTTTTAGTTTATCTGCATGTCTCACGCAGTTTTCCCAGCCTTGTTGTAATCCTTGTCAATTTCTTCGTGAATAAGTCGTTCAACGTAATCAGTTTAAAAGTATTATTTCTGTTTGCAACATAATTTGAGCCCACATTAACTCAGTTGGATTGTTCTGGCAGTGGTAAGGGGGAAGGTGGTTTATAAATACCTCGTGTTTCATTTCAATTGCAAGCTGATCCAGCTGATACACTTTCCCTGGTTTTTAAACGGAAAATTGAATAATGCTGCTTTGAGCTCTCTAGAGAAAATTGAGATTACGAAACCATTCATAAACAAAGATATAATGTGACCAGACCCGTTCTGCTAGGCCAGTGGGAAGTTTACTTTTTTTTCCTCTCGTTCGAATTTAACAAACACATTGGCTTATTCAAAGTAATTCTTTTATCACGTCATGTGAAGCGTTTACATTTCAAATCTGAGTAATTACAAATATACGTACACGCATACATGCCCACCAATAATGCTATTCATTACATTGCTTATGACACGATGCATTGTTTAATAGTACTTTATTTGTATTAGGAAAACTATATGAGCTAAAAATATGGCGTTTTTACGGTTATGTTAGATACATTACTCTACCTTCCTCATGGATCAGTGTTTGCAAAATCTGAATTTTTGTCTTAGCGTGGATAGTATTTATTAGAGGTTGATTAAATTGGCACTCGTCACACACCACATATGGGGAATGCCATACGACAACACTGCAGGACTCCGATTGGTTGCTCACCTAGCAGGACAAACATCATCCCATTTGAAACAGATAATAGCCTAGTGGGCTGTTTGTTATTTATAGGTATGACCAAATGTTTCTTTAAGTGATGCAAAGAGCATATACTAAACATGGAAGTTTTAAGTTCAATCTACGTTTAGAAATTGTGAACGCACTTGACCGTAGAGTGATACAAACTGTGACTGATGTACTGTCCTCCACAGGAGAGATAGTCTCTGACGGCTGAGACGCAGGGGGGTTGGCGAAGGTTTCCACACCCTCCCTGGACAGGTTTATGACACTCCATGTCAGTACAGTTACAGATCATTTAAAAACATTCTGACGGCTTCTACTTTTGTGAATGAATCTTCTCGATTTTAGTATACAGAGTGAATAGGGCGCATGTTTTTTAAGGGTCTGCTCCTTGTGTAACAGAGGTTCCTTGCCACACACATTCGCTGTCCTTGTCCCACAGCACATTCCTTACAGGGACAATCTTTGCGTTGCTATTCTATACAGATGTTATGCACCATGATTTTACTGTTTCCCTGATTGCCAGGCAACTTCTTCAGCAAACATGCATTACACCGTAGTCTGCACAAAGGGGAACGATTAGAGTTCAATTCCAACTACACAACGAACACTTTAATCTTAATTATACTGGTCGCCAATCTAGAAAGTGATTGACATTTCGGCCGGAGAGAGAGGCGACGTTGCCGCTTAATGCTACCACGTGGAGAGCGCGATAGCACTACACGTGCGAGGGTGATTCAGTTGCGACTGCAATGAGTATTTTATTATTATTATTATTATTATTATTGTTATTATTAATTATTTATAATGTTGTACACAAAGACAATAGTGCAGTCGTGGATCTACATGCAAACGCTAGAGCATGCAAGAACACATACATGCAAATATAATCGTAACAAAAGAGGCAAACCTGTGACATTTTGATGCTTATTGAAGTGCGAAAATGCCGCTTACATAATTTTTCCCGGGTGTTTATAATTTATACCCCAATGTCTAACTTTCTTCTTTAAAATACTTTTCTTTCCCAGTCTTAACCTTAATGCTTTTAGTTAATTGATGGAGATTAATCATTTCTCCACACTAGCCGTATATCTTAGCCTATATACGCAAAGTAACTTGCCTGTACAGGATCTCTGTGAGAGCATTCTGTTTATGCAGCGTTATCAGAAGAGAAATAAAAACCTAGGTATTGTATTTACTGCAGCGTTTGCGTAATTCGCTCGCCCGCGTCATGCTAAGCACGTGTTAGAATATCGGCAACCAAGGTTTAGTGTCTAACGTTGTCATGGAAACGTCTCGACTCTAATTGGTCATTTTAATCGTTACTATGACAACCGTTATGACGTACTCATCCCCTCCCGTTTATTTAGATTGTTATTCCATGTGGTTACTAACTGTTAATCACATTCTAGTTTGGCGACCAGTATACATATACAAATAAAGATAAGCACTATTTCACTAAGACAAATCTACGGTAGGTTATAAAAACAGAAACCAGTGATTGCAATCCCGGCTGATTAAATTTGCCAACTTAACTTACACACGGACAGAGCAAAAGAGAAATCAAAAGAGAATTATTGCATTTGTGCATCCAAAGTAATGGCCTAACCAACTCAAACAATTGTATAATCCTTTCACTTTAGAAACATCCAACTCTTACTGATAGGAATAAGTTAATAATAACTTTTCGAAATTCTAATAAGGGTAGTTCCAAAGTATTTCTCTCAATATCACCACAGTTTCGTTAAATATATCAGCATATTTTAACGTGGTATCTTAAGTAGTGGCTAATTTATGGCACTCTAAGCCTCAACTTTAAGAGAGAAAACTTAAAATCAAAACAATTACGTTGTTTGTATAGCATCGTGTTTATATTACTGAATCCCCTTCTGACTATTTTTGACATAAATGCCACTGAAGATGCTTTTTTCATAATATACACAAAATGTTTAACATTTGGATTTTGGCTGCAATGGAACATTCAAAACGTTCTGCTATCCGTGTTTATACTTGTTTTTACATATAATTTAGCAATAGATAAATTAACACAACATTTATATTTTTATGTAGGAGAAGTCACTAATCAATATTTTCAAATCCTTCACCGTTTGACTTACTGCAGCCAAATAGATCCTAAGTAATTCTCAAACCCATATATCGACTCATTTTATGTCAATGAAACACACACGATAGTATCTAACAATATCATTATAGGTTATTTTGCAATTTTAGCAACTTATCACAAGTTTTAACGCAGTATATATTTATCGAAACCTTTCCCTACGCAACTGTGAAAGAATAAACCCGACAATACATATGTGTGTTCGAGGCCTGTTTTATATATTTGTTATAGTATTTATGATTCAGAATATATTAATAAAACATAAAACCCCACATGTTATCTAAGTCATAACGCTTCTACTATTGACCTCTTTAGCCCAAACTCTCTCTTAGTTTCTCTACGTTTATCGTCGTTTCACTCCTGGCTTGCTCTATCTCTCCTCCTGTTCTTTCTCATTACAGTTCCCCTTTAGTCTTCTTTCACTCTCTCTCTCTCTTTATTTTTCTTATAATTTCTTTACTTTCTCCTCGCTTCTCCCTCTCTTCCCTCTCTTCTCTCTCTGAAATTCCTTTTCACGTGCATCTTTGTCGTCACGCCTTGTCTCACCCCTCTATCAGTTTAGCTCTTGCGGCATACCCGCATGTCAGATTTCAATTTGTTGGTGTTTACTTTTGATTTGGGTTCTAATTGGAGCTATGAGATCTCTTATCCTCAGGTGAATGATTGTAGGAAATGGATTTGTTGTTTGTTGGCTGCTCAGTTGTCTCAATAATACACTGGTTCGTTGCAAAAATGATTTAATTTAATTCTCACTAAGTTCGTTGATTCAGATTGATTTGTAGCGGCGACCACCTGTTACTAAACTTCCTAACAGAATTCTCTTACTTCTTTATACGGCGAATACTTTGCTATTATAAACTTCTTCTGCTGCTTCTCTTACGCTGGTTGCGTTATTCTTGACTTCCCTACATTTCGGACTTAGAAATCTTTACTTCTTCTTCTTCACACGCACTAACACATATTTCCCCTCGTAGTATGACTGTTGAAGTGATTTTTCGTCTACTCTGCGATTCAGTTCGTACCTTATTCTGATCCCCACTCTAACTCTTATCACATGACCAAAATAACTCACCCTTCTCCCCATTTCTCAAATCTTACATTATTATTGGTTTCTCATTTTATTTCGATTTTTCTTTATTGGTTAGCAAAACTCATCGAACTCATTGACGTTACATCCCACCGTGAGTTGGGTCACGCCTACCCTGGGCTCTTTGTAACGGTATACATCGTTATCACCTCAGCAAAGTAAATCCTTTTAGGTCTTATGCTTGACCGCATCTTGAAAACCTTATTGTTCCTACACATTCCTGGCTATAGTTCTCAGACATTGAACCTTTCCTTAAACAAGGAGGCTAACGGTCACCTCTTCCTGTCTCTCCGACTTGTGTTCAGATTTTACAGAAATATTTTCTCTCCCTTACATGGATTCTAGCATGTTAGTTGTCTTAAATTATATTCTTCCCATCTTATTCTTAATTAAACCGCTATTTTAATCATTACTCTAATTTCATTCTAATTTCATATTAATATAACAATATTTTATATTAGTTTAGCAAAGCATTTTTATTAATTTATCTTCTTTTTTAATTCTCGTGATTTCGATTAATTCGCCACCTCCTAATCGCTGTCTGATACTGCGGTTACACTCTCTCTCTCCCTCTCTCTCTCTCTCTCTCTCTCTCTCTCTCTCTCTCTCTCTCTCTCTCTCTCTCTCTCTCTCTCTCTGTGTGTGTGTGTGTGTGTGTGTGTGTGTGTGTGTGTGTGTGTGTGTAACGTTGCATCCAAATAATGCTTTTCTTAAAACCGATAATATTATGAGACGTAACTAAAAGTTGAAGCATTATTTATATGTTTAAAATTAAACACACCTGTTCTGCTCCTGGTAATGTTTCTCAATGTAGCGAAAAATAATAAAAATATCCAGAATTGCGGTAATTTAGTTTCAGTACATCAATAATAGCAGCAAGAAATTTTTGTAATAAATTAAATATACACTCGGTCGAAAGATAAATAACAAAACACTTAGGAAGCATTATCTTTGAAGCCCTTTTAATGAACACATTTTACATAACTCAATATTTATAATAACGACTTTTTGCTTATTTAAAAGCTCCTCCTCTGTATAAGGGCCATAAGGAAAATTCGCCTAATGGAATAATAGCACCGTAGGTAATAAATGTCACAGCAATCTGTCCACTTATCCTGGAGTAAGAAGGTTGTGTGTGGTGTATGTCCTCGATTACGAACGTAAGTTATTTATGTAAAATATAAAATAAGCAAAACGAAGCTATCAAGAATGTTATTATAATATAGATATGTTGCTTTTTGCATTAGGGCTGGAGTAATTCTGAAACGGTGAGCTCTAGTGAGACGAAAGCTCATTGCATACCCAATGTAACGGTGATCGGTCTAACACAAGAGGACATTAAGTTTACCAAGTGTATTTGTTCGTCTTCTGATAGGCGTAGTCTTAAGGATGATAGATAATTTGGCAGGGGTCGGATCGCAAGGCTCAGCAGGACATGCCATGACCATCTGTCTGGCAGTACTCCATCTTCAAGCCGTTTTGCACTGCCAGCACGTGGACTTAAGTACCTACCCACAAACTTTGCATAGCTATGACCATTTTTATCACCCTCTCTCACTTCCCTCTCTCCCTCTCTCTCACCTTCTATACCGCCATAGCTGTTTTCAGCTGTTGTAATTTAAGAAAACACTAAAATCATGCATTAACTCCCCGAAATACCTACTATGCAGTACAGATCCTCTCAATGGTAAAATTTCGCTTTAGTGAAATGGAATTTAGCTGTTACAAGGCGGACGACACTTCAATGACTTCATCATTCTAACAGAGAGTCACAAGAAAGCTTTCGTTAATCCTGCATTTGAAAGTGATCATATAAAAATTTGTTGAAATATCTCATTTTAATAAGCAGTAACGCTATGCAAAAATAATACTACTGTAATGCTTATACAAAATGAAATGTACGTATGTGATGTCTAGTTATATAATATACCTTAGTCCTTAAATTTTATTAATGAGAGAGCACATTCTGTAGCAGTTAAGTTCTGTTTTCAACTCATATCTGTAAATAAAGCGAAAGAGATGAATAAAATTATGTTCAACTTATCTAAGTTCTGTAGGCTGAGAATAATCTCTAAATTAGTCCTATGAATATAAGGAGAAAAAACCGGAAGGACACCCTTATCCATAATTCAACCCAACCGAGATTTGAAGTCAGTCACTCCTGTATGGAAGATACACACGTAACTCCTACATGACTGATGTAGTAAAATATTAAAATTGATGAAATATGCTTTTAACCCGTAACCGTATGGTGCAATTTTTGTAACATAAATGGTATGGTGGGGTCAGGAAGACAGCATTTCATTTTTAACAATTATGGATGATGAAGGATGACAAATCGTAATAAAGTAAACATAAATATAATCTTCAGTTATATTTAGAGATTAATTAGATATAAACTACACTGTAAGCCTCTGCATGCATGCCTACAGGACCTTTTTACCATATATGTAATATTCATTAGTCGAATGATAGCTTTAAGAATCAGCTATTTTGAATCAAATTACATGCTTTACTCTGGAAAAAAGGTGTGAAATATAACATTAAAGATGAATAGTAACTAATAAGTGTTTAAAATGAAATGGATATAGCAACTGGACAAAACCACAATAGATGTTTACAAGTAATCCTCACAAATATCTTTTGCGCATTCGCTACATATTGGTGTACTGCGAATTGCACAACGTACCTATCTTTTGTTCTAGAACACTTTGCACATCTAACCCGTTTTTTATGACTCTAACTGCTTGGGGATTTCGCATTTGAGCATCCTGGCAATGTGATTTCTTAACACTCGAGGAAGGTGTGGAATACTCATCCTTCTCTGTAGAAGCGGTTCAACTACCTGTCATGACAGAGACTTGTGAACTCGAAGCGTGATTTTTTATGGTTTTCCATTAATGATAAATATATTATAAGTGTATTCAGCATGGAAATGTTCAGCATTGTTGTGAAAATAACAAGATGCCACCTTCTACAGCGTCTATTGGTCGCGTAAACAGTGAATTTTTCATCAAGTGCATCTATTCCTCCTTTTGTAGTACTGTAGTACTCAATTATCTCATGTTTCTTTGTTTCCTGGTTCACTGAAGCACTGTAGTGCATCGAAGATACCAAAAGCACTGAATTTTTTGGTTTTGGTGCATAGGGGACCTATGTTAAATTATTGTCTCCAAATCCAAACAATGAAGATCCAGGTTTCCTGGCTTTGGATGGCAAAACTCTTTTGGAATCTCTTTCTTTTTGTTCTATAAGGTTCTCACATATGTAAGGCCCCTCTTCCCTAGTTCATTAACAAGTTTGATGCAATATAATGCATTTTGTTTGCGTAAGCTGTTGACATTTCTTCCTGAAACATACCGCAATACGATTTGATATACTTACGTTATCAGTATGGTGGGGTCACCCTGACCGCGCTAGGTAGAAAAACAACTGCTAATGATGTGTACGCACTCTTTACACCACAACCTCAACGCTCAAAAACTCAAAGCATACTGCCTTAAATGTACTGAGAGCCGCAGCGCCACACTACGAAGAAAATAGGTTTAACATGGTATACAATTTTATCCGGGGTCCTCCTGATTCCATCATACCGGTTACGGGTTAAAAAGGTACATCACATACTCATATGTGTAAATAAATTAGCATAGAAAACAGTATCGTTCCAATCGCATAATAAGTACACGTAGTAAAAGTTGGTATTTTAAATTGCATTGTCATCCCAGAAAAAGAAAACATATTATCACTTTTCGAAGCGCCATATGCCATGTTACATAGGGAGAAAGAAAGAGAGGGGTCAGGGGTTATTGGAGGGAATAACATTAGGTGATGGAGTGGAATGGATAGGGAGGGCAGGAGCGAAGAGAGAAAGAGAGACGAAACTTTGCAGTTAGTACAATAACGTGAACGGAGCTGTGGTTATGCCATTTTGTTACAAGATGATATACCCTGCAAATTCTGCATTATAGCAAGGTATCAAATAAACTATATTCAGCCTACTGAATTCGAAATTATTTATCATATTAGGAATTTGCAATTATTGGATATTACATATGTTAATAAGCCTATTCTCATAAATTGATGGTACTTTTTACACATTTATTAAGCATACGCCATTTCGGAGAAACATTCACTTTTAAGTTAAACCATTTAATGAGATATGCTAAAAAGAACATGGACATATGTACCTCAATAAAGACTATTATGAATAGTCTTCTTCTTCTTTAACTTCCGTAGTTGTACCACTATCGTGGTGTTAGTGGTTCTTGTTCCTCTATCCCTTAAGGTTGGGCCTGAGGAACCAAAGCTTTGGATTCGATAGAGAACCGGGATAGATGATCAGCCCAACACCTGGTGTGAAGGTGAAAGAAGTGGATGATATATAATTACTTATTTTTAACCATATATGAGGGCGAAATGAATGATAGGAAAAATGATGATGGAGCAATTGGTGGAATGCTGACGGGGGAAAACCGGAGGACTCGAAGAAATCCCGTCTCAGTGCCATGTTGTCCAGCACAAATGAATAGTCTTAATGATTTTTATATTTAACTTCAACGTATCATACTTTTCCTGCCTAACTTTCGAGAGATGGTCGTTTTGAGGATACAAAGCTCAAGTGCGACTTATTCACACTGATTTACCAAAACTGTAGGCAATTAATTGTATAAAAACAGATACTGTTAAGTAAAATAGAAACAGAAGTAAGGAAATATGCTTATTTTCAAAGAGATTCTAAAGTTTCATAAGATCAAAGAAGGAGTGGTTAAATTCAGCCTTTCCTTTCATTTTATTGATCGAAATTAATATAATAGTGTAGCAATTTAATGGGTAAGAGCTGAATTTTTAAGATGTCTTGGGTATACCATAAACACTCTGGCAATTTTGTCGAAGTTATCAATACATCTCAGAATTGTTTCCTTAATAACAAATTGGCTTAAAATGTTTAACTATATGCAAGAACCAAAATATTCGAAGTAGGGATATCTTGTAATGAAATAGGCACGCTAACGTCACACCGTATTGGTGAACATTTCTTAAAGTGAAACTACACAACAATGAATGATAAAGATACAAACGGTGAATTTTAACTTTAAGTAATAAAAGCACATTTGTACCAATTGTATAAGATTTTATTCATATTATTGTTCATTTATATACCTATTCTATAAATTATTTCAACCAAATTCTTCTTAACGGTAAATATTCGTCAGAAATGACTGCAACGCACGTTTTGTTCCAGACTATAAGGGAACGGTGGAAAGTTAACTGTCTAAAATAACAAGTAAATATTCTAGCCATGTTATTTATCAGCTCACAGTCTTGGGGTGGAAAACATTTGAATGCAGTACGGTACATAAATCGGTTTACTCTAGCCCATTGTGCTACATAAACACGTACTTAGTCAAGAGAATAGGTACTGCATTCCACTCAATGACTTCCGAAAGTTAAAAGGCTACTAGCAAAGAACGACCATCTAACATTTCAAGCTAACATCGAAAATGTCATTAATGATTAATGCCACGAACTTTTCATTTTGAAGTCAACTGTAAATTTTTACAAAATCTACGTATCTTCTAGAGCAAGATATTGTATAACTTTAGAGGTTTCTTGATTACACAAAATACATAAAAATAAATGAACCTTACATGCTGATTGTAGAAAATTGCAGTTACGCAAATATTTTATCGAGGCTCCAATATCTTCTAAATATGATATTTTAACCAAAATCGTCAGAACCGTTTTTGAAAGAAATAAAACGCTGCGGAAAGTTTTCCATACAGAGGTAAATTTGCATGGGTTGTGGGAGGGGATGCCTCCTTGCAATCATAAAAGGTACCCGTATTAAGATGGGTGATTATTAGATTGGTTTTGAAGTTGCACTCTTATCGCGCGCACTCACGAGGAAGATGCTGAAAGATTTTACTTCGTATTGTGTCGTAATATAACATAACTCATAATTATATGATACTTTCTCTGAGTGGCTGTATAGTAGATGCTCTTTATACACTGCAGACGAGTGACTATTATAGTGATTAATAATCACTATTATTACTATTATTATCATCAATTGTTATTATTATTTTCACTTTACATCACCAGTTGCACCAGAATTTCTGAAGTACTGCACTGTCCAGTTTTCTTAACGCAGGGAAAATATTGCATTCAAACCAGCAATTCATGATAGAAGTTTCAGGAGAAATATCTGTAGTATGTTATAAATCATCCAGTATCGTCCTAAAAAGTCTTTACATTACATCATATTTGGAAATTAAAATTATAAAGGTTTATACTGGTGTAAAACTAAAAATTATTTCTTATTTTTATATCCTTTCCATTAAAATAAAAACGGCCTTATGCACAATGATGATGTATATCTAATAATTGTCAATTAAAAAGCGGAACCTCCCACCATTCCCCATCCCTCTCTTCTGCAAGAGCAACCTTCTGCATTTAGGTTATGTCCGGGCCAGGTTCTTGTAATTCTGCATCTTCTTTCTGTAGAAAACATGGGGAATAAAAGCCCGCCTCGGTAGCGTGGTAGTAGAGTATCTGCCTCACGCCCAAGAGGTCCCGAGTTCGTCAGGGTGAGTTACCTGGATAAAGTTTTCTCCTGGGTTTTCCTTTATCCTGAAAGACGAATGTCGGGTAACTCTAAGCTCTATGGACCCTGGGCTCATTTGAACATCATTTCACCCATTCCATTCATCGTCCGATATGACTTAACGTTGGAGGACGTAAAATTAAATAAAATGGGGAACACAAGAATGCTTACGTTAGCTTCAGCATATTTATATATAACATTTCTGCCCACCGAACGGGACGGTTCAGGTGGTTTCGTCTGTGGCCCGCATTCGGGAGTTTCGGGTTCCATTCCCGTGGCCAGCCTACCTGGCCCATGGGTTTCTTTTCGGTGTTTTTCCGAGTTGCCAGGCGAATGCTGGGTTGGTTAGTTACATCCCCCAAATTTCCTGTCCCTCCATTTCATCTTCATTAACTTTTATATTATCTCTCCTCTGGTGGCCTTTTCCAGCGTAGAAATGTCGGCAGAAGTCTTGGCACTGCATGGCAGGATGATATGCTCTTCGTAAAGACTTCCTCCTCAGGACGGTTGATAGCCGGTCTCCGGCTACGGCCTAGTGGACCGTTTCAGCACCACAGTGGGTGGGATACCGGTTGTACTGACCTGCCGAGGAGTTTCCAACTGGTAAATGGTAGGCATCCTGCCCTCTACACTGTCTTAACTTCTTTGGACGGCCACCCTTTGTCTCCTTTCACCTCATCCTTTCTCCCGGGGATGTCCCACTTGGGGCATAGGTACAATAGATCAAAGCTGGTTGCAGTGCCCAGTCCCCTCCGTACTATCTTGTGTGCTATCCTAAGATGTCTGCTCTCGCCGCTATCAAGACAACACACAGTTTAAAATGAACGGCTGAAGACGTTGCCTGAAAGACATTTACATACTTACAATCAAGAATGAAAACCACACCTTCTAATATTTATGATGAGATCTGTAAAATAAAATTGTACTTATTTTACTGTGATACATATACCCATATATTTTACATTAGGAACTTTGAAAACTTCAATACTGAAGACATTTAATGTATGAAGCATCTCAGTAAAAACTATTTTAAATAGGGAACATCTGTAAAACGTTGCGCACTGATGTTGCACGACATCCAGCTGCGCAGCTGAAGTATCTGGTTCTACACTGAAACTAATTTCCTCTACATTATCTGAATATAACCTGATGTACTTTTAAAATCAATAAGAACGTCTGAGAGCCTTTAATCAATCTTCTGTATTATTATAAATAATGGCTTCGGCAGAGAATAACGTCTTCAGAAGTTCGAGCAAGTGATGAGTGAACTCCAGGAAGAAGATCGCAAGTTAATAATGTTCCAAGATGGTACTCGCCAGTAGCGCAGTGTTACACACGCGTCACTAGAGAGAAGTGCACCTGAAGAAAAAAACATAGGAGGGGGCCATACAGTGGAGAGCATCAGGAAGAGCACGCAAGGAGGAGCAAACATGCGAACATGTTAACAGGAGAAGAAATGCTATAGAGTCTATGGACAAAGGATATAAAGCAGCAGGGTCAAAAGCAGATCATCAAATCAGGAACCGCAATCACATGACCATTTTCAACTAGGGGAGCATTAAACTGATAAAAGTTTATACTTCACTTTTAGAGCCTTAATAAATGGTGTACATGACTATCTAAGAATTCACGGTTTTCTGCCTGCTTTGACATTTTTAACTTGTAATCAAGATACAAAACACATAGTGCATATTTTAATGAGTTGCGTCAAATTCTTCTTCTTCTTCTTCTTCTTCTTATTCTTCTTCTTATTTATTCTTATTCTTCTTCTTATTATTCTTATTATTCTTATTCTTCTTATTCTTATTCTTATTCTTATTCTTGTTCTTGTTCTTATTCTTATTCTTGTTCTTATTCTTCTTCTTCTTCTTCTTCTTCTTCTTCTTCTTCTTCTTCTTCTTCTTCTTCTTCTTCTTCTTCTTCTTCTTCTTCTTCTTCTTCTTTTGTGTAATTTACGTTTTCCAACGTTAAGTCATATCGGTCGTTGAATGAAATGGGGGAAAATGATGCTAAGATGAGTCCGGGGTCCACGGAGCTTAGACATTCGTCTTTCAGGATAGGGGAAAACCCCGGAAAAACCTTATCTAGATAACTCACTCTGACCGAGATTCGAACTTGGGACCTCTTGAACGTGAGGCAGACACGCTACCATCTACGCTACCGAGGCGGACCAAATCCTTCTTAAAATGTCATATTTATTCATAAATAATTAATCATCTTTGAGTAGCATGAATTGCTCCTTGGATCTACAGTTTACATTAACATTCCCGAACATTTTTTCTAAGCTTAGTATATAAAGAAATTGTTGTCAGACTTTTCTTAGTTTTGATTAGTTTAAAAGAAAAACAACATTTTTGTATATATCTTATTCAATTTTTCAAAATTTCAATGTAGTTTTCAAAAACAACTAATTTCAGCTAAACTTATAATGGAAAGGTAGAGTCAAACTGAAAAATTCAATGCTATAGCCGGAATGGGATCCACGAATCTCCCGGTCTCCTTTCGGCTGCTCTTAAACATTGAGCTACCATGACCAACGTGCCAACATGACATTGAATTCTCCAACTGACTCGTGTTTTTATAGTGTGAAAGAAATGATTAATTTCCATTAATTCACCTAATAGTGGTCCGAACTATAAAGTGCTTAAAGCATAGTAAGTCGCCATTAAGGTAGTTGTCTCATTGTTTATGGGAGCCCCTAGTGGTTTACCGGGAAAAAGACGAGTCAGTTGGAGAATTCAATGTGATGCTGGCTATGGTAGCTCAGTGGTTAAGAGCAGCCGGACGGAGACCGGAAGATCCGTGGTTCAAATTCCGGCTATGACATTGAATTTTTCAGTCTGACTCTATCGTTCCATACTTCGTCCTACACACGGCTAGTGTGAAAGAACAATTAATTTCCACTAAACTTATAATATTTATACCTAACTAGTATTTTAGAGCTTTTAAATTCGTAACTTCTGAAGCTCTCCTGAAATTTCAAGTTAGTAATTTATGAACTGTTGTTCAAGGAGTATTTTGAATAGTAAAAATCTTCAGAAATAATTGAAAAATATGGATTTTAAGATTCAACGCGGTGACGTACCTAAATAGTATATGACTAAATAAATAGCCATTTGTTGCTTTAAAATTTTCGATATTAAAAAAATTGTGCAGTATAAAGGTACAAGTTAGTGTGTACAAGATAAATGTGCAAAACACGAAAAGAATCGAAATTATACGTTTTTGTTAAATTTCCCTCATTGTCCTAAAACTTCATAAATAACTCATAAATAACTCATTTTTGTTTATTTTTTATCAATTTTATAATTATTTACACAATTGTAAACACTGAAAATAAATTTATTCTTCTTTATGGGTTGTATCATATCTATTTTAATCCGGCATTTTTACGTTTAGTCGTGATTGGGTGTTCTTTGCAAGATGAATATTGCTATACATTTCAATTGCGCAGTATAGCTTATCTTAAAACATATTCCACTGATTTAATCCAGTTTTACATGGAAATTAATAGCTGTTGTTCAATCGTACTAGAAAATACACTTTTTCCTATACCAACACTTGATTTAAAATACATATATTTAAATTACGGTAATATTTAAAATGTGTATAAAAGTTAAACCAAATATTTCAAAAATATCCTTAATCGCTTAGCATATCTTTATACAGCAGCGGAAGAACTTATAAAACTATAATAGTTATACAATTTATATAAGCATTTTATTTGAAAAGCGTAACAACCAAATTTTTATAAAAACATTTTGAGAAATAAATGACGTCCAAATTAAACAAGCGCAAATAATTTTCAGCTCAAAATTTTTATTTTATTATTAACATGCATTGTGAGCAATGAAATTTGTTTTTTTTTTTTTTTTTAATTTTTAATGATAAAAATTTTGTGTAACGTTTTCTATAATGTGGCTTTCGGTTAAAAAAAAAAAAAAACTATACTCTTACTGCAACTCAGAACACTAATACCCTTGTGTTGTTTAGCTACTTAGCTCCAAACTTTTAGAAATAAATGAACTTGAGTATATATTTTCGCTGACGTATAACTACAAAAAAGAAAATGTCAAATACGAAACATGTTCGGTAACATGCTAGTTTATCTGATACAGCTAAAATATGGTCTATATGAATACGGTATATGGTAAAGTACGGTATATGGCTTAGTTAATAGTATAATTTACATAAAATAGGGTATAAGTTACAATTAATAAGCGTCAACCTCAGAGTTGCCTTTGCTCTGTTTGGGGCATAAGCAAAACAAAATATGGTTTCTATGTTATATTTGTGAAAGACGACTCCGTCAGGACCGTGTTTGTGCATCTGCATACACATATTTTCAGCAGTAGTTCGTAACAATGTAGCGAACTAATATACACAAAGTTTTCCATGTTTGAAAGTTATGGTAAAGCCATATGCATACAAATGATTTTGGATATGGCAATGCCCATGCTTTCCAACTCTGTGATAATATGACCTAAAGACGTAAATGCTGTGCCGGTAGCGTCCACTCCCAATAGTTTTATCCTACAGTGCTTCACAAAATATGAGTTCTTGAAATATTTAACTAATATAATATCCTAACTTGCAAAATAAAATACAAGCAAATCTAACACCGTATTGCATCAAATTTTAATCTGTGAATATAGAAATATTTCTATGTATTTCCCTTACAATCTGTGTACCTCTATACATTCTAAAAGGCATTTAAAATACAAAATTATAGAATATTTTAATACTATTTACATACTAAGTTATAAATCAGCATTATAAAAATTAATCTAAAAAGGAATTAAGATAATGGGTTGTTAAGTGTTAAATGCTGAGGAATGCCTTAATAGAATAAACAACATTGCATCCTTAAGGACACAATAAACTGCGAAAGTTGCGAAAAACTGACATTTTTATTTTTATTTAGTCTTATAAATCTGTATTTCCTCTTTATTTTTATGTAAATATACTTGATTAATGTTGGCAAAAAATATATAGTTTAATATAATTTTGAAGCATATTATGCTCTGAATTCTGTACCACGTCACAAAAAATAACTTCTATACCTTTTGGGGCTTAGAAGTACTTTGAGCTCATCATATAGAGAAAGTTTTGCTTTGTGAATTGCTATCACGACCTTAAGTCAAAACAATGACATCTTTTATTTTTAAACATATGAATATCTTTATCATATTTTTGTTCTTTGAACAAAGTTTTTTCTAAATTAAAATTTTGTGATATAGTTACTTGAATTCTCAGGAAGTATTAAAGATAACTATATATTTTCGCATAGTAAAAGCAATACCTGAATGATTTTAGTAGTCTAAATTTGTGCTAATAGGCTGGTTGGTGTTGTTTTAAAATCGATTTCTTGTCAATTTGAATAAAATGGTCCTTAAATTCAGAAAACAGTTCGTATCATCCTTAATAAACCACAATACTCTATAAAGGTAGATAGGGTTAACTTAGAAGGTATGCATAGAAATCCTATAAAAATTTTGACTGATATATTAAAGAGTTCAATTAATGGGTCATGACATTACATATTAACATTGAAGGTGCAAGGATTTTAAATTCTATTTAAATGAAATATTGCTTTCCCTGAAGACCAATCCAAATTGCTGTACTAATACAGTAGTAAAATTAATTATTACTATTAATTTATTATTGAACACAGTGCACATTAGACAGGATACCTGTATCATTGAAAGTTATTATAGTCTGCATAAAATTTAAGATACTTTCTTCTTGCTATACCGCCAAGAAAGTGATACAGTTCACATTATTGATCACATAGGTTACAGAGACATTGGTTCGAGGTGAGGTGGAACCCTTTCCGATTGCATATTGCGTGAAATCTATGTGCAGCAGTCCTTCTGAACACATGCCTGAGGTGAAAATGTGACCCTTCCACTCTTCAGTATTCATTGCTGGAATCCAGAAGAAACTTTGGTCTGTATCTTCCGCTTTTTCTGACTTCTCTTTGGCGATAGCGTGTCTTCCTCACATTCAAGAGGTCCCGAGTTCGAATCTCGCTCAGGGTGAGTTATCTGGATAAGGTTTTTTTCGGGGTTTCCCCTTATCCTGAAAGATAATGTCGGGTAACTCTAAGCACTATGGACCCTGGACTCATTTGAGCATTATTTCACCCCTTTCATTGATCGGCCAATATGACAACTTTGAAGGACGTAAATTTTTAAAAATGACCTCTGTCTTATATACCTATGCATCGTAGGCTGGAGTGTGCGGCAGGTTGTATATCGACGCTATTTCCCTTAAGAAGAAATCAGTATTGATGATATGGTAAACTATTCTAGTATCCTAAGCACTCTCTGTAGGTAGGGTTTAAACTGCATCTAGTCTTTTCTGATTTGCAGCATTTAACCGAGTCCAGAATGTGGCAATTGCGTAACACGCTGTTGGAGATGTCTCAGTGTGAAATAATCGTAATGCAGTTTCAACTGAGAGCTTTTTGACATTTTAAATATCAAAAGTAGCCCTTATTGCTGCGTTGTTGATATCCTTGGTGAAGGTCTTCACTGACACTTGCAATATTACCCCCCGACACTTGTAGCTGTTGGTTAGTTCCAGCGTATAGCATTTCCACATGTCTTCATTGTTCACATTATAGGAGAAGAAAGGATTGGAATTAGAATTAATAGTACATAATTTGAGTAGCCTTGATTCAAACATGGACGTAAACAGGAAACAGAATCCCTCGGTTGGAGAACAGCAAGTCACTTCAATGAAGTAATTTATCTGCACGCTCTAGCAGTTTTATTAGAACACATAGGAGCTTTACACAAACAACGCAAATGACCACATAACTATGGAAGTATTATACTCTACTCTAGATTTCTCAGGAAATTAATGGTAGGCACAAAAAGTATAATGTGTTAAGCCTGAAAGAGGCGGAAGGGATGAATAGAAAGAGTAGAATAACCCCAAAAAGAAAAGTTAGATTAGCACAAGCTCCACGTTTAGGTCACACATTTTAAGCATTCAAGGAAAGAATTTTGTGGACCTCCATTCCAACAACAGATTCTTTATATTAAGAAATATTTATTTCCTTATTTTTCCAGAAGTGGCTCTAAAACTGAGAAACTTTTTTTTGCCCAATTTTTCGATTCTATTGTTTTTTTAAAAGCATTGGTTTACTATAGTATACTTAACTAAATCAAATCATATAATGCTGGAAATAATTTCACCAAAAATAAAATGCAGCTGATGAATTTTCTACCGTATTTACTGATGATTCGTTCTTTTTGTAATGTTATAACTGGAAAACGAACATCGCATTGCAAGAAAACTGCCGAGATCTTTAAAATAAATTACGCCAACTGATTTTTTCCCTACATAGATGTGTCTGAAGTATTTGTTGTTGTATGTTTTTTGTTGTAATTTTACTTCCTCCAACGTTAAGTTATTTCGGATGGTGAATGAAATGGGTGAAATTATGTTCAAATGTGTCCAGGGTCCATGGAGCTTATAGCTACCCGACATTCGTCTTTAAGGATAAGGGAAACCCACGAAAAAGGCCTTATCCAGGTAACTCACCCTGACCGAGATTAGAACCCGGGACCTCTTGAACGTGAGGCAGAGACGCTACCATTTACGCTACCGAGGTGGGCTGTTGCTGTTTAACGTATTGAAGATTACATTTTTCTATTGCTTACCATTACTTTCCTGATACTGAACGATTCTTCCTTTTTTATTTCTTGGGCTCATAACTGTGAGAAATCCGTTCTGCATTGTATTGTTTAAATCCAAGCAAACTCTTAGAAGCAATATTTACCGCAAATGATTCAAAGTGAACAGAACTATCACCTTTTATATTTCCGAACTATGAAATGTATATGTGTTATATGAAATTAGATCAGAGTTAGGCATATCCCTGACGCTATCACACTGATTATTTTATTGTTCACCCGACGTGCACCTCAATATCATTAATTACGAGTCTTTAATTCATTCCCATAATAAAAGTTAAAACATGTTCTAGCTGTGAAAACCATATATTTACTATTGTAAACAGGAAGAATACAAAACGAAAGTTGCGTATGATCTTATAAAGACTTGCGAGAGTCAGCTGAAAATGCAAGATGTGTTTGTGACTTTGGGAAATTTTAATTCTCAGGTCTGTATAAATATTCCCCAATACTTATGTAATCTGCCTCAAAATAGAACGATCCTGTTGTAATCATATAGGAGAACACAAAGAGCGAGACCGAAATACTTTAAAGGAACGCTTATAGGCTAATGAAAACAAAGGTGTTATCATTATAACCATAAAAACGTGTGAAAAGGAAGCCTAGTTTTTAAATAAAGGTTGATTCGGATATAATCTCTAGTTAAAAATTATATTTTGGTTTGTTCGTAACACTCGATTTTCATAGTTTGGACGCAAAATCAGGCGTTGAAAGCAAATTAATCATGCTCCAGATGCCACACCCACACGTGTAAATGAAATATAAAAAGTAAATTGCCCATGACGGCACGCATGGAAGATGGCGGGATTAACTTGGACTGCAGTTAAACTAATTTTTATTAAATTCGTAATTGATGTTAATGTATATTTTAATTTTGTTTTATTTTACTTTTATTGGTGTTTTATTTTTTATCGGCTTTTTATTTATTTATTTACTTTTTGCACGAGCGTTATTTCTTACGCAAGAATGGCTGAAATGGTTGTAATGAAACTTCATATTCAACTTGCTTTATCCCACTTAAAGAATAGCTATATGAAATAGTACTCAACTTTGCCAAATTGGGAGGCCCAATGGGGATCAAAATCAACAAATCCGAAATATCTCGCTTTTTGTCAATTTTTCTGGGAATGTTACGAGGGCGAGAAAGTGGGAGAGTTGAAGTGGGAGAAGGAACTAGAGAGTGTGGGAGGCAGAGAGGGGAGGCAACAGAAGGAAATAGGCAGAGAGAAAGAAAAACGGAGGAGGTAGAACGGAAAAGGGGAAGTCATGTTAAGGAAATTTACACCAAGGAAGCCCGGAATTGAACTCATGACTAGTGGAACTAGAGTTAATGGTTATTATTGCACGATGGAGACACCGTTTCAGTAATTACTGTAAAAGAAATTACCACCCTGCTGAGCTACTTTGAACATTTTTAGGTCATTTTGGTACTAGTCTTAGAGAATGTTAGTTATAGAAATGTACTCAACACCAACATGCGTGGGCTACGTAAACCTTCCCTGGCCTCAACTGTAGTAAGTAGTAGCTGCCCGGCCATTGGGGTCGCTTCATCGCAGCTTTGGTGCTGCGCCAGGTGACAATCTATCCATCGGTTAGGAACTTCTGCTGGTCTCTGCGGCTCTGCTGACTCTGCCCTCTCTCGACCTGTAGTCTCCTTTTGCCTCATCCTTTACCCTGGGGCTTATCGGCTACAACAGATCCCTGTCAGTGCGCTGGGTAAGGTGTTTCCCCTCGTTCCTTCAATTACATCACATCACATGAATATTTTATGCACTTTGATTTGCATTACGTACTGAGTACATATATGTGAAACACGCCGTTGTTTTGTATCACTATCCTGCCTAAGCTCAACACTTTTTTGGGATATTTACCTCTTTTATCTTTCAATATTTGGAGTCATAGTCTGGCCAAGATTCAAGCGAAGAACGTTTTCCAAGTTCAGTTCAGAAATTTGGTGTCTATGTTGTGATTTGCAGATATTCATATAAGAAAAGAACTGTTCACATCGGTAAGCAGATCCAATTATCCTCAGGATCCCAGTAGCAAACTTGCCCAACTAATTGAAAGGTTCCAAAGGAACCTTCTTTGAGAGTAATTTCTACAAAAGAAACGCAATTGTTGTTTTGAATTCCGTCTTTCATGCGGTCATTCTTCTTCTCTCGGTATAGGACATACTCCTGTTCATTTATGGTACTCTATCCCTTATGCCATTTTAATCGTCGGGTGAGGGAGCCACAACTATGGATCAGAGAGAGAAATCCAGGGATGGGTGATCAGCCCAGTCCCCGAAATAAGAGAGAGGGAAGTAGATGAAAGGCATGAGGAAAGTGGATGAAAAGAAAGATGGTGATGTAATTTTGTAAGTAAATTATTTCTAATGCATGACGGCACACTCAATATCAACTCAAAATTGTGTTGCTTAAATGTACATACTGAAGTGGAGATTTTCAAAATCTGGAAACTCAGTATGAAATTTCTAATTTAGTTCTTTCAATATTAGTATCTACCTATTATCGGTAATCGGGTGTTTTACCGTAAACAATTTGAAAAATGTGGGAGTTGGTCTTTCACTGCTACATTCTTGTATCTACGTCGTGACCATTGCATTAACTTCCATAAACACTGCCGCCTTACTATGGCACTGCCGTATGTGCCCTGTGCCAGTTCGTGTTTATATGTGCCTTTAACGCTCGCTCTGTGCTGCCCCTTGCTCGAAACTGACTCGTAGTAACAAACGTAGTACCAGTCGACCACCGATTGTAGGAATGTACCAATGAAAGCTATGTTTGAAATTTGCATCCTACGGTTGGTGACCAATTAGCTTGGGATTGACATCCTGCTACCATGTGCACTGTTGCTATATTTACTAGCTATCCGTTTACAGCTACTGCGTTTCCAGATAGTCCAATATCCGTGAGATATAAAAGAGTAAATTTTCAATATAACACTTAAAGCGGTTGAATTCTTACAAAATCACTATGTATAACACTACAGAGCACTTTGCTAAATTAAACGCTAGCATTTTAAGAATCAGATCAGATCATGCATTTGAAATCGTGCGTAAATTTTCCCCGAACCGTAGCTGTTGCAACGCCGATTACGTCATGCCTCTGACAGTAATCGTCTTGTTAACTGACTGGTCAGCGACCGACAACCACCTTCCAGCTGAGATACATAACACAAAGTGTCAATCACAGGGTAATTCATGACCGACCGTAAGTTTGTCTCATATAAACAAAGAATTTTTAATTTTGTTTCGATATATTCATTTTTCACAATACTGAGCTTCAAAGAAGAACTTCTCCAATTCTCACGATGTTCTTACGATGCAGGTTTAAAAAGTAACCTCTTTTTTAAATGTCTGTGATATTTATTTAATCATAGCACACAATTTTGTCACATAATTATTTTATTCTAATGTTAGTTCAAAAGAAAATAAATACCTATAGAATATATTATCTTGTACATTTGAATTTTGCAGCTCCTCTTTGTTTTAAAAATCAACAGAGAATCCCTTACTACATTTCTTGACTTTTTTAATATAAGGATTTGAAAATCCTCAGAGCATTTGGATGAAAATTTTATTCTGTGAAATACCCTAAATGAGTAAAGGCACTGAGAAGGTAATTTTCATAAACTCAACTTTTAAAATCAAAATATTTAAATTCCACATTATTACTATGTTAGATACAACGACAAATATGTATAAGTTCAAAAGTAACATGCATGTTATATTAACCAGAAATAATTTTTGGTACGCGCTGTGATGAGCCGCTATTCCTATATCCATTTTTCAGAGAATTTTACCAAGTTAGCGGAAGTAATTTAATACACAGCGAACAGGTTGTTCTTTCATAATTGGTTAGACGGACCGAGATACTGTGTTTTGTGTATTTGTATAAACGTACTCGTTTGTGGTGCCGTCGAACAACTTCCATGGTAGCCGTTAAGAATATTACCGACAAGTTTCCAAATGCACTCAGGTCAGCTTCTGCTCTACTTCAAGTGATGTGCGTACTGGACTATTGTGCAGCCGTTTAACCACTGTCCTTTGTCCACAAAGAGTACGCGTGAGTGTGTGTATCCAGACACTTAACCCTTAATGAAATTCATTAATGATCCCCTGTGTCATATTATGCCTACTGTAACCAATACGAGTATTTAACAATATTCTACAATATTCTACAACCCGGGTTCGATTCCTGAGGCCGGCCTACCAGACCCATGGATTTTTCTAGGGTTTGCCCCCCGGGTCCCAGGAGAAAGTTTAGTAGGTTAATTACATCCCTCGAATTTCATCTCCCTTATCATTTCTCATCATCTCTCATCCTGTCGGCAGGAGTCTCGGCGCTACATGGCAGGATGATATGCTCCTCATAAACACTTTCTCCTCCAATAGGACGGTCTCCGGGCCAACCTAGTGGCCCGTTTCAGGACCATGTGGGTGGGATACCGGTTGTACTAGCCTGCCGGGAAGTTTCCAACTGGTCAATTGTAGGGACCATGCCATTCCTTGGATCGCTGTCCCTCTGTCTCCTTTCGCCTCATCCTTCTTCCCGGAGATGCCCCGCTTGGGGCACAGGCATAATACATCAAAACTGTCCGCGGTGCCGAATTTTATCCAATCCGTTACATATATACAGTTTGTTTCAAAACGACACCGAACGATTATAGGCGTTGTGTAGTTTATAACTTAACTAGTCCAAATTTCGGTGTCGCAGCTTCAAAGTTCTGTTAGGTATAATTTTATGTAGCATTAAATATTACATAATTTTGTGATTAGGCAGTGCAGGAACCACTGGTTATTATTGGGACGCATCGGCCAGGCAAACAAAAACATTACTCCTTGCTCTTTATCAGTGACCCTAGCCTACCTTTCAGGTAATGAGGCAAAGGGCAGTTATTTGTGAAAAAGTCGACTAATAACTCGGGTAGTTGCAAGGTTGCCCTTCATTGTAGAACTACACATCCCATCCTATCAGGGAGGATTTTCTGCGTACTTAGATAGCAAATCCAAGCAATATGGAGCGTTATACTAACGTCGAAATGACGGATACTTTTTAATGGATGGAAGAGCTGAAGGGAATTCAACGAACGCACGATTAATTTAGTTTCATTAAAAATATGAATTGTAAAAATAGTTACATCAATGATAATATTTATTTGTTTAACATCAGAGCATTTTGTTATGATCTTGATTGTACAATACTTTCAAACACTTACTGTAAATATCAACAGCTTCCTTTTCAGTTACAAATGCTTTATTTATTATTATCAAACACATGAAATAAAATGCTCGTCTCGTTGTATACGCCATTTAGTTTTGGTTAATTTATCTACAATTCTTTGATGTTGTTTTCTGTTCTGTTTATCATTTAATGCTTCCTTCCACAACCTCACTAACATTAACTTCCCTCAAAAAGGTATAAGTTGCATGTGTCCACCAGTTTATGTGCCATCGTGGACTGCTATAACGGAACTTTGGAACACGTTAAACGCACATAAGCAATGGTTAAGCAATAGCTTCTTTATTGCGGTTTCATAAGCCAAAGAAATTCTTAATAGTAGCAAGCAAGCTACTGCGGAGTATTCCGGTATGTTTACAAATAGCTACAGCACACGGCACGGCGTGTGACCTGTACCTGCGAACTTCAACACCTTGAGGCACGTGTCTTTGTGCCTGTCACTGTCTAATCCACACTCATTTTGGAGCATTTTTATGCAGCTCTATTGGTGGTAAAAACTATCTATATGTATCATATAGAAGCTGAGCAACTATTTCTATATGTTCGTTCGGTGTCGTTTTGAAGCACCCTGTATATGTACGCATGTAAGCACTCGTATGTATCAGTGCATGAATGTTTGTATTTTGTATACATGTATGTATTTTTTATTAAACAAAAACAGCGCACTCCATTTCATTATGCAATACTACATGCACAAGTTCTCTTCTTAGTACATCGGTTTACATAATTTCAAAACAACACATAAACATAATAGCTATAGCTTATAAAGAACGCAGTCGCAGAGGATAATGGCCACCAAACAAAAAGAAACGCATTAGCAAATGTGAGAACCAATTCATGAAATTTGTCCATTATGTTAATCTCGATTAATTATAAATAATCCAAATAAGATTGAAATCACCCACTATTCATATTTGCAATGACAACTAATAGATATAAGTAAACTGTGCTATAATTATGTAAGCAAATGAACAGTTGAAACCACATTCAGAACTTATGTAAACCAATAGAAATAAGTAAAACTATCCTATGCTCCTGTAAACCAATATAAGTAAGCCAAAGTATACCGGGAAAACTTGTAGGTCACTAATAGAACTAAGTTAAACTATATTGTGAAATCATATGTATCTTTATATGTATGTAGCTTTTTATTTATTAAATATAAGACAGCATGCTCCATTATATTGTGCAATTAGAATTAGGATTACTACGGAGGGTATTCGGCACTGCGACCAGTCTTGATCTATTGTACCTATGTCCTGAAACCGTCCTTGCAGTGCCTAATAAAGTAACATTAGAATACGTTTAAATAAATATATACACATAAAGTTACATAAAATAAAATAAAATCTGCATATCTAATAGCCCGGTTTCTGGAATCTATACCAGGCCTTATTATGCAAACTTCATTTTCATCTTTATGAACTTCTGAATCAAATTTCACAAAACAACTTACAGATTTTGGAGATATAATCTACTTTCTATCTTAACGAACTAACTAAACTTAAAGATTACTGGATTCCAGTAACCTTACAAATATATTCATCTAATCTATCTAAAACATTCTTTTTTCTACTTTACTTCTACTCCAACAATATAAATCAAATCTACATATCTACTACAGCTTTAATTCTTATAACAAGCTACGAAAGACTGTTTCCTACAGTTTTAAAATTTCCTCTTCTGCAACTGGTATCCAAAGCTTCCTCCTACTGGTATCCATCTCCTAAAGGAACTGGCATCAGTAGATGGAGCTGGTTCGTCAGTTCCAGACATCCGGGTAGTCATCTCTCCACTTCTGCATAATCAGTTGCATCTGTCCGCTCTGATACTCTCCATATATATCTTCTCTCTCCTGGTATTCTCTTTCTGTCTATGGTCTTTCTGTCTTCTTTCTGATGTCCATAATTGGGTCTTAAATCAGGTCTTCAAGTCTGATAATCTGTATCTTCAGTTTCTCTTGGTCCTATTTCCCTCCAACGATCTCTTAAGTTATATTCTTTTCTCGTAGATTGAAATATTCTTACATTTCTTTCTTGAAATATTTTGTCGCGGGTCATGTATTCCTCCAACGCCTTAACGGATATTATCTGAGACATATTTTCTAAATGTACATAATCTTCTGGATCTCTTAAGATGTTCCATAAACATTTTCCTTGAAGTTTCCTTCGACCGTCTTCTACTAGTTCACTATATTTATTGCACTCAAAAATAACATGTTCAGGCGAATCTAAACAGTTACATTGCTCACATAAATCTGAGTTCTTCTTCTCTATTCTTTTTAAATATACCTACATCGTATGGGCCATGTCCTGTAACAAAATGAAAAAAAATTCTTTTCCAATTTTAGCTTCTCTTTAATGTCCGGAAATAAATCATGTACTCTTCTTCCTACGTGTGCATTATCCCACTCTTCTTGCCATTCTTGTAATAAATAATTTTTTCACTTCTTTCTTAGTATTGCATATTTTTCCCATAATTTTAAAAACATTCCCATATTCTTCCTTCTTTAGTCAATAAGTTGCACCCCTTAATCTAATGATATAGTCAGTATGCCAAATTCCTGCTACTATTAGTAGGGCCAAAGTACATACAGTTTTTGTAGCTCCGCTGCTGCGAAATAATATTTGTCTCTGAGTTTTTAGGATTAAATTTGCGCAGGATTTGACCCTTAACCTATGTGCCCATATACTTACGCCATATCCTATTATACCTATTACAAAACTCATATGATATATCCTTGTTGCTGTAAAAGTTACATACATATGGGCAGGTTAAGATTTGTGGAGCTTTTAATTTAGGAACGCTAAGGCAAAAGGCCCCAGGTATAATAGAAAACGTTGACCCCTTTCAAATAGGACCACTGCTTTTCTAGACAGTAAAAGGGTTTTTCCTGGGAACAGAGGAATGTATCAGACAATGAAGCAAATATTTCTGCGAACCTTTATAATAGCCAGTCAACAGAAGGACACACTCCTATGCCTGACAGCGAAGAGGCGACTTCTGAAAGTGACGACGGATGGGTAACAGTCACACATACACTTGCGGACTCAACAAATAAAATACACAAGTTATCTAGCAGCGAGTGAATGAACGTTAATAGTTTACAAAACATTAAAGTGTGCTAAAATAGTCGTGTGTGTTTTCCTTAGTAGAACCCTACATCAAATCCAGGACGTCCCACACCCTGACCCATAGATAGGGGTCTCAAAGCTAGAGCCACCTCAAGGAAAACCTCGTCATCCCAAAGCATCATCCGTCCACGTAACATAAATTATGAGGTGTCGAGTTAGGGCGACTTGACGACAAAGGGCAGCCTCAGTCCCCAAGTGGGGCATCCCCGAGGGGAAGGATGAGGCGAGAAGAGACAGAGGGCGGCCGTTCCAGGTAGCCACGACAGTGCAGATGGCAAGGTCCCTACATTTTACTTAGATGGAAACCTCCCCCGGTAGGCCAGGACAGCGGACATTCCCTCTACTGTGGTTCGGAAGTAATCCCAACAGCCGGTTCGGAGACCGACAATCGACCTACCAGAGGAAGAAATAGTTCACTCAGAGCATATCTTCCTGCCATGTAGCGCCCACACACACACGCCGACACTTCTACCCTGGGAGAGACCACCAGATGAGAGATGATGTGAAATGGTGATGGAGATGAAATTGTGGGACAGGATATTCAGGGGATGTAATTAACCTAACCTACCCAGCATTCGCCTGACGACTCGGGAAAACCACCGAAAAGTCCCATGGGTCAGGTAGGTCGGCCACGAGAATCGAACCCGGGCCTCCTGAATGGGGGCCAAAGACAAAACCATCTGAGCTATCCCGCTCGTTATATTGTGCAATACTACGCGCTTGAGTTCTCCTCTTAGTACAATGGTTTATATTATTTCAAAGCAGAATTAAACATAATTTAATTTACAATGCATGGTTTCATAATATAGCTTAACTTAGCTCCGTTAGTTAAACATTTTTCTGGTGCGCTTTGGCTTACTTATGTTGGTTTACACGATCATAGGATAGTTATGCTTATTTCTATTTGATTACTTGTTCTCAAAGCATAGTTAAACTTATTGGTTTACACAGTTCTGAAATGTAGTCTCAATTGTTATTTTGGTTACATAAAGGTACTTATAACCTATCAAGATTAACATTATTGACTAATTTTATAAATTAGTTCTTAGTGTGCATGTGTATTAGGTATTTATGTGTGCACGTATGTACGTATGCATGTATACAATCTTTGCCATTGAAAAGCTGCATTCTTTCTGACGGACATGGCCTATAAAGAGCCTTCTAATTTATATAAATAAGTAATGGACCAAAATGGATTTACAAAGCCTATGAACTAAAAACGAACGCATTAGCCCGCCTCTGTCGTGTAGTTGGTAGCACGTCTGCCTCACGCCGCGCCGTGACTCAGTGGTTAGACCGCTTGGCTCTCACCAAGGCGGCCCGGGTTCAATCCCAGGCGACCGCAAAGTGAGATTTTTGGTGGACAACACGGCGCTGGGGCGGGTCTTCTCTGGGAACTCCTGTTTCCCCCGCCATCTCCTTCCACCGGTACTCCATCTTCATCTCATGTACTATCAGTGACACCGCCTGAGGTGTCGTATGTAGTAAAAGCGGGCGTTAAACACTACACACTACGTCTGCCTCACGTTCAAGAGGTTCCAAGTGCGATTCTCTCTCAGGGGGAGTTATCTGGACAAGGGCTTATCCGGGGTTTTCCCTTCTGAAACATGGATGTCTGGTAACTCTAAGCTTTATGGACCTTGGCTTGAGCATTATTTCACCCAGTTTCATTCATCGTCCGATATGACTTAACGTTGGCGGGGGGGGGGACGTAGTGGTAGCGTGTCTGCCTCACGTTCAAGAGGTCCCGAGTTTGAATCTGGGTCAGGGTGAGTTACCTAGATAAGGTATTTTCCGGGGTTTTCCCTTATCCTGAAAGACGAATGTCGGATAACACTAAGCTCTATGGATCCTGGGCTCATTTGAGCATCATTTCACCCATTCCATTCATCGTCCGATGACTTAACGTTGGAGGACATAAATTACAACAACAACAAAAAAAATTCATTCCACGTCATGGTTGGTCACGATTTAGTAGTTAAGAAAAAACGTAGATAGCAAACTGGAGAGAATCGAATCTGCTTAGAACGCTCAAATATGCATGCGATACGAACCTCGAAATACTTTAATAATATTTTAAAACTTTAATAATAGTTCTTCCATGGCAGCGGAAGAAACAAGTCGCCTTTTTTATTCAGTATTCTCAAAACATGTGCTTCCTGTGAAATGGTGATATCAAATTGTTTGATGGAATGCAGTGCTTCCTCCCTTACTGTTTACGTGGTGTACAGTAAGTACAATTGCACTCTTGCAGCATAGCGTAAGAAAGCGCATGGCGAAACTTGAGGTACACTTCAAAATACTGCTGCGCAAACATTACAGTTTCCTGTACACTGTAAATAAGCATTACATTTTGAAATATTGTACTCGTAAAATTTCAGTACTCATGAAGCCAGATCTTAGTATAAATCATCCCGCTCCTTGCATGAATCTGGATAAATCGTCCAAAGAAGGTCCACCACAAGGAAGGTATGTATATGTACATATGTTTAACATAATCATATTTACCAGAATTAATATCAAACAAATCAAATCATTAAATTGTGATTAAACACCATGTCGAAGGTTTAATAATATGTAACATTGTTTGCACACTGATCGAAAAGAGTTTCATAGTTCCGGGTATTCTTTATTTCAAACACATTCTTCTATATCTCCTTCAACGGTAACTTTGGCATCACCACTTATGAAACCGTTGGTGGTACGAACTGTTAAATACGACTTTTTATTGATTCGGTATTTAGCACTGTTTCATCAACAGTGTTTTTAACGTGATTGTCATTGTGATTGAAGGAACGGACGCACCGCTACCCGGCAAGGATTTATTGCTGGCTACCGAGGGGGAAGGAAGGAGGCGATTGGAGACCACAACCCGACAGAGGACGGAGCCAGCGAAACCTCAGAGACGGACAAAAGTTCCTAACAGATATATTGCAACCCGGTGTACCCCACAAGCATTTCAGTACCACCCAAGAAGAGAGCGAGGAAGCAATATTAGCGACATTTCCAATAACTTCAAGAGGACCAGGGAAGAAGGTTTGCAGAGCGCACGCATCTGTGCCACCTGTCCAGTTCTGCCGGAGCTACAGCGTTGAAAACCAAACCAGAAATATCTCAAGGGAGTGTAATGCGAAAAGAAAGGAATTCCTGCATTAGAGAATTCGCCCCAGTAGTGTCAAGGGGAGATCATGGAAAATTCAAAGTCAGAGTGGTTGGTCGACGAGGATCGAATCCGCGACCCCCGGAAAGCGAGTCGCATACGTGCCGCGGCGCTACCTTGCTCGGTGTGTTTTTAGCGTATTCCGACGGTTCAATTCTTGAGCTGTTAACCTTATACTCAGTGATCCGCTATTTTTGAGACCGTATATGGTAGCAAGATGTATACAGCAATTACATCAAATAATAAAGTAAGCGTCACAGCTAAGCAACTACAAGTATTCAATAATGTAGGAATATTTTAGTCGTAAATTAGAATTGGGAATACACCAGACTAAAACACAGGAATAGATTAATAAGGGTTTCGACGTTTTTAAAAAAAAGCTTTAAAGCTTTATGACACCTATGAAAGATTTTACTACAAAGAGAGTATCTCAGCACGTTGATGGGTGTCTTTACAATTATATCGCTAATAGGTTACTGGCGTGGTCTGGATGTTGTGATAGCTTTACTGTCGTCACGGTACATCAGGAGTTGAAATACTGTGTGTACAGCACCACGTGGCTGGGAGTAAGGATTAAAATAACAAAAGATAGCAAAAGAAGCAGAGCAGCGGGAACATTTCACTTCGAAACTAGCTTCAGATGGGTTGACGTGAATCTGCGTGCAGAATATGTGTGACGTAAGTGTTTGGTATGGTGGCAGAATCATAACAAACAATACTTTGAAATAAAATACAGTTGCAACCAGGGATATCCGACATCAATTGCCCGATATATCATTAAACCCACCAAGTTATAGTACAGTTCAAATTCTAAATCACGTGCTCTTCAAAAAATCCAATTTTATTTTAAAAGTACACCAAAAACAGAAAACCCAAATACCGGTGGAAAACCAAGCAGTAGTAGCCCTGTGCAAATGTTTTCCAAAAGTAACTACAAGTGAGACAGAGGAGCTGACGTAAACGTTCCAAGATTAAAGGTTCATAAAGTACACTCGTATCCCAGGATGCAGTGGAGATGTCTACATGTCTACGATGTCTACACAGTATAGGCAAAGGTGCGGAAAAACAAAGGTAGTACAAAGACAAGCATTTTGGATATAACAACTAACGGTCGCAGTTTTCTTCATTGCGCTTCATACGACAGTATTAATATTCCTTTATGTCCCTTTAGCATACATCATTTGTGCTGCTAGTAATCTCTCTGACGTACACAAAGGTCCACCTCTTACACGGAGCCACACGGTGATTCAAACACAACTCTGACATTCGCACGTATACTGCTTCGCTGCCTATTCCACAGCCCGCGGATTCCTCACCACAGAGCCTGGAGTGTACATGCTTCTAGTATTTTTTTTTTTTTTTTTTTTTTTTTTTTTTTTAGTAATTAGTAATTTATTTCCTTTTACATCAACAAATGAAAATACAAAATCAAGATTACAATTATAAAATCCATACTGAAATATGCCATATATTCCTAAATCCTGAAAATCCTATCATGTTATCATGTTGCCCACCATTGAATAGTAATTCAGTCCCCATACACCTAACCCTAGGTTTTTGTATATTGGAGGCCCTCTGCTCCTTTTTACACTTTTTGCCATTTCACCTATCCCACTCTACATTTTTCTCTTAATTGTTCTTAGCCATCTCTCTTTAACTTTCCCTAAATAATTCCCTATATTTCTCCTGTTCTTTTCTCCTTTTACTGGCAACATTTTTCTAATTACTACTTCACCCCCACATGCTTCTAAGAACTGCTCTATCAAGTCACACAACTAGATTGACCGACTGAATCGTGAACTGCTCTACGGCACCGTTTCCTCCACACAGACCACTCAGCTCGAAGCTCTACACCAAGACGGTCCAGGTTCGATCCCAGGCGACCGCAAAATGAGATTTGTGGTGGACAACACGGTGCTGGGGCGGGTTTTCTCCGGGACCTCTGGTTTCCCCCGCCATCTAATTCCACCGGTGCTCCATCTCCATCTCATGTATCATCAGTGTCACCGCCTGCGGTGCCGTATGTAGTAAAAGCGGGCGTTAAAAACTACACATTCGAAGCTCTAAGCACCAAACACACTACGCGCACAACTATTCACTTTTCACTATTATCTCACACTGACTGCTCCAGGTCTTGCATCGGCTTTTATATAATCCTACCGGGCGCGGTAGATCGTTCCGGAAGGCGAATATTCTTGTATGAAATTCTGAAACTGTATCGAACAGGCACTTGCGTAGTAACAACACAATTCCACCCCGACTTCGTGACGTTTTCCTGACTTCAGCCAGCGGTAGTCCTTGAAGGGACGAGTTTTCCGTTCCTCTAGCCAATAAACAAGATGAGGCGATACCTCTACTCCCGTTCTTTTGCGATGGCGGCTCAGTTGCCAGGCTCGACTCTTCCCACCATAACAGCTTTGCGTTTACAAATGTCACAGTATGGTTACACCTAGTTTCCCTTTGTTTCAAATTTCTTGTTGACACTCACATGTTTCTGGTCTTATAATAGCTGTTTGGGCACATAGCAGCTTATTGCGGTATAAAATAAGTACTGTGTAAGTGCTCTCGCAAAATTGGCCGTTACACATTGGGACATTCTGAAAGATAAAACGTTTTACGCAAACGCATGTACGAAGTACCTTAATACCTACATGCCTAAATCCATACACTCATCCGTATATTACTGCCAAAGTATTGTGAAATATAGGGTCATTAAAACATATGAGAACCCATTCGCTGGCTTTCTTCACCAGCGAAATATTGGTGGCAGAGGTGCACTAAAATCTTTATCTCCCAAACAGGCAGCGTATCTTTTGTTGTTTCATTAAACATAATAGATCATATTATTCTAGCACTTACCGCAAACCACACTCCAATTTTCAATGAGTGAAGCGTTTCACGTAATATCACAGGTTTTCTATCCGAAGCGCAATACCCATTCTCTTCATGTTTTATTTGTTCAGCTAGTTTTTTCACCATGTTCGAAGCGACCACTCTAAACTGTCAGTGATTTCACTTACTTTATTTTCTGATAAAACCCGAAACTTCAAATTCATTAACGATGACGTGAAACACAAATGAGTTACCATATATTTTAATGACCTTATAAGCTAGGAATGCTTACTACTGACTCACCGTTCAGTGACCACGAGCACCTTTGTTAACCACTTGGTAAAGCTTATCTTCTTGTAATGCGATCATCTATCAAGATTCAACGAATGCATTAAGACACAGACGGGTAAAATGAATGAATTTTGCATTTATTGTATATGTAAATGCTGCATAACGGTAAAACCTGTCACTGCAGGTGTAATGGTGGTAAGAAACATGTGTTGCATGAGTAAAACAAGCACTAAGAAGATATGACAAGACTGTAAAACTGCAGTACAGGCTTTTCTTTAAACATAAATTGTCAAAGACAAATAAAATGTTAGTAGAGACGTATCAACATTCAGCAGTATCCAGTTTAAGAAGATCTACTCTGTACAGATTACTTAATCCCTACCGAAGTAAGACTTTGGAACATTTGGATTCGTAAAACCCATGTAAAGATGCCCATTTTCTTTGGATTTGTTACCAATCATGAATATTTATGCCAATAACATTATATGACAAATGAAGAGGACGTAAGACAAAATCTGGTATGAAATAGCAAACCAGACAGTTACGTTAAACTTGCTACCAAGGCAGTCCGGATTCGATCCCAGGCGACCGCAAAGTGAGATTTGTGGTGGACACCACGGCGCTGGGGCGGGGTTTCTCCGGGATCTGCGGTTTCCCCCGCCATCTCACTCCATCGGTGCTCTTTCATTTCATGTGTCATCAGTGTTACCGCCTACGGTGCCGCATTTAGTAAAATCGGGCGTTAAAACACTACACATTTCATTTTTACTACCAAATTATTACGTATTGTTGCGATGTTATGAACCACAGACAACATGAGAATTCGTTTCCTGTGATTGTCTCAATGATTCGCTGTCTACCACATAGATAATAGGTAAACAAAGTCTGTCACCACAACAATATTTTTAATCTCCGTTGCCTTCCTAGAGTAACTAAATAAATATGGAGTTTTAAACTTGTTGATAGCACTGGGGAACCAAAAAAATTATTTTCATATACCCGAAACAAAATAGACAAATTCTTATGTAAACTGATCTGCTGATTCCAAAAGTGCCGCTCAAAATGCTGTATCACGTAACGTTTTTTAGGTATTCATAATTTTTTTATGAAAACTTACAGAAATGCGATGTGATAACTCATATTTTATTAATTGAAAATAATAGTTATTTTATTGCCAAATAACATTGAAAATAATAATAATTATTAGTTATTATTATTAAAATAAATAAACACAAGATAATGATGAAAACCACATACCTGAATTATCTCAGAAGTGTTTCACTGTTTTTTTTTTTTTTTTTTTTTTTTTTTTTTTATTGACATGTACTCTCCCGTTTGAGGAACCAACAATAGTCTCTCAACATGGTTGAATCCCAGCAACCCTGGTAACGTCTTTCCATCTCAGAAATGTCCTGGTGAAAACGCTCACCTTGCTCATCACTTACAGCTCCTAGGTTTGTAGGGAAACTAATCAAGGTGAGAGTGCAAAAAGTGGATTTTAAGTGACATACGGCAAACCATTTCTTTGTATGTAGCTCCTAAATAGTTCTGAGACCAAGGTTTCATAATTTTCTTCTTTATTATTTTCCAGGAAGCCTTCCACCGCTGATTTAAATGATTTTCATGCTGCCAGTTCAACACGTTTAAGCTTTGATTCAAAAACATGTCTTTAAGAAGTAGTCTTATTTGAGGACCGACAAATATACCTTCGGCTGGCCCCATAGCTCAGATAATTACAAGTGGCCATTAAAGGCAAATGCCGATAATGCAAACTAGAGTTATATTTAGGTTTAGCAACATAGCAATAGGTATATTAGACCACAACTGACAAGCTTGCAAGTATTACTTGCAGCGACAATGAAACACCTAAACTTAAGACATAGCGTTACGGCGTGATAAATTACCCTAAAGTTCCCAACAAATAACACCAGGAATCCTACCAAATACCACCCACAATAGGCAGTGGATCAGGCTGGGCTTCATGTCAAGCCTGTATCCCTGCATCAGAAACCACCCTCTGCTGAATCGCACTGCGAGACAGCTATGATCATCTCCTGGAATGCGCGGGTGCTTAAGGCGGTACCGCAGCACATTTCTCCTTCCCAATCCGGTGGAGGTTTTTTAGTGGAGTAGTACCCTTGAGGTGAAGCCCACATATCCCACTGTGCCCTCCAACACAGTGATAATCCATAAATGTATTTTTCCTCCACTCGAAAAAAAAAGCTCAGTCGGTAGAGCACCTGCCTACCGTGCTAGGGGTCCCGGGTTCGATTCCCCGTCCAAGATAATTCCCCATCTTTCACAGAGTCTGGAAGTATGAATGAGAGTGTGAATGTGTGCGTGATGTAATGATTAAAAAACCAAAAGATAACGAGTTAACACCTTTGGTATGTTCCAAAGGAGAACGGCCGCCGATATGACCATAGTAGTTAAAGGCGGGGTATGAATGGAACAAGAAAAAAAATAAAGAAAAATATACCTTCCTTCAATTTAGATTCGCTTATTTTGGCAAAGATACTTCTTAAATTCTCAAATGCACTTCCACTTTTGTCCAAACCTTTAACAAAATTCTTCATTAACCCGAGCTTTATGTGAAGTGGGGGGAGAAGAACTTTGTGTGGGTCTACTAAAGGCACATATTTAACACTGCTTGCTCCAGGAGTATAGTCTTCCCTTTTCCCCCACTCTTTCACTATAAAATGCTTGTCAGTTGCCCTACTGTCCTATGAGCACAAAAAAACAGCAACATTTTGTGAAACCTCCCTGCAATCCCGTTAGCAATGCAACTACCTTGAGGTCACTACAAATTTCCCAGCCATGGTTTTGATAACTAATAGCATCTAAACTGATGGACATGGAATCATGTCTCCTTCATTCCTCTTGGCACTGGGGCGGGTTTTCTCCGGGACCTCCGGTTTCCCCCGCCATCTTATTTCACCGGTGCTCCATCTTCATCTCATGTATCATCAGTGTCACCGCCTGCGGTGTCGTATGTAGTAAAATCGGGCGTTAAACAGCACACATTTTCCTTCATTCCTATGGCATGAAATAAAGGTATTGAAGATAGTAAGTTGCCATTATGAAGCAACACTGCCTTTAAGCTGTATTTAGAAGAGTCCATAAAGAGGCGCCAATCTTCGACACAATGCTCTGTACCCAATTCCTTCATTAAAACATTAACATTAACACAGAAACACATGTTGTCTTTCGTTGTGAAATACTGTGAATACTGTTTATGTCGAGATCGGCAAAATGTTATTTTAGTCTCTTTTGCCAGGAGATTCCACTCCTGTAGCCTGGAACCCAGTAATTCTGACTCCTTTTTACCTAGTTTCAAATCACGAATAAGATCGCTTAGTTCTTCTTGAGAAACAAAATGTCTTTCTTCACTTCGCTCACATTGATATGTAGGGTCTTGGGATATTGAGGGTTCATGTCATCTACATCATGATTTGAACTTGATCCATCATATTCTTCCACCCATGCTTTCGGAGGATCAGGCACCGGAAGATCTTCACTATGAGGAACTGGTCTTATTGCTGATGGAACACTTGGATATTTGACACTCGATTTATTTTTTCTAGACACACCTGTAAAATTTGTATTACAAAAATAGCAGTCATTTAAATGGTTAGATTGTTCTCTCCACACCATAGGCATAGCAAAAGTAACAGATTTGCGTTTACCGTTTAGCCATTGATTAAGACCAGTTTTGCACGATATGCAACAAACATGGGGAGAAAAATCCTTATCTTGATCACCAAGGACACAACCAAAATATAATGAATATGCTGTTTTAGTAATACTTGTAATTTTTTTCCGTTGTGATTTAGGGGTGAATTGTCCACTCACATAACAAACGTTATTTGGATAATTAGTACATTTCATATCTAACCTTTTATTAGCACTGCGAATAACTTTCACAGCTGAATATAAACTGAAAGAAAAATCCAACACAGATAAAAACCAGACCACCCAGAGGAACACTCAAGCTAACAGATCTGTTTATTTACTCAGGAGGAGAGAAGCGTGATAAAGGGGTGTTATCTGTGAACCTAAGGGCTCAATCTTTGCCATTAGAGAAAACAAAATAAGATGTATTTAGGTCTTCATGATAAGTTATGAAACCCTGCATCAGTAGTTTATGTCAACTTAATTTACATTGAGTTGGGCACACCCATGTAAATACAATTTTTATAGTAGACTCTAAAATTAATTTTACTGATAAATCTTACATGATGGAAAATTTGTTCTAGTTATTTCGAATAGTATTCATATTATTTACAGGTATAAAAATATTATTTAATAATAAAATGGCTATTATTTTAAATTAAGTCAATATGAGTTGGTATCATACCTCATTTCTGTAATTTTATATAAAATAATACGAATAAGAATATCTCAAAAACGTTACGTGATACAATATTTTCAGAGGCATTTTTGGAATCAGCGAGTCATTTTGCATAAGAATTAGCCTATTTTGTTTCGGGTACAAAAAACGTGTTCTCTAGTGTAGTGTATCACAGTTACTCCCTCACCATGATAGGACTTCTGGTATGAAAACTGCAATCACAAACATGCTTAAACCTCCAAGTAAATTAAGTTGTTGTACCACTGTTTACTGACTTAATCACAGTTCATTGTTCACACTGTATAATGCAAGAAACCGCGGCTATCCGTCTCTTTCGTAGTTTCAACTTATCTCGTATTTTTATGACGCGCCTCTCACATGTGCTTGACAACAGGCAGTCTTACGCGGGCGACACTAAAATTTGATTAGAATGTGAAGCAGAAACCACAGGTTTCCGATGTTAGAATATAAGAGAGGGATGATAAAACTATAGAAATTATTAATAAGCAATTGGGAATATATGATGTTAGAAATAATGTCAAAAGGAATATTTTAATAGGAATAACGTGTAAAGGAAATAAATATAGGGAAAGAGTTGCCTAGATGGTCAGACGGGGCCGGACAATGGAACAATACACTGCTAGAGGTCCCTCCGACAGACCGACGGCACTAAGGAATACACTGCATGAGGAAACATTGCATTTACAGGAAGCAGTACCGTTATGACGCCAAGGGGTCATACAACCCTTGGGGGTAGATCCATGACTGCCGCGTAGGTGAAGCTGAATGGAAAGGACCAATAAGATCAAATCGAAGAAATAAACCCAATAAAATGCAGCGTAAACCACGTGATAGGCATGAAATAGAAAACAAATAGAAAAGGGGTGGAAATATACCTAGGAACCCTAGGAAAGAAGCTGAGAGTAGGGCGAAGAGGAAATCGTAACTCTGGTGTTTAGAACGAAGGGGAGAAGACGTGTGAATTGAAAGAAGAGGTAGAGTAGGTTTAGTTATTTTGAACGTGGTGCGATTAAGTATTATCGGAGAGACAAGGCGACGCAACGAATGTGATAGCGAGTGAGGAAAACAGAGCAATACGACAAGCAATATAAGTGTGAATAAACAAGTCAGGAAATTGAAAAAGGACTTTTCATTGACTGGTGAGAGCTGCTGGATCCTGAGAAAGAGAACTCCTGCTCACCGACACATATCCCTAAACGAACATCGGCCGCGCCGTGGCTCAGTGGTTAGACCACTTGACTCTCCCAAGGCGGCCCGGGTTCGATCCCAGGCGACCGCAAAGTGAGATTTGTGGGTGACAACACGGCGCTGGAGCGGGTTTTCTCCGGGATCTCCGGTTTCCCCCGCCATCTCATTCCACCGATGCTCCATCTTCATCTCATGTATTACCAGTGTCATCGCCTGCGGTGCCGTATGTAGTAAAAGCGGGCGTTAAACACTACACGTTATATTATTAAACGAACATCACCACACCAAACACAGCACTCCTTTTTTTAATTTGATTTAAACCACTGGCGCGACAGCCCTTAGAGGGCCAAGACCTACCTACCCGACTGCCGGCCTCACGCCCACTTATGCACGGCAGAGGTGGACGATCATCCAACCGATACGGGGAGGAGATGTGGTGAGCATCTCGGCATCCCCCAGCCAGAATGTTGGTTTCCGCGACCAGGACCACTTACCTAAAGCTTCTCACTTTCCTCACGATGCTGAGTGGGCACCGGTCCTATACCTGGGACCTAAAATCCCCACATATGGGTGGGATCGAACCCGGGCCGCTTTTCTTGGCCAGGGACCAAGGCATGCTGCGTTAGCCCAGTACGCCACTGCGCAGGACACAGCACTCCTTTTACCTTACCCTTAAAGTCAAACAATCCATCCTAACATACCGCATAAAAAGGACCAGCAACTAATAATTCCACACTCAAATTGGCGCCCAAGTTATTCCACACCAAATGTAATATTTCTTAAAAACAAAATTAAAATGTGTGACATTGCACAACTACTCCCCGTAGGGGAGAGGATCCGTCCCCTTCAGCTGCCGTGGTGTGGGCGCTGCGGACCCTTAGCACTCGTGGTACTTCTGACGTTACTAGAGGAACCTCGGGCCGAACATTCGAGCCCATCCCTCTGGGAGTTGTTCGAATTGGGTTGGTCTCGAGGGGGCAGTGGTTCCCGATACCCGTGGGTGATCGGATACGTCTCCGGACGGGGTTGAGGGAAGCCATTAATATTCCCGTGTACTAGCCAGCATAGCTAGTAGAAGACGTGCTAGATCACCAGACGGCCCCACCGAGGTCATATCGGTAGCCTTCATCTTTTGGTGTTGGCGCGCGTAAGTGGCGTATCCACTTCCATCTCGTCTTGTGTCCTTGGACCAGATGGGGGGGGGGCTTTGTTAGTAACCCAGGTCTTGCCCTATGGAAAGCCCCACGGAGGACGCCAGGCGCCCTTTGGGACAGCTCGGATACTCCCTGGTTGAAAGAGGCCCGGGTCTTGTTCCTACGGGTCCAGGACTAATAGGAGTAGAACCTCTGGACTCAACTATTGCACAACTACTTTCTGATGTTTTTCAAGTAGGCTGCCGTGTAGTTTGTTCGATTTACTCCTATAGTTTGTTAATTTATCGTAATTTATCAACCAAAGTCATAATCAACCAAAGTTAAATTTGACTAGAGAAACTTTCCAGGCTATGGCCTTTCTTAACGAGGTTAAATCGTCATTAATGCCTAAACAATGAGAAGATGGGCTTAGAAATACATTTGGCGAAAACGCCCATTTAAGGCAACAATACATAATTGGTACAGCAAATTCAAAAGAGTTCGCTTTTTCCTTAGGGATGACACCCAAGATCTGCTGTTACTGATGAGCATATTGCCGCTGTTCGAGTAATACTCGAAGAAGACCGACAGACGTCTTATGAATTCATTAGTTTGACATCGGGCATTGGTATGAGTCAAATCAATAACTTTTTACATCAACAGTAAGACTGAGAAAACCATGTTGTTGATGGATTCCACATAAAGTTACTCCCGATCAAAAACAACGCATTGGGCTGGCGCCGTAGCTCAGTTGGTAGAGCACCTGCCTGCTGTGCGAGGGGTTCCGGATTCGATTCCCGGCTGAGGGAACCAAGATGATGCTCCATTCCCCATCCTTCCCAGAGTATGAAAGTATCAATGAGAGTGGGAATGTGTGCGTGATCTAATGATTAAAAACTGAAAAGTACCTGCAACCCAACGTTTAGGAGTCAACTATAGTCGATATGTTCCATTGCAGTTAAAGGCGGGGTATAAATGGAACATAAAAGAGACAGCGCATTATTTGGTGCACAAAAGCTCTGGTCAACTTCCAAACTGGCACCTTAAATTTGGTTAGAATTAGGGGTTTCGGCACGGAGACCAATCGTGATCCCGTACCCCGAAGTAGGGCACCCCCGGGAGGAAGGATGAGGCGAGAGGTGACAAAAAGTAGCCGTCCCAAGGAGCCACGACAATGTAGAGGACAGGGCCTCTACACTTAACTTAGATAGAGACCTCCTTCGGCAGGCCTGGACAACGGATATGTCCCCCTACTGCGGTACGGAAACGAGCTCAGCAGCCGGTCCCAAAATGGTCCCAGCAGCAGGTTCGAAGAACGGCAACCGACCTACCGGAGGAGGAAGTAGTTTTCCTCAGTTTTGCTTGCCATGCACCGCCGACACTTCTTACCCTGAATGAGACCACCAGATGGGAGATGACGTGAAATGATAATGGAGAGGAAATCGAGGGACAGGAAATTTGGGGGATGTAATTAACCTATCCAGTATCGCCTACCGACCCGGGTCAGGTAGGTCAGCCACAGGAATCGAACCCGGGCCTCCCGAATGCAGATCACAGATGAAACCACCTGAGCCAACCCACACGGTTTGGTTTGGTTTATCGTTACTGGTAATGGCACGTGGATTTATTGTTATGATCCTGAGAAGAAAAGTCAATCGGCTCAATAGGAATTTGGATAGAATCTAAGTCTAACAAAAAGTTCACAGTGCTCTTAAGAAGACGGTTGCTAGTTTGTTTTCTAAAGTGAATCATATAGCGCCGTTAGAACATACAGGTACCAGTACCAAACGTTTGTTTACTGTAATTTTTTTAAAAAGTTCGTAGCTCCCTGGAACAGTCACCCTCTGTCTCCTCTTGCCTCATCCTTCCTCTCGGGGATGCTTCACTTAAGGCATAGGCATACTAGATCTAATCTGGTCGCACTGCCGAATCCCCTCCGTAGCATATTCCAGTCCAATTCATCTGTTCCCAATTAAGTGTGAAATTTCTTAGGTAATTCACTCTTCAATATTTAAACCTATATAATGTAAAGGGTGACAATGCTCCATGTATGTGTGGATTTATGGTGATCTTCTGTGCTACCCTAATCCCGAGAACTGCGTTCAAATCTTCCTCAGTCAAGTAACCTTGGTGTCTCTGTTTTCTTAATTCAAACTGAAGACGAGTTGTTCACGTGATGTTTAGCTTCATGATCATGCAGGCGAGGACGTTGTAAACAAAAAAGTTGTTAAAACCAAAGACCTGTTTGTTATTACATTTTTCTTTAAATTATCTATAACACCGTGGATGAATAATTTCAAACTGCATGTTTGCAGGAACTGAATCATTTACTGAGAATAAGTTAGCAGATATGTCAAATTATGTTATTAGATATTTCAAGTCCTCGAATCGTATTTCAAGTTGTTACTGCAATGTAATAAGAATTTCTGCATACTCTTTGAAGTCATACTGAACAAATTTGGAGAAAAGGTAAACTGAAAATCGGGAAGTACTAGCTTTGCAAGTTCGCGTTCCCACAATTGAATTTAATTTTAGTCTTTACTTTATCCCACACTTGAATTGTGACCTGCCGTTTTCCTCTTAGAGAGCGATTAACTGTGTTCAAACTGAAAGCCAAATCTGTAGGAAACGCAACATCCACATTGAAGTCATGAAACCACATCGCATGTCCGCAGCTGTGACGTCACGTATCGCTGCCCGGCAGACGGACCCTTAGCTCTGCCTGCTGCCGGTGTATAGTTGAACCTGATTTATGCGTATATCAAGGGGAAGAGGGAGGGTTACTTCTAACTCAAAATTACTTAGAAATAAGATTTTGATAATTCTCGTACCTTTTTAAAAAATACTAATACAATGGGCGTGCATATGTAAAACTTTACAAACAATAAAGATACGTACAAAACAAACATTTAGAAATTGGTCCCGCTTTAAAGTATTCAATTAATTTGGCATGTTTCACTTTTGTTGCATTTAATGCACAAAATTCACTTTAAAAACATATTAATGAACTTAGAGGTTTTTTCAGCAACTTTTCACACTGATGTAATTCCTACACACATTTATTGCACTTAACACTTCACCCACTTTAGGTATTTCAAGATTGGAATCATGATCCTCATTATTTTTAGAGTCACCTGAAGGTGGTCCGCTTTTCTTAATCACCAACCAGGTTTTTGCCACACATCAGCAATATCTCTTCATCCTATAGTTCTCCACATACAGCTAGACTGACATCAAAATGCACAAAGGTATCGAAATTTGTACTCTCCCGTAGAGCTGGTTCACTTGTAGGTACAATTTCATCACTACCAACACCATCATCATCCTTAAGATACCAGATTTAAAGAAACAGTGTTTGATTGTAGAGGATTATTACACCTGCTTCCATGCAGCCGAAATAAATTCCGTGGCTCGTATTAAGTTAATGGCCAGATTTTCATTTTCTGCGTCGGCCAGTGCTATTAAATGTTGAACCAACATTTTTCTATGATGAGCTTTGAAATTTGCAATGATGCACAAATCAAGTGGCTGTAGGAAACTGGAAGAATCTCCTTTTTTTCGTTCAAATATCTAGTCTCTTTAACCACTGTTCCATTAAATTCATATTCTTTAGGTTTTGTTTTCTTGTCCTTAAAACACCTCAGAGTTCGGGATTTTCTATAGCAAGTGGAAGAAATGAATCTGTCTGCATTGGCAGCAGAAAGATCTGTTGCGTTACGTTCTGTTACGTTTCTTCCCTCCGTGGCATGACTCGCCCTTTTCAGCTAATGTGTTCTGGGATCGAGATTGTACAACGCGCAAGTCTCATAGTTGCAGATCTTTTGGGGCTGATAATCGCTTATGATTCCTGCTAGAACGTCTTTCTTCCAGTGCTGCACCGTTATGTCATCCATAACTTTCGACCCGTCGCAAATTGTTTTCCCTGTAATTTCATGACGATCTTTAGGATTAGGCTTACTACGGAGGAGAGTCAGCCTGGGACCAGTCTTAATCTATTGTACCTATGCCCTCAAAGGGGGCATCCCCGGGAGAAATGATGAAGCGAGAGAAGAGAGGGCAGCCATTCCAAGGAGCCACGAAAGTGTGGAGGCCTGGGTCCCTATATTTTACTTAGAAACCTCCCTCGGTAAGTCAGGACAACGGACATTCCCCCTACTGTGGTTTGGAGACGGTCCCAGCAGCCAGCTCGGAGATTGGCAACCGACCTGTCGGAGGACAAAGTGATTTTCTCAGAGCATATCATCCTGCCATGCACCACCGAGGCAACCGCCGACGCTTCTACTCTGAAAGAGACCACCAGATGAGAGATGATGTGGAATGATAATATAGATGAAATGGAGGGACAGGAAATTCGGGGGATGTAATTAACCTACCCAGCATTCGCCTGAAGACCCAGGGAAACCTCCGAAAAAAACCGATGGGTCAGGCAGGTCGGCCACGGGAACAAACCCGGACCTCCCGAATGCGGGCCACAGACGAAACCGCCTGAGTCATCCCGCATGACGATCCTTAAATCCCTGCAACCATCCTTGCAACCATAACACGTGATGTTCGTGATTTTAGCTAAATGTATCGCTTTTGCTTTCGGCATAGTATTCGCCACTGATTGGTAGAGCTGCAGCCCGTTTCTGCTGGAACCATGTGAAAAGTGCCATTTCCAATCAGCATATCTCCCTTCCTGCTGAAGGCTGCAGTTAGTTGATTTTGCACCCAATTTTATAAGCTCATCCAAAATAGCATTTCTATTACTGATGACCAGAGCCCGGATTTGTAAGTACAATCAAATGGTGAAATAAGCAACCATATAGGCACGAGAAGTGAAACAAATAAGCACCAAAAATAAGCAAATAAAAACAAAAATATAATCATAAACATATTGTTTCGAAGAATTCTTACCTTACATAAGCACGAGGGAGATTTTCTTGTGTGAAGCTCCTACGTTTGTCAGTGAAGAATTTTTTATACAGTGATAAGGTACTCTCAACCTCGTATGACGTCACTAGACCCCGTGAAAGGCACCACAGTTCTTGCCAGAATTCCCCTTCGATATAAGTTTCTGTACCAGAAAGCTTTTAGAAATTTTACATAGTGTTGTTTCGTGTTTTGCAACTTCTGCATCTAAAGAGTGCAACATTGTTTTTACTTCATTGAAATGCTCTGCGCAGTATAACACAGCCTTTAACCAAGAGCCCCATCGAGTCAAAACTGGCTGAGGAGGTAAAGACAAATTTGGAAGGACTTCATGACATTTTTGAGCTATAATCGGCGACAGTACAAACTCTTTACTCTAGAGACAAGAAGATCCAGGTCTTTATATCGGCTCCTAACTGTTTCAACGAGATGATGTAAACGGCTGAATGATAAAATGATGGTTAGGAGTGAATATATACTTTTAAAGTTACATGATTTGGATAAAATAAGCTATTTTAATTAAAAATCATAACATAAGTAAGCAAACCCTGTATTTCAGCAGAAAAGCATTTATAAGCATTTTGCTTAGAAATCCGGGATCTACTGAAAAAGCGTGGTATAAGCAATTCCTAAAGTCTGATGCTATTTTGGCTTTTGTGTCTATTAAGTGTCACCTCTTGTATGTATTTTACTTTCTGATTTAGCGTATTTTCCTGTTTCTTTTCTCTATTGCTGATTAACCTGTAACCGGTATGATGGGGTCAGGAGGACTCCGGCTAAAATTGTATACCATGTTAACCCTATTTTCTACGCAGTGCGGCGCTGCGGCTCTCAGTACATTTAAGGCAGTATGCTTTGAGTTTTTTGAGCGTTGAGGTTGTGGTGTAAAGAGTGCGTACACATCATTAGCAATTGTTTTTCTCCTTAGCGGGGTCAGGGTGACCCAACCATACTGATAACGTAAGTATATCAAATCGTATTGCGGTATGTTTCAGGAAGAAATGTCAACAGCTTACGCAAACAAAATGCATTATATTGCATCAAACTGAACTTGTTAATGAACTAAGGAAGAGGGGCCTTACATATGTGAGAACCTTAAAGGAAAACAAGAAAGAGATTCCAAAAGAGTTTTTGCCATCCAAACAAGGAAACCTGGACCTTCATTGTTTGGATTTGGAGACAATAACTTAACATTGGTCCCCTATGTACCAAAACCAAAAAATGCGGTGTTTTTGGTATCTTCGATGCACTACAGTGCTTCAGTGAACCAGGAAACAAAGAAACATGAGATAATTGAGTACTACAGTACTACAAAAGGAGGAACAGATGCACTTGATGAAAAATGCACTATTTATGCAACCAATAGACGCTGTAGAAGGTGGCCTCTTGTTATTTTCACAACAATGCTGAACATTTCCATGCTGAATGCACTTATAATGTATTTATCATTAATAGAAAACCATAAAAAATCACGCTTCGAGTTCACAAGTCTCTGTCATGACAGGTAGTTGAACCGCTTCTACAGAGAAGGATGAGTATTCCACACCTTCCTCGAGTGTTAAGAAATCACATTGCCAGGATGCTCAAATGCGAAATCCCCAAGCAGTTAGAGTCATAAAAAACGTGATAGATGTGCAAAGTGTTCTAGAACAAAAGATAGGAAAACAGAAGTACGTTGTGTGATGATGATATATTTATAAGGGCGCTCAACTACAGCGGTCATCAGCGTCCTTTAACAAACTAGTCATGGCAAAACCAGATATAAAACTTTCTAAAAACTATACAAGTGTAACAAAACCTATTAAAAATACACGTACATAAAAAAAATCAATCAAACCCTACTAAAAATTTCGTTCACTAAATCCTAAACTCTAAACTAGAAAAGAATCTAAAAAGAATCTAATCGTCTCCACGCACGGCCTACACGTGGGTGGGCCTGTTGACCGTCTCCCTCAGCCACGATGAGGAGCCCACACAAGGGAGACTGTTGGCTCGGGACCCCGGGTGCGCCAAACCCGTACCTACCGAAGTAGGCCCCTGGGGGGAAGTACGTTGTGTGATTTGCAGTACATCAATATGTAGCGAATGCGCAAAAGATATTTGTGAGGATTGCTTGTAAACACCTATTGTGCTTTTGTCCAGTTGCTATATCCATTTCATTTTAAACACTTATTAGTTACTATTCATCTTTAATTTTATACTTCACACCTTTTTCCAGAGTAAAGCATGTAATTTGATTCAAAATAGCTGATTCTTAAAGCTATCATCATTCGACTAATGAATATTACATATATGGCAAAAAAGATCCTGTAGGCATGCATGCAGAGGCTTACGGTGTAGTTTATACCTAATTAATCTCTAAATATAACTGAAGATTATATTTATGTTTACTTTATTACGATTTATCATCCTTCATCCTCCATAGTTGTTAAAAATGAAATGCTGTCCTCCTGACCCTCATACTTTGTTACAAAAATTGCACCATACCGGTTACGGGTTAAAAGCAACTGAGAACTGAAAAACAAAACTACTGTTCAATAGTAAACACCAGAAACCGTAAATTATCTTTACTTCTTGTTTATTGTTACGACACTGTTGTGCTGTAAGGCGTATACTAGATAACTAACGTGTTTGTCTTTTGTTTGCGTGACTGGAAGTGATTCACTCAGGTTGCGTCTTTGTCAGCAGCGACAAGGAAAATTACGTTTGAGTTTCTTTTAACATAGCGTAGGCGGTGTGCTCATTTAATTACGTAACACTCAGCTGTATTTCACTGAAACTTAATACGTATAACGGCGAATTACGTATACCTGCATTACGTATGAATAAGGTCCCATTTTGTTTCTAAATGTCGTTTTCTCCGTGACCTATACATATTTAGTATAAATATGCCATTACTCACTGGGTTACATATAAGGCAGATTAAATTATATTATGTTCTTGCTGCTTTTAAACTGAGGTAGAAAACGCCGATTGAGGCGTCACAGCTTCCCCGCATGGTACTTTTTTTTTTTTTTTTTTTTTTTTTTTTGTAATTTAGTACTCCAACGTTAAGTATATCGGACGATGAATGAAATTGGTGAAGTGATGCTCAAATGAGTCCGGGGTCAATGGAGCTTAGAGTTACCCGACATTCGTCTTTCAGGATAAGGGAAAACCTCGGATAAAACCTTATCCAGGTAACTCACCCTGACCGAGATTCGAACTCGGGACCTCTTGAACGTGAGGCAGACATGCTACCACCACGCTACCGAGGCGGGCCCCGCATGGTATGTGGGCACTCCCGGTAACCATGGAACGTATTCATCAGCCGCGAAATCTAAATTCCAATTCCATACATTACACCAAGAGATATTGCATTCCAAATTATATCCATTTCCTTAATACATTAAACTAGCAGTGGTGCGAAAGGGTCATTGCACCCGACACCGCAACCGTTGAGGGGTGCAGGACCAAAGCCTCCCGCGGTCAGAAAAATAGCCCCGAAGCCTCCCGGACCCTTAAAAGTCCCTTAATTATATAGCCCCCAAGCCTCCTGGTTCCAGTCCCTAACTACATAAGCCCAAAGTCTCCCCGTCGAAACAGGTAGCAGTTCCAGTTTGGTGTTTATAATATTTTATGAAGCATTGTATACTTCTAGTTGAAGATGTTACATTTTTTGCGTTTATGATTAATAACAAAGAAACATGGCTCTAGTACCAAAAGAAAATGAATCTCTAATGCTTAAATTTGAATTAGTGGTTGTTGTTCCAGTTCGTTTAGTGTTATAATTTACTCACAATGGATCCTTATTTTGATGCTTTGTTATTTTGACATTCTAAACCTATATCATACAGTAATATGTATTTTCGTCTTTAAAATAAGCGGCATTTTTCCTTTTATATTTTATTTACATGTATTTCCAGGTTTGGTTCTATAAGAAATTGACTTCAGATATTCCATTCTTGAAACTCTTCCAGCTTTGAAATTTTCTACTTGCTGCACCGTGAGTTTCAAGTGTGGATAAGACCTTTCCTTTTTAATTTGTTGAGGAATTAATTGCAGTTTTAGTATCCAGCTGAATTTGCCCACATGCAAGGAGGAAAATTGCATGTTCGTCTGCCTATGTAAGTTTCCACTAAATAGTTGCAAAACATTTGTAGTTTTTCCGAGACTGGCATCACTGCCATGAAGTCATTTTTAAACTCTTATAGTATCCGAAAGTGTAACCGTCCCGAAGTAGAATTTTCCTTCCTGTCCTCACCGTAATTTCAGTCTCGTCGGAAAACACGTTAACTGCTGGCTGATTACATCTGTTTCGTGGGAGGCTTGGGGGTTGTTACCTGCTAAGCTTACCTGGGTACGCGAGGCTTCGGTCCTACACCCCCGCTGAGGAGCACTACCGCTACTGTTTGTCATAGCAAAGAAAGTCCCAGGGGTGTTAGACACTGTTCCCTTACCCTGCCTGTTAGTTATGACACTCGGGTCCGTTCAGTTACAACCCACTCAAAAACATTCTAACGCCTTCTACTTTTATGAATAATTGTTCTCGGTTTTAGTGTACTGAGTGAATAGGACGCATGTTTTTTAGCGTCTCTACTTGTGTAACACGTGTTTTCTGTCACACACACTCTGTGTCCTTGTGGCACTGTGCAAGGGTGGCACATTCCTGGTAGGGACTTTCTTTGCATTGGCGAACAGTACCATTTCAGGTATTGTTACCTCATTCTCAACCGTTACCCTGCAAACTCCACATCCCGTACACTTAACACACCCCGGACTGTCCCTAAACTACCAATTTGTTGCTTGCTTAAAACTCAGAATTCTTTCGGTAAATTTATGTGCTAGAAGTTTTTCAAAGCGGAAATGAATACTACCTGGAATAATGTTAAAACCACCTCGAATTCAGCGTGTGTGTATGTGTGTGCTGTGTGAGCGAGAGAGAAAAGCGAAAACCGTGACGGAGAGGGGGAGAGAAATAGAAAGAGGGAGGAATGTTGCACTAGCGACACAAAGTTCATACCCTGGTGTTCTAGATTATGTGGGCCAACCCGCGACCCTCGCACATTCGGCCCGCTGATATTATAATATTATTTATGAAATAAGTAATTCTATTTGGAATAAGATACGTTTAAAGAAAAAGACATTTAGTTTCCAACACATGTGTTTGCGAAAGTTACTCGTACTCATCCTTTAACTCAAAACATGGAGAAGTCATATTCGTTTTAAGGAATACCCAGCCCAGACTTTTATTTATGACTACATACAGCGCCTTCTTTGAAGCCCGCCCCGATAGCATAGAAGGTAGCTTACGTTCCTACCTTACGTTCAAGAGGTACAGAGTTCAAATCTCAGTCAGGATGAATTATCTGGATAAGGCTCTTTTACCGGGGCTTTCTCTTATCCTGAATGACTAATGTCGGGTAGCTCTAGGCTGTATGGAACCTGGGCTAATTTGAGTATCGTTTCATTCATCGGAGGGCGTAAGTAAAAATAAATCAATTTGAAGTCTCTGTGCAAAGTCACTTATTACTAATTTCAACAAAGACGAGTGTATTTAGATCATCATCATCATCATCATCATCATCATCATCATCACCATCATCACCATCACCATCATCGTCACCATCATCATCATCACCATCACCATCATCAAGACCATCATCATTACCATCACCATCATCATCACCACCATCATCATCATCACCATCATCACCATCTCCATCATCATCACCATCATGATCATCACCATCACCATCATTATCATCATCACCATCATCATCATCACCATCATCATCATCACCATCACCATCATTATCATCATCACCATCATCATCATCACCATCATCATCACCATCAGCCCACCTCGGTAGCGTGGTGGTAGCATGTCTGCCTCACGTTCAAGAGGTCCCGAGTTCGAATCTCGGTCAGGGTGAGTTACTTGGATAAGGTTTTTTTCCGAGGTTTTCCCTTATCATGAAAGACAAATGTCGGGTAACTCTAAGCTCTATGGACCCTGGGCTCATTTGAGTATCATTTCACCCATTCCATTCATCGTCCGATATGACTTAACGTTGGAGGACGTAAATTACAAAAAAAAAAAAAAATCATCATCACCTTCACCTTCACCTTCACCTTCACCTTCACCATCACCATCATCAGCATTATTATTATTACTTTTTGTAGACATTTCAAATTAATTTCCAGTTTGCAGTTGTTCGCTCATATATTAGTGTCAGTGTTAGTGGTTTAAAGATTAACTATGTGAAGTAAACGAGAAAACAGTGTTTAATTTGCAGTGAAACAGTTTCGGAGTTAAAAGATGTGTAACAAAGCGACATTACGACACCACACATGCGTCTTCATGTGATAAATTTGAGGGTCAACTTCGTGAAGACAAGGTACCCGAATTTAAAATTAAACTTTCGGGTCAGTAGTTAATTTATAAGAACGTGTCATTCTAAACTGTATCTCTGGTAAAATCGAGTTTACGCATTAGCAGCAATTTGAAGGGGGGGGGGGGGGAACATCTAAACCACTTTCAGATGGAGAGTTTTTTTAAAAAAATAATCGAGAGTGTTGCTAAAATATGTCGCTACAAAAAAGCGTAGTTTCTAAAAGTAAGCTTTTTTTGCCACAGACTGTAGCTAGCCGTATTAAGGAGTTGGTGCCCAATACAGAAAGAACTTTAAAATACCGAGCCACAAACTTCCAATTCTATTCTCTGGCGCTTGATGAGAGTGGTGTTGCTAGTGATACTACCCAATTAACGATTTTCTTAAAAGTAGTTGATATATACATCTGTATTACAGAAGAAATACTTGCTCTTATCCGTCTTAAAAGTACCATTAAAGCCAATGATTTAATGCTTGGGGGGGAGGGGGCACTGAAATTTTGAACCGGCTTGGCTTGAAATATACAATGCAACAACAGATGGAGCTTCTGCATTTGTAGGAAAACGAAAAGGGTTAGTTAAATTACTGCAAGAAAATAGTAAATATTTCTCTAATGCAATAACACTGCTTAATACACCTACACAACCTTTGTGCTATCCTAAATTTAAACAGTGTTTTGAAATTGTTGTAAAAGTAGTGAATTTCATTCGTCCACATGGTTTGCAACATAGAGAATTTCAAAAATTCTTACAAAATATAGATTCAGAATTAGGAGGTATTGTTTATTATGCTGAAATAAGATGGCCGAGCTGCGATAAAATGTTGAAGTGAGTGTCTGATCTCGAAAACGAAATAAAAACATTTGTGGAGGAGAGGGGAAAACCTGTTTCTGAATTTAAAGACTCCTAATGGATGTGTGATTTTGGCTTTCTGTTTTTTTAATTTATTATCCATTGATCAGGACACATAACAATGGAGATAGCCGTGAACGGCACCTCTAACTAAATATGGCAGGATAACTGTAACAGAAACTGAGAACTTAAAGTCTGATGGTAGTAATCACACGTTTGGGTCATCTGTGCTGGAGACGTTACACAGGAGACGTGGCAGTCTGCGCTTGAGGCGAGCTGGTTGGCGAGTGCGAGCGCTAAGATTGTACGTAACAGCTCCAGGGATCTCCTGGAAATGATAAAAGAAAGGACGTGCCAGCCGTCAAATTTTCTGGTGAACGGGTAGAAAACCAAACTCGTGATAAAATTGTTGGTTTCTGACGAACCATGGAGCATTTGTAGCTGTACGCAGCACCCTGTTTTGTAATACCTGCTGTCGGCGGAGATTAGTCTTACTGGTGCCACCCCAGACTGGAGCTCCATACGTAAAAATGGAATGGACCAGAGATGTGTAAAGAAGCAGGGAGGATTCACAACCAACTGAAGTACGCCTGTTGAGTAAAGGATGCAGTTTAGATAGCCGGACGCAAGTGTCACAGACAGATGTGTGCGTTCCAAGTAAATCAAGTGTCCAGTAGCATCCCAAGATATTTCACTGGCACATTGGTTGGTAACCATGAGAGTGGTTTCCCCAGCAGCTGTAGCGAAGGAGGATCCCTATAAGAACGTAAAGTGAAGGTCTTTACCTTTGTCTTGTTAGTGTTGAGGGAAATGCGCCAGTGAGAGAGCCAATGAGTTAGTCGATCCAGGGCAATTTGCAGTTTGGGAATGACATGACGAATATTGGAGCGAGAGTAAAAGAGAGCAGTATCATTAGCATATAAAGCCTTGCAAATTTGACCTATAGCAGGAAGATCATGAGTGAATATATTAAAGAGGAGTGGTGCAAGTATTGAACCTTGAGATACACCTGCTAAAATGGGCCGTCGGGTTTATTTGAAACTAAGCAATATGTTTAATGTAAATTTATATTGAGGAATTAATCCTTAAAGAATTAATCCTTTTAAATACATTACTCCGGTGTATGGGTGATCACGGTAGCTCAAGAATAGAGAAACTGAACGGAAACCAGTAGATCCGTGGTTTAAATCCTTGCCATGGCATTGAATTTTTCAGTTGGCTCTAATTAATTAAAAATCACCCATATACCGGAGCAATGTATTTAAAAGGATTAATTCTTTAAGGATTAATTACTCAATATAAATTTACATTAAAAATAATCTACGATAAAAATTTTGGTAATTAAGTACTTACAATAGTAAGTCGCCACAAGTGGTTGTCTCAAATATGAGAACCCTAAGTGGTCTACCGGGAAATATAATGAGCCAATTGGAGAATTTAATGTCAGGAAGGCACGTTGGCCATGGTAGCTCAAGGGTAGAGCAACTGGATGGAAACCAGTAGATCCGTGGTTCAGATCCCGACCATAGCATTGAATTTTTCAGTTGGCTCTAATTAGTTAAAAATCACCCACGGAATCAGTACTAAGAATTGCCTGAGTTTAATATGCAGTTGTTTTGAAGAGCTATGAATAATTATATAGTTCCTTTGACATACTTTTGTACCGGGGTCTGTAAACATAATATACACACATATGTTTACAGACCCCGGTACAAAAATATGTCAAAGGAAATTTTTGTGGTGGCAAGAAACCCCAATATAAGAAGGTTAACCGAGCAGAATGTCTAAGGCCATAGTATCTGCGACCCGCATTTAGGAGGTTGTGGGCTCCATTCCCGTGGCTGACCTTCCTGAACCATGTTTCTTTTCTTCTTTCTTTTCTTCTTCGGTATTTACCCGGTTCGCTAGGTGAATGCTGGGAAACAATCACCAGGATTTTCTGTGCTTCTACTTCACCTCACTCCTAGCCCCATCAGTTCGCGGTGCTAAGGTCTCGCTCTTAAAATTGTCATAGAGTGATCTCTGTTATCTCTTTGTTTAGAGTGTGCTGCGGAAGATCTCCTCCCTTTTAGTAATAGTTGGACCTCTTATTGCTAATGATCTTAGTAGTTGAAGGCCGTAAAACAATACAAGCGAAGTATTGTTCCAGGTTAAACAATAATAATGATAATCACCGGTGAGATCGAACCCGGGCAAGTTACGTGGCAGGGAACCAAAGCACAACGCCCTAGTTGCCAACTTTATCCTCAACTAAAATAATGTGTATCACCTGTACCCAAAATGGATTTTTATTCATACGCCCTAGGGAGGAACGGATGAGATAAAGGAACCGCAGGAGACATGTGGGCTGCAGGAACGGACGACGTAAGAGATAGAGACGCGCAGAATTCACTAACATTCACTGGCTTGACCATTCGGCTGGGAGGCGCTCGGGGACGATTTGCCCAAATCGCCGAAGGTTGGTTCAGAGGTCCCCTTCGGAAGGAACCGGAGAAATTTCGACTCCGCAGTGACGGCTTCAACGACCAAGGAGCCAAGTAGAAACACAAGTTTCAATGCCATCTGCCCGGAGGTGTCCTGTAGCATGAAACAGGGAGAGAAAATGAGAGAGAGGAGACACACCACTCCAACATTCGCCCTGTCAACCAGGTAAACGCCACGAAAAAATCAGATGGTCAAAATAGGTGGCGATCGGAATCGAAACCGAAACCTCTTGAGTGCAAACCTCGTGGATTATGGTGGAGCCACCTCTCTCGGTATCTTCCCATTTCACAACATATTCTTCTAATGGAAAATTACGTTGTAAAAATCAAGAGTTAAATGGTGTAGAACACCTAAGGAAGTACCAAAACTATTCGAAATAAAAGTACGTGAGGAAGCCAAGATCTTCTACACAAGCAATAATTATCTGATTTAAAGTCAACCGTTGATGCCTTGCAAGACAGTGCCTATACTGCTAACACAAACGTCGATCGGGTAGCTGGTCCATTCACCCAAGGTCACAGTTTCAGTTCCGGCTGGTCGCAACTTCAGTTCCGGCCCAAACCGATGATTTTAAGAGTGCTTAAAAGTGACAGCCCCATATCACTAAGAGGTCCTGTGGGAGAAATTCCGGCACACCAGCAGTTTTGATATGATCCTTACGATTAACAGCGCCGTCAATAAACAGAATATTTTCTTGTTCCCAACTTAAAAGCTAAAATTAGCACCAACTACGAGAATATCTTCACGTTAATTATATTTTAAGTACAGTTAGAGTATACATGTAAAAAGAATAGGAAAGAAGAATTCACATTTATGTGAGCAATGTAACTGTTTAGATTTGCCTGAACATGTTATTTTTGAGTGCAATATATATAGTGAACTAGTAGAAGACAGTGGAAGGAAACTTCAAGGAAAATGTTTATGGAACATCTTAAGAGAAGCAAAGATTATGCACATTTAGAAAATATGTCTCAGATAATATCCGCTAAGGCGTTAGGGGAACATATGACCCACGACAAAAGACTTCAGGAAATAAATATAGCAACATTTCAATCTACGAGAAAGGAGGGAAATAGGACCAACAGAAACTGAAGATACAAATTACTAGACTTGAGAACACCTAATTTAAGATGCACGACCGATGGATAGAAGACGCCAGTTATGGATATCGGAAAGAAGAGCAGAAGCTACCGGAAGAAGAAGAATCTCAGGAGAGTCAGAGGGGATTATATGGAGAGTATCAGAGCGGACAGACACAAATGACTATGTAGAAGAGGAAAGATGACAACTCGGATATCTGGAACTGACGAACCAGCTCCATCTACTGATGCCCGTCCCTTTAGGGGATGGATACCAGTAGGGGGAAGCTTTGGATACCAGTTGCAGAAGAGAACATTTTGAAATTGTAGGAAACAGTTTTTTCGTAATTTGTTATAGCAATTAAAGCTGTAGTAGAAATGTAGACTTGATTTATATTGTTGGAGTAGAAATAAAGTAAAAGAAAGACTGTTTTAGATAGATTAAAAGAGTAGATTTGTAAGGTTACTGGAACCAGTGACTTGTAGGTTTAGTTAGTTCGTTAAGGTAGCAAGTAGATTATATCTGCAAAATTTGTAAATTGATTGTGTAATTTGATTTAAAACTTAATAAAGTTAAAACTGAAGTTTGCATAATAAGACCCGGTATAGATTCCAGAAACCGGACTATTAGATATGCAGATTTTATTTCATTTTATTTATTTTAAGAACAGTTAATGTCAAATCAACAAACAAAAGTTCTCCAAAAATAACCAGAGAGTACTATAATGGAGGAAAGATATCACAGTTGGCTTTAGGTGACTTCCAGTATCTTACGCACGTTTCCTATATTTTGCTCGCATGGACCGAGTGAGATGGCCCGCATTCGGAAGGCCCGGCTTCAAATCCCCTGGTTGACCTACCTGACCCACGGGGTTTTTCGAGGATTTACCTAAGTCACTAGGTGAATGTTGGAGATACCCGAAATTTCCTGTCCATTTCACGTCCATTATCATTTCACATCATCTCTCATCTAGTGGTCTCTTTCAGGGTAGAAGTGTCGGCAGGGTGTCTCGGCGGTGCATGGCAGGATGATATGCTCTGAGGAAAACTACTTTCTCCTACGGTAGGCCGGTCTTCGAATCTGCTGCTGGGACCATTTCGGGATCGGCTACCACGGCCATTTGCGAACCGACTGTTGGGCCCGTTACCGTAGTAGGGGGGCATGTTCGTTGTGTTCGCCTGCCGGGTGAAGCAGTACACTCGCAGTTTGGGCAGACAGGAAGAAGTACCGTTAGGCTTAAGGGTTATTCATGTTGAAGCTGAACTAAACAAAGGTAGGTAAGGAAGGGTTGGTCATTACTCTCAAGGGGGAAGGATTACTGTTAACTTGAAAAGCGGAAGACAAGTAAATGCTCTACCAGAGGCACTCTTGATCTGGACATCGACGGAGGCAGTGCTATAAGGAAGACGGCATGATGTGCAGGTGATGTAAAACTAAGTAACGTACGTAGGCAAACGCGCGTGTATTTGAAACCCCAAACAAGAAGAGAAAGCAGTAACGATTAAAGAGGTAAACGAAGCCATCTGTTGTGTACCACACTTGAGATAAAAGATCCATGCAAAATTCCTGAGCTAGTTACGAACCCAGAACCCCCCCCCCCCCTAATAAAGTCCTTAAACTAAGTCCACGCCTGTCCCCTTCCAACAACGCATACCGTCTCACGGGGGGAGGTCTCTATATAAGTAAAATGTAGGGACTCCAGTCATGGCTTCTTGGGACGCACTCCTCTGTCTCCTCTCGCCTCATCCTTCCTCCCGGGGGTTCCCCAATTGGGGGCATAGGTACAATGGATCACGACTGGTCTCCGTGCCGAATCCCCTCCGCAGTAAATCCTAAGTCTAGCACGCATGGCGGATATCAAAGGGTATCCTGTGGTTACGTTAACTCACTTCAAAGTCTTTTAAATCTGTCTTGTATAGGTAAACACGAATGTCGAATATTGCGGTCGTAATCCCATTTTACAATAAAAAACGTTCTGGAAGACGAATTTCGAATGACATCCTACCGCGAATTGTAAGAGTGATGCAGTTTTTCTTAAGTCATATCGGACGATGAATGGAATGGATGAAATGATGCTCAAATATGTCCGGGATCCATGGAGCTTAGAGTTACCTTACATTAGTCTTACAGGATAAGGGAAAACCCCGGAAAAAAACATATCCAGGTAACTCACCCTGACCGAGATTCGAACTCGGGAGCTCTTGAACGTGAGGCAGACATGCTACCACCACGCTACCAAGGCGGGCTAGAGTGATCCAGTGGTGATGAGGCCAAGGCTCTGGGTAGTTTTCGGTGACTTTCGTAGAATTTCGTTAAATAACGCAATCGGTATGCAGCTATAACTAGCAGAAACTAATGATAGTTGTGTTGGGACTAAACAGTACGTAGCAAGATCCCCCATTATATCAAAGGGACTGGACGCTTTAGATGCACCCAAAAATCAAAATCAAAACAAAAAATCAAAAGTTTAATTATTTATTTTTAAGAAGCTTCCATAAATTATTTTCCTCGGAATTTTAAATTCTGGGTCGAATTCTATACTACCTGTACCCTAGAAGAGCAGTTTACCGGGTTTATATATAATTCCCAATTGTCTTCTGAGGGCATGAAGTGTATCTTGGAACTCATTCTTTGGGGAGAGTTAAATTAAGTGAAAGCCATATGAAAAAAAAGCAGTAGAAAATACATTTAATAGTTATTTTCAAATACGTTTCCGTTTCAATTAAATAAAACATTAAGGGGCGCCGGGGTAGCAAGGTGGTTTTGTTCGCAGCTCGCATGCTAAGGGTTCCGAATTCGATTCCCGGCTCTGGATTTGGCAATTTTAAGTCGACCCTATGCACGCCTTCACCTCTGTCTAGCACATGCGAAGTGTCCCCTATGCCCAACGTGGTTCGGAATCCACGGTATAAGCTGTAGGTCCTCTCGCCTCACTGTCATCTTCACTGTCACTCTATCATTGGAGGTAATGGACACTGCCCTAAGAAATGGGTCTAGAGACATCACGTGGTGGGGCGAGGTCATCCCGAAGGAAAATGTTGCCATGTGGGTCGTGTTGGTAACCAACTAATAAAATAAAACATTATTTCACAGTATCATTAACAAAAACAACAAAACAAACAACATTAATAATAATAATAATAATAATAATAATAATAATAATAATAATAATAATAACAATAACAATAACAATAACAATAACAATAACAATAACAATAACAATAACAATAACAATAACAATAACAATAACAATAACAATAACAATAACAATAACAATAACAATAACAATAACAATAACAATAACAATAACAATAACAATAACAATAACAATAACAATAACAATAACAATAACAATAACAATAACAATAACAATAACAATAATAATAATAATAATAATAATAATAATAATAATAATAATAATAATAATAATAATAATAATAATAATAATAATAATAATAATAATAATAATAATAATAATAATAATAATAATAATAATAATAATAATAATAATAATAATAATAATAATAATAATAATAATAATAATAATAATAATAATAATAATAATAATAATAATAATAATAATAATAATAATAATAATAATAATAATAATAATAATAATAATAATAATAATAATAATAATAATAATAATACCAGTTTGTAACAAACAACTTCATTATAGTTTCATAGTTAATTTACAAGGTATTTATAGGAAACAATGTTTATTTTTCTTCTAGAAAATTTAATGTTTACTTATCTATGTTTCTGGTAAACATCATAAAATGATACTAGAATTATTGACTGAGAAAATTTCTAGAGCTTAACAAGTCAAAGAGTAAAAATTGTGTTTCAGATGCGAATAAAAAATTAAGATTTGGCAAACTGCGATGTAGAAATTTTGGTAGAACATCATGAAGTTATGGTGATAAAAAGTTGCGTATTTCATGTCTTTTAGTAGGTATTGTCGCGGCACGGGCATTAAAGTTTTGGCGCAATAAGAGGACAGTCGGCAGATATAGTTTCATGGTAATAATGAGCCTTGCTAAGCAGTTAACAATAACGCGTAGTGTAAACAGATATCGACGATAAACAAGAGATGGATAATTGCTTTCTTGGAAGTGTTGAAAACAGTGTTGTTATGATAAATTAACTTTAAAGAGAGTCGATTAATGTTTCAGAATGTTCCGGAAAAATTTAAAAGTAAGTGTTGTTTAGTGTCATTAATCGACTCTCTTTAAAGTTAATTTAAGAGATGGATAGTTTATCACAGAGGTGAAAGACTTGCCCGTACCTATATAGTTACATTCTAGAACATTCGTGTTTTATCTGGTGACATTTTAGAGTAAAGTCGAGAACAATGTAGAATGATCGATTAGGTTTATAAAAAGAAGCCATGGCTAGTGTAAGTCAGTTGTAGTTGTGAGTTAGTTGTGAAACAGAGTAAGCGGAGAGACAGATGGAAGCGTTATTGTAATGAGAGCTAATCTGCTGTCACTGTTGTTATTGTCATCGACCTTGGAAGACTGTGTATATGTGATGTTCTTAAGTAAGAATTGAATAGTGTATTTCGAAGAAAATAAAGGAGATTTTTAATTTCTGCAACTTGGCCTTTTAATTCTACGAACCCACAAAGTTACAGTATTAAAGAAGTGTTTTATTGCGGTCGAATATTCCTTGTCCGTAGTGCTTATTCAAGTTAGTATACCTTGGCGGCCGCCGCAACAGCATTTTCCGGGGAGCATTTCAGCGACTTACGGCAAATTATGCTTTACAGTGTCATTATGGAAATGGCTGTTTTAAACCGTTAATGTACTGATACTTCCGAAGTTAGCACATATAGCATTTCCATACTTATAGCTTCTAGTGCTAAGATTCAGAAACAATTTAATTCTTCGTTCTTAAACAGTTGGCAACTCGCTTAAAATAGCTCATTTACTAGGCTGTATCACGGGCGGACTCTCATTAAGGGCCAGAGGGACAGGGCCCCACCGGTAAATCATGCAACTTATGGGCGTTTTTTTAATTTGAAGAAAACAATTATTTTATATTTTATTCAATTGTAATAATCATTGCAAGCAATAATTCATTATACCATATTTCTTAATACTTACCGAAACTTGCAACCCGCAGTGTTGTATACGACAACCTCGCCAGCCTCCTTGGCGCGAAGGGCCAGATTACACAGATCCGCGGTCACTTCTCACCTCTATACACTTCACCAGTCACGTATCTGTATCTCACTCGCTCCCTTACTTTCCTCTTCATACGTTGCATTGCCCGCCTCGGTAGCGTACTAGTCGGCCACGATATGAATGCACTCGGCGAGAGGAGTTACTAAACAGATACGTCACAAGTGGGCGGAGTACCGCAGGTACAGTTCCGATAACGCAAACATCAACAATACCAAGACGCTTCCAGTGTGACGTGCAAATGTAGTGCAGTTCAACACGCTGCTTCATCGAACCTACTTCTGTTCAGTTTAGTGTAGTGGCAGTTGCAGTGCTCGTAATAAAAGTGGCTTGTGCTGGTAAAGAGTTTAATCATGGAGACACCTACAAAGTTAAAAATAACAAGAAAAGTATCCCATTCTGATGAGAAAACATATCATTTATCAGGTTATACAGTTCTGTAGACAAGAAAAACAGGAGAAAAAGTTACTTGTACCCTTTGAAAAAGCAACACTTAGGGCAGTAAAAATAGTGGGAAAGACTAGGAGAACCATCATGAACATAATAAAGGATTTCTAAAATGCTTCAGCGACTGGGGTTAAGGTTACAACTCCGAGGAAAAATCGAAAATCACGCAAAATCATATCTCTTGATGATTTTGATAAGTGCGTTGTGCGTAGGAAATTTTTGGAGTATTATTAAGAAATTCCTACTTTGAGAAAACTACAGAATTTCGCTAAAGAAGAAATAAACTTTCAGGGTGGCAAAGAAACATTTAGGAAAATATTAAGAGAAATGGGATTTCAGTTTAAGAAATGCAAAAACAAATGATCTGTGCTAATGGAGAAACCACAAATTGTTGCAAATCGTGCAGAGTACTTAAGAGCTATTAGTTTAAATGAAAAAGGACCACGTAAACCAGTAGTTTATACAGACGAGACTTGGGTTCATACTCACTGTACGGTCAAGAAGTGCTGGCAACATGAGGAAGTACCAGGTGTTTTTACTAATACCAGTCCTGGTCAAAGAGCAATTGTTGTACATGCAGGGGAATTCATGGGATTTATTGAGGGAGCTGAATTGATTTACGATTCAAAATCCAAATCAGCAGATTACCATGATGAAATGAATAGTCAAAATTATAAAAAGTGGTAGAAGAGAAATTAATACCAAATATTCCACCTGAAAGCATTGTTGTGGTCGATAATGCACCCTACCATACCGTACAGGAAAATAAATCCCCTAACACTTCATCTCGAAAGGCAGAGATTATTCATTGGCTAACAGAAAAGAAAATTGAACATGATCCGCAACTGACAAAAAGTAAACTTCTAGATATAGTGAAAATCAATAAAGAAACACCCGTTTATTGGCTTGATAGAATAATGGAACAAAGAGGTTTTACAGTCTTACCCCTTCCTCTGTACCACTGTGACGTTAACCCTATTGAGCTATCTGGAATTTAATTAAACAAAAGATTGCAGCAAAGAACGTATCATCGATTACTTTGAGTGATCAGAAAGCTATGACAACAAACTGCATAGCTCAAATTACACAAAATGATTGATAGAAGCATGCAAACTCGTGAAAAGAATTGAGGAAGATTTTTAAGAGCCGAGATGGGTTAATGGAAGAAGCAATTGAAGATATAATTATAAAAGTGAGTCTAGAGAGCAGCGATGATGATGACGAAGACTACAGTCGTGATGAATGTTATTTCAAGAACATGGATATTGAAGGAAAAGAACGCAGTGACAGTGATCAGCTGATGACGTAATAGTGACACGGATGCAGCAGATGAAGGACCTGACATGAACATAACCGAACGTGCTACTTCCGAGAATTAATGTGAAGACATCAGCAGGTGAGTACTGTTTCAATTGTGCGACTGTACATTGCCAGTATCGCCTTCCCCTCGCTACCCCTCGCTCCGCACAGTTCCCCAAGCTTCAAGTAGTAAACAGAAACAGTGCATTCCTATCTTGGCCGACTAGTAGATGGTAGCGCGTCTGCGTCACGTTCAAGCTGTCCCGAGTACGAATCTCGGTCAAGGCGAGTTACCTGGATAAGGTTTTTCCCGGGGTTTTCCCTTATCCTGCAAGACGAATGTCAGACAACTCTAAGCTCTGTGGACCCTGGGCTCATTTGAGCATCATTTCACCCATTTCATTCATCGTCCGATATGACTTAACGTTGGAGGACGTAAATTACAACAGCAAAAAAGTCGCATTTAGCAACACTTGGGGCCAGCTGTTTGCGGCCCATTGAATGAAGTTTTAACATCCGTGTGATTTTTATTGGAATCTTAAGCGTTTGGTGGACAAAGTAGTGCAGATTTAAAGTGAATAGAGTGGGTTATTTATTGTAAAGTTCCTTTCATTCATTAAAAGTAAAAGAAAAACTTGAGACTAAACGATTAGGTGTACATCAATCGAATAATTTTACATTAGAGCAACAAGAAATAAAAAAGGAGACTTTCTGTAACCGTTGATTTACAAAGAAATCGTGCTTTATGGTATTTTGAATCAGCTGTGTCTGAAATTCGTGAGAACAATAGAAGATACTACCAGGTTGATGAAAACTTCGTCCCACCCTCAAGAAAGCACTGAATTACGATTCTGAAGTGAACCTGAATTCACACACTAAAGAAGTGTGTCATAGTGGTCAACCAGATGAAAGGATGATTCCAACAGTCTCATATATTCAATACTTTGAAATTAATGATCCAAAGTAATTTATTGCATTCAGAGTAAATTTCCCTGCTGACTCTGAGAAAATCTGCATCAAATTACAATCCATTATCTCCTACGAAAGGTTAAAAAATGAACCGTCAGTGATTTGTCATAATGATACATTCAAAGATATCCCTTCAATGAGTAAAGTCTCAGTTTTGTCATACAGCACTCCCTTAGAAAGCGTTTTCTGAAGTACACAGAACGCAGCAAATTGCACTAACTCTTCGAGTATCAACACCGAGGTAGAGACAAGTTCCAGTACATTGAAAGGAATTAAGTCTTTCCTTAGGAACACCATGGACCAAGATAGGCTTAATTCCTTGGCTGTTTGCTCCATTCACAAATAGGAAATTGGTGAAATCCTTAACTTAACAAAAAGGATTGATTGGAATGAAACATTGCCACTTGATAAGTTTCATTTCATCTTTTATTATTAGTTACCTACTTGACGTTTAAACATATATACTGTTTTGCCACATTTCTACTATTGCAGTGCTTTTGCAGTGCAATTGAAGATGACCTGTTTTAAAAGATATAACTCTACTTCTACCTTCATTACAAGCATCTCCACATTTGGCCCCTCCAAGAAAAATGCTCAAGAGCCACCACTGGACTGTATTAAAATTACCAACCACTGGTACTGTCTCATCTCATACTAACCCACGCTTATCCTGAAGAAAAAAGCCCACAGTTCGCCACTGTAGCAACCGGCAGTAAATGAAATGAAATGTGTAGTGTTTAACAGCCACTTTTATTACATACGGCACCGCAGGCGGTAACATTGATGATACATGCGATGAAGATGGAGCACCGGTGTAATGAACTGATGGGGGAAACCAGAGGTCCCGGAGAAAACCCGCCCCACCACCGTGTTGCCAGCCACAAATCCCATTTTGCGGTCACCTGGGATCGAACCCGGGATTTTTTGGTGAGAGCCAAGCAGTCTAACCACTCAGCCACGGCGCGGCCTAGCCGGCAATAGGTCATCAAATACGGAGATCCTGGAAACCGCATCAAACGCGTACCCGAGGCCAGACGTTCTCAGTATTCATAAGTAATGGTCAATAGTCAATACCGTGGTTGGTCCACTGATACGGTTAATAATGTGTTGATTATGATGTTGCAAATCTTATGCTGGAGCTAATGAGAAACAAAGAACGAAATGAATGTTAATAGCTGCTCCGCGACCCTACTGTATAGGCACTATTACTATAGTACCTATAAGTCTAATTATAATCAGAGAAATGTAAGAATTGCATGTAATCCTGGTCCATTTAATAGCGAACAAAGAACACAATAAATCTGCTTTAATCATCAAGGCAATAAAATAACAGAATATGGAATATTGTGGGAAGGAAATTCAGGAAATTAGCCAAAACTGGTAAAAAATTTGAACAAAGGCAGTATTATACTGCGTAAGCTTTCACAGCCGATGTCATTTCCTATGTAAAGACAATATTATAAAGACGCTTCTAACAATAGCTAATTTTATTTGAATCAAGGTTAGATCCATCAACTACAGTGGATGCGTTCGAAAATTATATTAAGGAAAGTATTTCTTAGCCAGTGTGAGGAGTGCCTTAAATGCAGTGGCAAGGCGTGACTTTCAAAGTGAGAGAGGCTCCAAATAGTAATTTTCATTAAAATAAGACTAATGACTCAACGAACTAAGGCTACTCTTCAGCACTGTTTCTATTATACAGTTCCACGTAGGCCCTTTTGGTATTGCAAGACTGTCGCACTATAAGCAGACATTTCTGCTTCCCCTCTCCACTCAGACGTTCCACTTTTTTTCAGGAGCTGATCCACACCGCTTGAACTGTTAGCCTAATCTGAGGAAAATATACAATACACACACTTTTAATAATAACTTAAAACTTCACAAGAATTTCCTATTTGTTACCACTAAATACCAATCGACGTAAAATACTATTGCTAATGCTATTGAAATATACTTACAGTTGTATTTAAAAGTGCCACATAAAAAAAATTCTTCACACGCTACAGAGACTTCACGTAACAAAAATCTATCAGTGCCTCCTAAGCAGAGACGCGATTGCTTCCGGAAATCCACGGAACATGGTATTCAAGGTTACGAATGTGTAAATACAGAAATATTCAGTATTGAATGAGCTCGCGGAACTGGTCACACGAATCTAAGCAGCTGTCAAATTGACCGCAGCACCACGGATATTCGCGAATAAATTTTGAAAATGTATCCAGAGCAAATAAAATATAGTTTGGCGTGAATTTTCTTCTTTTTCTTCTTTTTCTCCCGAAATTCTTGAAGAAACGGCGCTTCCATCGCTTTAATTGCAGACTTCACCACTCTTTAAATCTGTGTATTTACGAGGGCTGTTCAATAAAGAATGATCACATTTTTTTTTACAACGTACCTTTACTCATCCTCATAATTTTGATGGCCCTTCTCAAAATAGTCTCCCCTGAATGCGATGCACTTGCCCCAGCGTTTCTGCCAGTCTTCAAAGACATGCTGGAAACCATTTTTGAGAGATTTTTCAAAATCGCCTCCTCAGCCTTCACCACTGCTTTTGATGATGGATAATGTCTCCCACGAAGGCATTTCTTCAAGTTAGGGAATAGAAAAAATCACATGGGGCTAAATCCGGACTATAGGGAGGGTGACGGATGCACTTCACGTTGATGTTTGCAAGATATTGAGCAACAACATTGTCAATATGCGGCCGCGCATTATCGGGGTGCAGCATCCTGCCTGCTTCACGGAAATGTGGTCTTTTACGCCTGATATGGACTTGTTTTCAGGACATCCCTGCAGTATTGTCCAGTTACTGACGTGTGTGCAGATACATGCTGATAAAACATTCCATGAATATCAAAGAATGAGATGACCATAACTTTCCCAGTAGAAGCAATCACTTTTGCTTTTTGGGGGGTTGGTGATGAAGATTTCCACACTGAGCTTTGCTGTTTGCTCTCAGGATCAAAATGATGTAGCCAAGTTTCATCAGCAGTGATTACGTTTGAAAGAAACTCCGGATCTTGCTCTAACATCAACTTTAACTGCATGCAGACCTGCATGCGAATATCCTTTTGTTCGGGAATCAACAGTCTTCGAACCCATCGCGCACAAACACGTATCATGTGTAATGTTTCTGTCACCAACGTGTGGGTGGCACCCAATGAAATGTTCAGTATTTCAGAAAGTGATCTTAGGGTAATTCGTCGATCCTCTCACAGAATGGCAGCAGCAGTGTTGATGTTTTCTTCCGTAAGAGAAGTAACTGGAGCACCGGGTCCACCTTCCTTTGAAATTGATTGTCTCCCCTCTTTAAACATTTGAAACCAACTTCGAGCTGTGCTGTAGGGAAGAACAGACTCTGCATAGGCCTCCTGTAACATTGGATAGGCCTCAAATGAAGATTTGTTGAGACGGAAGCAGAATTTCAAAGCCGCATATTGTTCCTCGCGTGTTACCTCCATTGCAGCGGTAGGCGATACTGAACATGTCTAAACTTGCCTGGTTCTCACAGGCGGGAACCAGGAGTACCAACAATGAAACTACTATGGCGCCTTTGTTTCACATTAAGCTAACAGAATATAATAAGATTAAATTTTGGTGCAAAAAATTATGACCGTAAAAAATTATAATCATTTTTATCGAACAGCCCTCGTAGATTCTTAAACTAGTTTAAGATTGCCATTAATACAATCAACTTGGATAAAGCTTTGGATAGAACTCAAAAGTCAGCAGACAGAGTTGTAAAGTAGGTGTTTTTTTAATGAACAGTAACTTCTACAAAAGTGGATAGTTTAATTTCTGCAGTAAGATGTACAGGTTTCCGGGCTTACTGGCCGTGGCCTAGTAGGAAAAACTGGAACTTCCTGACGTTTCGCTCGTTTAATTTCTGTTTTTATTATTATTGTTGTTGTTGGAAATGTTCAAGAGTCAGTTGGAGAATTTAATGTCATGTTGGCATGTTGGCCTTAGTAGCTCAATGCTTTAGAGCGGCTGGATGGAGACCAGAAGATCCGTGGTTCAAATCCCGGCTATGGCATTGAAATTCTCCGTCGGGCCCTACCCTTTCATAGTGCGTCCTACACACAACCAGTGTGAAAGAACAATTAATTTCCATTAATTGTACTATATAACTATATAGCCCGGGCTTTAAAATGCTTACAGTATAGTAAGTCGCATTAAGGTAGTTGTCTCATGTGTTTATGAGAACTCCTAGTGGTTTACCGGGAGAAACAAGAGTCAGTTGGAGAATTTAATGTAATGTTGGCACGTTGGCCATAGTAGCTCAAGGGTTTAGAGCGGCTGGACGGAGACCAGAAGATCCGTGGTTCAAATCCCGGCTATGGCTCTACCCTTTCATAGTGGGTCCTACACACGGTTAGTGTGAAAGAACAATTAAATTCCATTATTATTATGATTATGATAGTGATAGTGATAGTGATAGTGATAATGATAATGATAATGATAATGATAATGATAAGGATAATGATAATGATAATGATAATGATAATGATTATGATTATTTATTAATATTATTATTATTATTATTATTATTATTATTATTATTATTATTATTATTATTATTATTATTATTATTATTATTATTATTATTATTATTATTATTATTATTATTATTATTATTATTATTATTATTATTATTATTATTATTATTATTATTATTATTATTATTATTATTATTATTATTATTATTATTATTATTATTATTATTATTATTATTATTATTATTATTATTATTATTATCATCATCATCATCATCATCATTATCATCATCATTATCATTATTATTACTACTATTAATTATTATTATTATTATTATCATCATCATCATCATCATCATCATCATCATCATCATCATCATCATCATCATCATCATCATCATCATCATCATCATCATCATCATTATTATTATTATTATTATTATTATTATTATTATTATTATTATTATTATTATTATTATTATTATTATTATTATTATTATTATTATTATTATTATTATTATTATTATTATTATTATTATTATTATTATTATTATTATTATTATTATTATTATTATTATTTACTTCCTTCAACGTCAAGTAATATCGAACAATGAATGAAATGGGTGAAATGATAGTCAAATGAGTACAGGATCCATAGAGCTTAGAGTTACCCGACATTCATCTTTTAGAATAAGAGAAAACCCCAGTTTTTCCGGGGTTTTCCCTTATCCTGAACGACGAATATTGGGTAACTCTCAACCCAATGGACCCTGGGCTCATTTGAGCATCATTTCACCCATTTCATTCATTGTCCAATATGACAACGTTGGAGAACGTAAATTTACAACAAAAAACCACCTGCGGTGGTCCTGAAATGGCCCACTAAGCCAGCTCAGAGATCAGAGGGCGAAGATGTTTACCAGGAGCATATCATCCTGCCATGCAACACCAACACTGCTACCCTGAAAGAGACAAGTAGATGAGAGATTATGTGAAATAATAATGGAAGAGAAATGGTGGAACAGGAAATTTGGGAGATGTAATTAACCTACCCAGCATTCACCTTTTGATTTGAGGAAACCCCCTAAAAAAAAAAAAACATCGGTCAGGTAGGCCAGCCATAGGAAGAAAATCTGGACCTCCCAAATGCAGTAGAAAACCGTGTGAGTCATCTGCTTGGTTCAAAGAAAGATACTGTTATCGCACTCTGTAGTAGCAGGCAGCAGATAAATCAACGAAAATACTAGAGATGGCATGAACCAGTTTCTCAATTCATTCGCTGTATCTCAATAAAAAGACCCAAAGAAAAATTGCTATATACCTCTTACTCTTCTGCTACTTGTTTAAAAATAAAGGCACACATATTTAGATAACAAGTCGATTTTTCAACTTAAAATAATTATTTTATATTTTACACTTCGATCTTTACTAATTTTCATTTATGCCATTGTAATATAGGGAAGCTACATAATATTAGCACCAGAGATAGGTACAAATTAGTTCTAACTATTGTACAAAAGAAATGTGTGTTGTTAAATGTATGATATTCTGTAAAAGCTTAAGAATGGAAGCCAGAATTTCAAATATAATTTCAAATATCTGACCCTCCCCCCACACTCTCAAAGAAAATACACATAATATTGACTGTGTGTACTATACTTACGTAGGAGACTAACCAACCAGAAAGCATATTATTACCCTTATTAACCAAAATTATTAGTCTGCAAATGAAGTAAATATGACTGAAATGTTGTTCATTACATTTCCTGAATTATTAATACAAATTGCCACATATAGCCTATTTTATTTATTCAAATTAATATTTTAGAACTATATGGAAGCAAAATTATGTGATTACACATAAAAATAGTGTGTTACAGAAGCTCATGGAATAATTTGCTAACTAAAACAAGTTTTCTTGGTTTACCTTTAAACTGGAAGAATGAAGAGATGCATATTAATTCAACTAATTGTACATTTCAGGAACTGTCATCACCTGATTACCCAGTTCACTCTTGCTGTAAGTTGTGTAGAAGGAGCATATCAACTTCCTTATGGTGCTGTAGCACTTCACTGGGCAAGTCCAGCGTATAAATGTGTATGAACTTTTTTGCTCTAGTATAAATTATTGAGCGGTTGGATGATCGCCCACCTCTACCTTGCCTATGTGGGCGTGAGGCCACCAGTAGGGTTGGCAGGCTCAGGTCCACTTTGGGCTGTTATGCCATGGGTTATGCTATGTTTATAAATTATTGAGTCTAAAGATTGCAGCAGTTTGTGTGGTAGATACTCTAAATGACTTTAATCTTTGTTCCTTGATTTTTGGGCTCTTCTGATAATTGCCTGACAGGTATTATGCATGAATCAATCATGTCCACACCAATAACTGGCATACAAATACAATGCATAATATTTTACATACAATTTTTGTGTATCCTGAGTATAGTTTTGGAAAGCTGGAGTATTTGTATAAAATGCACAAGGGCATAAAAGTTTTCATAAAAGTATTTTATAAACCCTTTGATATATCTTCTCAGAGAAGTTAGTTCTGGATTCTCAAAAAATTGATAGACAAACTGCATTCTTGCACAGTCTTGCTACCTCCAGATCTTGGTCAACATGTGGGTCCATCTATGAACTAAATTGATTTATTTAATTAATTTCTAATTCCTACTTTTTTTCTTATCTCTGCTAACTCTTGCTTACATTTCATTTCAATTTGTAAGCAGTGTGTAAGACATTCAAAGAAATAGACACACCAGTGGAAAGTGAATGGTCCAAATGCTGTTCATGAATCAATCCCAAAACTTTTCAGCTGAGATACTAACTTTGTAAAGTAGTGGATTCCAAACAGAATACCTATCATATATATACATATGTGCATACAGTTAATACACTGACAAATGCTTGTAAGACCATATGTTTTTCATCAAAATATCTATACCAAACTTTAAAATTTACAGGGAATGCTTTAATAATAAATGATGCTTTAAAATTACTAAATTTGCAAATTAAAGCTATAAAAGTTACATTAGAATATGGAATTAATGGATTTCTTCCTTTTCTAGATCTAAAGATAATAAGAAATTCATTCATTCATTTATTATCTGCTGTAAAAATTACAAAGTAATTCATAGCATCGTTAAAAAAACATAAATACAAAATACAAAAGAAAACAGAAATATAAAAGAAAAAAATTTGTACATTGCACAGTTGACATTGGACAAGTCATATACTTAATACATACATATATACATACATTTAATATACTGGCTATAATTCATCTAAATTATACAAAATGTATTAATTAAATACTCTTTTAACTTACATTTAAAATATGTTTTTGAGGTGTTAACCAATTTTTTTAAAGCTACTGGTAATCTATTAAATAAGCTCACCCCTTTTGTATTGACATCCTTTTCCATGAAACTTGTATTTGATCTAAAGAGGTTAAAGTTATTTCTTGTGTTATGGTTGTGTACTTGACTGTTTCTTATTAATGGTTGTTTTGTTATATACAGTATGGTTCTTTAAACATACAGAGAATAAATGGTTAAAAGCTTATTATTGATAAAAGCAGTTCTGCATGATTCCTGCATTGTCATCTTATATATAAATCTGATGCTTTTCTTTTGCAAAATAGAAAGTTTATTCATCTTGGTTTTAGCAGCACCCTTCCATATTTCTATACCATATGTTAGATGAGGATATATACATCCAAAGTATATCAATTTCAGCATTTGAACATTGCGGCATACCCGCATGTCAGATTTCAATTGGTTGGTGTTTACTTTTGATTTGGGTTCTAATTGGAGCTATGAGATCTCTTATTCTCAGGTGAATGGTTGTAGGAAATGGATTTGTTGTTTGTTGGCTGCTCAGTTGTCTCAATAATACACTGGTTCGTTGCAAAAAATGATTTAATTTAATTCTCACTAAGTTCGTTGATTCAGATTGATTTGTAGCGGTGACCACCTGTTACTAAACTTCCTAACAGAATTCTCTTAATTCTTTATACGGCGAATACTTTGCTATTATAAACTTCTTCTGCTGCTTCTCTCACGCTGGTTGCATTATTCTTGACTTCCCTACATTTCGGACTTAGAAATCTTTACTACCTCTCCTTCACGCGCACTAACACGTCTTTCCCCTCGTAGTATGACTGTTGAAGTGATTTACATTTCGGACTTAGAAATCTTCCCTACTTCTTCTTCACGCGCCCTAACACATCTTTCCCCTCGTAGTATGACTTTTGAAGTGATTTACATTTCGGACTTAGAAATCTTCCCTACTTCTCCTTCACGCGCCCTAACACACCTTTCCCCTCGTAGTATGACTTTTGAAGTGATGTTTCGTCTACTCTGCGATTCCGTTCGTACTTTATTCTGATCCCTACTCTAACCCTTATCACATGACCAAAATAACTCACCCTTCTTCCTATTTCTCAAATCTTACATTATTATTGGTTTCTCATTTTATTTCGATTTTTCTTTATTGGTTAGCAAAACTCATCGAACTCATTGTCGTTACATCCCACCGTGAGTTGGGTCACGCCTACCCTGGGCTCTTTGTAACGGTATACATCGTTATCGCCTCAGCAAAGTAAATCGTTTTAGGTCTTACGCTTGACCGCATCTAGAAAACCTTATTGTTCCTACACATTTTTGCTTATAGTTCTCAGACATTGAACCTTTCCTTAAACAAAGAGGCTAACGGTCACCTCTTCCTGTCTCCCCGACTTGTGTTCAGATTTTACAGAAATATTTTCTCTCCCTTACATGGATTCTAGCATGTTAGTTGTCTTAAATTATATTCTTCCCATCTTATTCTTAATTAAACCGCTATTTTAATCATTACTCTAATTTCATTCTAATTTCATATTAATATAACAATATTTTATATTAGTTTAGTAAAGCATTTTTTATTAATTTATCTTCTTTTTTAATTCTCGTGATTTCAATTCATTCGCCGCTTCCTAATCGCTGTCTGATACTTCGGTTACATAATGCCCGTTTGACAAAAATGAAATACCCATTATTTAAATTTTGTCAAACCCCCGTCATGACATTTCCTCCTTATATCTTATAATTTCTCATTCCCTACTCGAAACATTTTTCGGTGGTCACCGTTTCCCTCATCTTCATCAGTGTGTTACTTTATACACATAGAATGGTCAATATGGTACATCATATACATAGAATTATAGATATGATACATTACGTACATAGACAAGTACACTGTCGTATATGTGGTTATTACCCTTTATACAAATAACATTCGTGATACCTCAACTATATATATATATATATACACTTCACTGAATTATCCTTGTCTCACTTGACATCAACTTGATTTTACCTTATTACATTCCTTAAGTACTACATTAATGTTACTATATTACAGTTTACAATATTACATTTTACATTCAATGATTTTTTTTTTAATATTATTATATTAACTTATTGGGACGTTTCTTTATCTTTCAGTCCTTCACCGTAAGAACATTCGTCCTCACATTATTATATTTTGCGTAACGATGTCCAAATATGGTTACCTCTACCTGCACTCAGTTGTCTACCTGTAATCAGGTGTTTCGTTTACCTGACAGTAAACATTGGCAGTTCATTGTCCTGTCTTTCCACTTCACTTTTCACTCTCGACTTTCTTTCACTTTGTCACGCCTAAGTCTGTGACCTTTACAATAACAATATAGCCTTTTGGCACATGAATACATCAGTACTTATACTATATTTACATTTCACAAATTATTTTTAAAGATCTTTCTAACATGTTCATTAGCTGTGGTTATTCTTATTACATTATCATTTTTGTTTGTGCACAGGAATTTTGGAACTTGCAACTCCCACGCAGTGTTTGAATTTCAAACGAAAACGTTACCCGTACTAATTATATAACTTTTACTTGGTATTCTTTACATCTTCGTATATATAATTTCAATCACATTTACACAGGTGATTCTTGGGTCTGCTCTGTACTGTTTACAACGTTTTTCTGACGATATGGCCTTATTAGGGAGATGTTATATCTGCCTATCGGTTTACCATTTCTTGGGTGTGAAATGGTCTGTCACCAAATATTTTCTCAATCCGGTATGGGCCTTTCCATAGCATATATAGCTTTTTATTCTTCTTTCCTAACAAATCTGACTTGTCGAACGATTTCACTAGAACTAAGTCGCCGACCTTTGGTTCCCAATTCTTCTTATACCGCAGTTTCTTTGCGTTTCTTTTCTCTACTTTTTCCATTATTCTTTTAACAGCATTCTGGATCCGTTCTCGATCTGTCTCGGTCGTCACTTGTATACTTTCCGGAACACCCTCTATTATTGGTTCCGGTGTTAAATTCCTATGCAATTGGATAGGAGCATATCCTGTGGTTAGATTGACTGTATTATTGAATATAAACTCAATATAGTTGATGTGGTCTGGCCAGGTAGTCTGTTTCAATGAGCAAAGGACTCGGAGATGAACACCTAGGTCTTTCATTACGCGCTCGCTTGGATTAGAGCACGGATGGTACGACGTTGTATTATAGATGCGAATTCCGGCATCCTGAATGGTGTGCACGAATCGTCTTCCATGGTGTATGGACGCGTTATCTACTAATAGTGCTTTCATCTTCCCGTATTTGACTATATAGTCTTTCACTATTTTATTCGCGCATGCTGCACTTGTTAATTTCTTGAGAGGGTATATTTTTACAAATTTCGACATCACGTCGATAAGTACAAATAAATATTTTAATCCTCCTCTTCCTGCAGGGAGTGGACCGTATGCATCCGCTGCAACTAATTCTAATGGTTCCTTCCTGGTGATGGATACAGGGGGTCGATCTATCTTATAATTTAATGATTTTGCCCTCTGGCAGATGTCACATGTAGATATAAAGGTCCTAACTTTCTTGCCTAATCTAAATATGTATAAATGGTTGCTTATGGAAATCATTGTCTTCTCAACGCCAGCATGTATAAGAGCTGTGTGGTAAGCAGAAATCACTAACTCTTCCAGCGCTGCGGGTATATATGCTTTCCAAGTAGGTTTGGAAACACCCTGTAACTTATACAATACGTTATTTAGCACTCCGTATTTCTGTGAATTTGCTTGTTCTATGGGCAATGCCTTTTCCATAATTTGTTTTAATTTCCAATCCTGGCGTTGTAATTCCGACAATCTTCTCATCTCCTTTGTTAATTTTATACTGAAGGTTACATCCATCTTTAACACTGGTAATTCTGTACCATGACTACTGATATTTTCTGGAAGATTCCCCTGTGGCTTTATACGTGAAAGCATGTCACTAAAGATGTTAAGACTTCCCTGTATATGTTTAATCTCTGGGTTGTAAGCCATGATCTCGTGGATATATCTCGCAATTTTTGTACTGGTCAATTTGCAATTTCGTATAAATGATAGGCTGATATGATCGGTGAATATCACAATCCTTTTATTATATATATATTGTCTAAATTTACAAATGGCGTAGTAAATAGCCGTAATTTCCTGTTCTGTTATGCAAGCAATTTTTTCGGTTTTCGTTAACCCTCGGGAGGCTGTGGCTATGACCTTTAATTCTCCAGTCGGTGTCTCTTGGGCTAAAATAGTTCCTAACGCCACCATGGAGGCATCCGTGTATATGAGATAAGGTAAATCTGGATCAGGCCATGTCAATAATACGGATTCACTGAAGAGTTCTTGTAATCTTTTAAAAGCATTTTCTTCTACCATAGTCCATCGCCATTTTCGATTTTTTTCCAGTAGTGCTCGCAACGGTGCGGCTTCCTTTGCATAGTTTATCAGGAACCTTGATTGGTACCCAAGTACACCCAGATAACGTTTTACTTGTTTTGGTGTCTTAGGTCGTGGTATTTTCAAAATGGCTTCCACTCTTTCTGGATCAGGAGCTATATTTTCGCCTGTTATGATATATCCTAAATATTTAACTGATTCCTGGAAAAATTTACATTTGGCCCAATTCAGTGTTAATCCAGCATTTGCTAGCCTTCCGAGCACTAAATCCAAATAGGTAAGGTGATCTTCCACTGTTCTACTGTATATCAATAAATCATCTACATACTGTGACACATATGTTTCCCTTTGCGTGTTGAGTATTTTCTGCATCGCCCGTAGGAATGCGCTTCCAGAATTAATTAGTCCAAAGCAATTTCTTGTAAACTGGTACTGATATCCTCCGTGCAAAAATGAGGTATATTGCCTTAACTCAGGTTTCAACTTAATTTGCAAAAATGAGTTGGTCACATCTAGTGAAGTAAAATACCTTTGTGCCCCAATACCGGCCAAAATTTGCTCTATTGCTGGGGTTCGAAAATTATCCGGAACAATATATTGGTTTATATGACGTCCATCTATCGTCAGTCGTACTGTTCCATTTGCTTTTCTGACTATACATAGGGGACTTATAAATTTTGATGTAGATATCTCCAGAATTCCATCTTCCAACATTTCCTGTATTTTAAGGTTCACTGCCTCCTGTAAATCCAATGGAATAGGTCTGCACTTATATTTGAATGGGGGAACATCATGTATCTCAAATTCATACTCAAAATCACTATAGGTCCCAGTGTGTTCCGAAAATACATTTCTGTGTTTACATAAAATGTTATAAAAAATCTCTTTTTGGTGGTCGTTAAGTAGGTTCGAGTTTGCTACTGTTTCTCTTATTCTATAGGTCATGTTTACATTATTTTCGACTACCTGGAAATCATCTGGTAGGGTAATTATCTCCTGTTCACATGCTTCTGTCTGCCCAAGTCCGTATGACGTCATCTCTAAAAGCCCTTCTTCTGCCGCTACGTACACTTCTTTATCATAGTTTCCCATCTCTTCTGCTTCTAATGGATTCATCTTAACTAGCTCCATTCCTCCTATTCGTATAAATTCTACAAAAAATGTTTCTCCATCTATTTCTTTTTCTTCATCTGTCAATCTTATCTCATTTTCTGCTTCCCTTGAGCTAAACGGAACTTTAACTATGACGTCTTTAATTTTGATTTCCAAGGCTTCCATTTGATAATTCAACTTAGCTTGAAGCGCATACAACACGTCATTACCCATAATAATGTCTACAGATAGCCTATTAATAACAAAACATACAAATTCTATTGTATCCTCCCCAATGGTGACTTTCAAAAGCATTTGTGTATTAATCTTTTGTTTGGCGCGACCTACCGCCAGAGTACAATATGCACTTTTCACGGGCAATGTTTGCAATTTCATTCCATTGTTTTTTAAGTGATAAAAGAATGCTTGACTTATAGCTGAAACTGAGGATCCTGAATCTATGGTAATGTGCCATTTTTCTTTGTTTATTATTGCAGCAATACGTGGAGCATCTCTCACTTCTTGCAATTCTGTTAAGTGATTGTTTATTTGAGTACCGTTTACTATTTCTGTTTCTGTTTTATTCTGTACCACCCTACTCAGAGCTGTGTCCCTGTTCAAATTAAGAACTAGCGTGTTCATCCGGGTCCGATGCGGGACGTCTTCTATCGCACCCTGGAGTCGTTTCCCGTCTGCTGTGTCGTACCTGGCCTTTCATCTACCTCGGGCGCCGCGTCCCTCGGTGTGGGTGGAGGAGAACGCACCCATTCTCTTGAGAGAAGTTGATTCCTCTGTCTTACTTCAGGTCTGTCCGTATTGTTCTCTCTACCAGCGTCACGTGATTGATACTGTCTATTAGCTTCTGGCAGTCGGAACGTCGGTCTTGCATTCCCTCTTCGAAGAAATGGGGGGTGACCCCTATTTCCATTCCTAGTTACATGTACATATCTCATAGGGAAATTATATGAATTTGAATTTGGTGGTCCCTGTCTCCCTCTATTGTTGTTAGGGAATTCCCTCGGGACGTGGGCATCGTATCTTTGACGAGTAGCCATATGGTTTGTGTTAAAATTTCGGGGATTGTGTGCCCTTTCCCCGTCATGATTATTATTATTCCACGGTCTGTGTGGATTTCTCACTGGCATTCGATTCTCATGTCTATTTTGTGAATTTTGCGTCCCAACGCTTTGTAAAGCTGTTAATAATGTAATTGCCTCTCTCAATGTCTGAGGTCTTGCTACCACCATGTGATTTCTAATGTTCTCAGGAAGGTGGGGTGTGAGAAGAGAAATCAGTTCGCCTTCCTGTAATGGAGGTTGTAGATATTTACTCATTTGCGAATATCTCAGGAAATAATCAGTAATAGACTCTCCATTATTACCTTGGTATCGGCCATTTGTTATCTGATTCCTTACTTGGTATTGGACATTGGCGTTCCAATACTTTTCTAGAAAAGCTGTTTTGAACAACTCGTAGCTGCATCCTTCTCCCACAGTTACTCGTAGCCAATTAAGTTCGGCAGATTCTAACGCCCTTTGAACTATTATCATCTTATATTGCTCGGGTACACCTCTGATGACAAAATACTTTTCTAAGTCGGCCAAAAATTGTACTGCGTTGTCATTGCGACAGTTAAATTTCGGGAGGGGCAATTCGCTTAGAAAATTCATGTGCACTGGTGGGTACATATTTACGTTTTGCATATTTACTTCGCTATTATTGCTGTTTTGAGGAGAGACAGAAGGGGCGCTAACCTGTTCGTTCTGCCTCTCGCCATTGTGTGTATGTATAGAACAATTGGAACTCTCAGGTACCGGCCCTTGCTGTCCCAGCTGTAAGCCAGTTACAGTATCTCTGATTTGAGATATCTCGCTTACTGTTTCCCTCAACATTTGTGTATTCTCTGATTGAATATTTGTTACACGTGCTACCTTTTCTTTTAACTTCTCCATGTCAGCTGCTATACTATTGTTTACAGTGTCAAACCGGTCATTTATCTCTTGTACAAAAGTTACCTGTGTCGTGGTCAGTTCATCTGATCTTATTCTTTCCTTATTAATTTCCTCCCCTATTCTATTTTCTACTCCTGCAACGAGAGATTTGGTAGCTTCTAGGTCACTTCTTATAGTACCTACTTCTCGCTGCAGGGCCTCTTTTACAGACTGGATTTCCCCTGTTATTCCTTGAATTCTGACAGTGATTCTAGTTTCTGTTTCTTTCCCTTGGCTTGTAATTTGACTTACTAATTTAGCTTCTAGTGTTTGGTTCTGTCCTACTAATTTAGCTTCTAGTGTTTGGTTCTGTTCTACTAATTTAGCTTCTAGTGTTTGGTTCTGTTCTACTAATTTAGTCTCTAGTGATTGGTTCTGTTCTACTAATTTAGCCTCTAGTGATTGGTTCTGTTCTACTAATTTAGCCTCGAGTGATTTGTCCATAGCTTCTAGTGTTTGGTTCTGTTCTACTAATTTAGCTTCTAGTGATTGGTTCTGTTCTACTAATTTAGCCTCTAGTGATTGACTCTGAATAGTCATTTGCGCCATGAGTTTCTGGAACATCTCTTGTAGATTTTCCATTACCCCAGGATTGTCACTTCTATTTACATTTAAGCTACTTACACCATTTACACCCTCATCTACTGATCCTATAACACTGCTTTCCATTATCTCTTCATTAACAACTTCCAACCCTTTCTCTGTCTCCATAATTATTTGTTCCCCAGAATTTTCCATTTTAAATTTATTCTGTACGATCTTCTTATTTCTCAAAAGCATTGAATTTCCCCTTTAAATTTTCTAATTTCCCTTCCAAAATACTTATTACTAAGACACATAGATATTGATTTCACTGAATGATATTACATTTACAAGAAATATAAATTGAGTATGTGTAACTCACCGTTCTGTTGTACGGCTGTGGTGTTTATGCGATGTCTTTACCAATTTTTGTCGTGCTGCTCGTCGTCTAGTAGGCTCAGTTGATGTCGAAAGAACTTGAACTTCTCTCTTGGTTGGGGGAAAATTCTATGTAGTTGTTTTTGCCGTCTTCTTCGTAGTCTCTGCTGTCCTCATCGTAGTTGTCGTCGTCGATCTTCTCACTTCACCTCGTAGTCGTCCTTCGTCGTCGTTCTTCTCACTTCTCCTCGTAGTCGTCCTTCGTCGTCGTTCTTCTCACTTCTCCTTGTAGTCGTCCTTCGTCGTTACATTTCACCCATTTCCTACAATTCGAAGCCCCACGTTGGGCGCCATTATGCGGCATACCCGCATGTCAGATTTCAATTGGTTGGTGTTTACTTTTGATTTGGGTTCTAATTGGAGCTATGAGATCTCTTATTCTCAGGTGAATGGTTGTAGGAAATGGATTTGTTGTTTGTTGGCTGCTCAGTTGTCTCAATAATACACTGGTTCGTTGCAAAAAATGATTTAATTTAATTCTCACTAAGTTCGTTGATTCAGATTGATTTGTAGCGGTGACCACCTGTTACTAAACTTCCTAACAGAATTCTCTTAATTCTTTATACGGCGAATACTTTGCTATTATAAACTTCTTCTGCTGCTTCTCTCACGCTGGTTGCATTATTCTTGACTTCCCTACATTTCGGACTTAGAAATCTTTACTACCTCTCCTTCACGCGCACTAACACGTCTTTCCCCTCGTAGTATGACTGTTGAAGTGATTTACATTTCGGACTTAGAAATCTTCCCTACTTCTTCTTCACGCGCCCTAACACATCTTTCCCCTCGTAGTATGACTTTTGAAGTGATTTACATTTCGGACTTAGAAATCTTCCCTACTTCTCCTTCACGCGCCCTAACACACCTTTCCCCTCGTAGTATGACTTTTGAAGTGATGTTTCGTCTACTCTGCGATTCCGTTCGTACTTTATTCTGATCCCTACTCTAACCCTTATCACATGACCAAAATAACTCACCCTTCTTCCTATTTCTCAAATCTTACATTATTATTGGTTTCTCATTTTATTTCGATTTTTCTTTATTGGTTAGCAAAACTCATCGAACTCATTGTCGTTACATCCCACCGTGAGTTGGGTCACGCCTACCCTGGGCTCTTTGTAACGGTATACATCGTTATCGCCTCAGCAAAGTAAATCGTTTTAGGTCTTACGCTTGACCGCATCTAGAAAACCTTATTGTTCCTACACATTTTTGCTTATAGTTCTCAGACATTGAACCTTTCCTTAAACAAAGAGGCTAACGGTCACCTCTTCCTGTCTCCCCGACTTGTGTTCAGATTTTACAGAAATATTTTCTCTCCCTTACATGGATTCTAGCATGTTAGTTGTCTTAAATTATATTCTTCCCATCTTATTCTTAATTAAACCGCTATTTTAATCATTACTCTAATTTCATTCTAATTTCATATTAATATAACAATATTTTATATTAGTTTAGTAAAGCATTTTTTATTAATTTATCTTCTTTTTTAATTCTCGTGATTTCAATTCATTCGCCGCTTCCTAATCGCTGTCTGATACTTCGGTTACAACATCACCATAATTTTGGAAATATATCAGTAAATATATTGATCTACTGATAACATTACATACACAATCTATGTGTTCTGTCCATTTTAAACAGTTGTTTACCTGCAGACCTAGAAATTTGTGTGTGTTAATATTTTGAAATAGTGTATTCCCAACTTGTATACTACGATTGTTTAAATTTTTAATTGACCTACTGAATCCCATTATTGTTGTCTTTTGGACATTACATTTCAAATTTAAAGATTCAATATAATTAGGAAGTATGGAGATAGATTCCTTCATATTTCTAAGTAATTCTTCGTCTGTTTTTTCCCAGAAAATCACTGTAGTATCATCAGCATAAGTAACAATGGCAGTATTTTTAGGAGGCATTATATCATTGACATAGGGGTACCCCATATTTATTTTGGATTCTATATTTTGAACAAACTTGAAATTCTTATGGGCAATTTTAGTATTTTGTTTTCTGCCAATTAAGTAACTTCTAATTAACTCTTTGGTGAGGCCTCTAACTCCATATCTGTCTAACTTATTTAAAAGAATATTCTGATCCACACAGTCAAAGGCTTTGGATAAATAAAAAAATGGTGTACTAACCTTGTTGTTACTTTGAATCTTTTCTACAATTACTTGAATGAAGTGACTGATAGCAGTAATGGTGGATCTGTTTTTACGAAAGCCATGCTGGAAGTTTTCCATTATATTGCATTCTTCAAGATAGGCCATTAGTCTTGAAAATATGACTCTTTCAAAAATTTTTGTGATTTCGGATGTTCGAGTGATCGGCCTGTAGTTATTGATATCATTTTTATCACCTTTTTTGAAAAGTGGCTTAATTATTCCCAATTTTAATACGATTGGAAATTTTCCTTCTTCTATAGAGAAGTTTATTAAATAAAGTTAATGGCTTGATGAGAACTGCTTTACATTGTTTCAGAATAAGTGTACTGATCTCATCCCACCCGCTACTTCGTTTATTCTGTAATTTGTTAATTATGTTATTTATTTCATTTTCTGTAACTGGATTGAAGAAAAAGGAAGATGATAAGGAAATGACAATCGTATCATTATAGTTATTTGAATGAGATATTTTCCCCGCAACATTAGTAAAGAAATTATTGAATTTTTCACTTATTATTTTAGGGCCTTCTACCAATTCCCCAATTATGTTTAATTTGATATTTCTATGTGGTTGTTTATTTCCCCTTGCTTCGTTTACTACACACCAAGCAGATTTTGTAATATTTTTTTATTGTTCCATTTTTTTCTGTATGTTTCCGCTTTTAAACTATTTACATTTTTTAGATATATAGTTTTTGCTTTCTTGTTCTTATTTTTTAACATGGGAGAGATGTTCTTTTATAAAGGGCATATAAATCTTTCATTTTCTCTTTTTTGCTTTACTAGTTCTGTAGTCAATTTTATCCTTTCCTTTTTATACTACTGGTAGTTATTTGTTTCAATGGACAAGCAATATCAAAATAGTTGAATATATTGTAAAGGTTATTCCATTTGCTATTTACATCAATATCCCTGAGAATAGAATCCCAGCTTTCAGCGGTTAGCATGCTTACCAAATTACAAATATTTTCATCATTTATACAGCGGATTATTTTAATTTCTTTGCCCTAAACTTCATACTGTGTAGTTTTGAAATATACCAGTTGTGCATAATGATCACAGATATGAGTACTGATTATAGATGCAGAGTATATTTGAATATTAGAGGAGACATGATCAATAATTGAAGATGTGCTTTCAGTAACACGAGTTGGTTCTAAAATTAAGTCTTTAATATTATACAAATTATAGACTTCAATTAATTATTTATAAATGACATCAACATTTATGTTAAAATCACTAGCAAGAATAATGTAAGTAGCCTTTTTTTTTTTTTGCATACTTTTGAAGCAATATTTCAAGTTTTAAAATGAACTCTCTTGGTGAAAAGGAGGGCAATATATAGAGACCAAAAATTATTGTATTTCCCTGACATGATATTTTTACTCCTGCTTCCTCAAATAGTTTCTCAACAGAGTAACTTTCCAAATTTATTTGGGATATTTTAACTTTGTTTTTTGCAAATATTATAACCCCACCCCCTTTATATCTATTCCTGAAATATGTTCCAGTTATTTTGTAGTTTTGTAATTTACAAATCTCATGTTTATTCATGCCATGTTCAGTTATTACACAAATATCAGCATTTAGCTCATGTAAGATGTGTGATAAAACCGTTTGCTTTGATCTAAGATATTGAATATTTAAGTGAAACAATTTAAGGTCTTGATATAAGTTATTTTCTTGTTTATGAGTGGCATTTTTATTTCCCTTTGCTATGCTACATGTTTGGGAAGGTATTACTGTATACTTAGTTCACTCTGAACATTGAGACTGTTTAACTTACAATTATGTTAATTTAACTGGTTATTTACTATGATTATGGAGTTGTGTGTTAGCTGCTATAGTTTACAGTTCTTTATGAATTCTTTTGTGTTTTGAGTTTCTTAATACTGTTTTTGTTTTGTTTTCATACTGCTGCTAAGGTTAGTTTCCCTGCACACTGTGTCCACTTGTGAGCCAATGCATCCACCTCACCCCCGATGTCGAGACTAGTTTTACATATATTATTTAAAATCGGATTAAGTTCATTATTTGTTAAAGACAGTTTGCAATCACCTGCACCACTGATTACTGTATGGAGTTTTTTTTTTTTTTTTTTTTATTTAGATAGTCTATTACTCTTCCAAACAGCTTGCTGAGTTTTGCTGCTCCCCTTCTATTTAGATAAAGGCTATCCCTTCCAAGATCATGGTCTCTTATCCAAGAATTGCCGTCCACAAAAGTGCAGTCACTTCGCTCACATAACCAATCCAAGGTTGAGTTCATTGCTTCAATGTAGCGTATATCCTCATCCCTTCTTTGCAGAACACCACTCACACAAAACTTGGCATGCGGAAATAATTCCTTTGAGGCTGCTACCAGGTGACTCATCTCATTCATTATTTCATCTAGCAAAGCCGATGTACACAGGTTATTAGTTCCAACATGAAGGATGATGTCAGGGTCGTTGTGGTATTTATAGGAAGTCTACTCATATTGATAATTACATAAAAAATAAAAGTTTTAACCCTTTTTCACATAAATTTGCTGTTTTCAATAGTTTGATTTATAGATTAATAAATATACCCCTGAGTAAAGATGAATTTAATAAAGAATATAAACATGTTATTAATACTGCTTTAATTAATGGTTTTAATAGACTATAAATAAAAAAATTGAACAATTCAAATATAAAAAAAACTGTTAATGATATTTCTAAATTTTCTACCCTTAGAAAAATAAAAGATGATTATTATTTTAAAAAATTTACTTACCATCCTTGGGTTAATAAACATTTTCAAATTTTTTTTAAAGAGTTTGGTATAACTTTAGTTCCTCAAAATATAGTATTAAAGATTTACTGCATTTCTCTATAAAAGATAAAATTCCTAATGATAAAAAATCTGGTATTTATCAGTTTAATTTTTAACATAAAGTTTATATTGGAAAGACAAAACGTAATTTAGAAACCAGAACGAAAGAACATTTTCGTAACATTAAGTATAAACAAACTGATAAATCGGCCATAGTAGATCATTTTTGGTCATTTAACCATGAAATAAATCCAGAAGTTAAATTATTAAAACAATTAAATGGTCCAATAGATTTAATGGTTTGGGAAAAGATATTTATTTTGAAAAAACAAACATCCTGTAATGAATTTTGAAATACCGGTAGTCAATTTTGTTTTTAAATTTGTTTTATTTTCAGATTTTGGTAGTACTAACAAGAACATAACATTTAGTGTTCGTAATGATGGCAACAGTTTTGTTATTTCCGGCTGAAGATATGTAAAAGTTTTACATAAAATCACATCTCGGACAATTTATAGGAAAAATATCACCTTTTCTTATAAGATAAGTGAAGTTTTTAAGCTACAAATTATTATATTTGTATAAAAATATTTCAGGTTTGTGTAAAAAAGTTAAATATTTAGTGCAGACTTTATGAAGGATAATTTACCATACCTTTTTCATTTACAGTTGCCCTGCCGATGACAAAGTTGTATTATGGCTACTAATGATAGGAAAATCTGAATTATTTAAAATCTTACAATGCTATAGTATTTGAATACTCTTGCTTTTCATTTACATTCACTTCTGCTGTAATGGAGCTTGAATACAAATTATTTCTCAGATTCAATCAGCTACATGCAAAACAAATGCATATCTAGAATCTTTAATGCTTATATGAGTACTTACTTGAAACTGCTTTTGACATACTGTTTCAATTCCTAAGTGAAAGATTGAAATAATAAAAATATAAAAACAAGTGTAATAGACTACTTCTGTATCTTGTATGTATTGTAAATATACCAAATATAATATGGAGCACTCATATGGACGTGTTATTAGCACAGCAACAATTTGCTTGGCACCATGAAGCAACATGTTTGCAGCCAGAATTAAATATTCATAGCCCTATAAATTCAAGTGCACAGACTTAACATGAAAATTATAATTACAATAACCACATATCTTCCTCATAGCAGATGCAAATCATGTCTTTGTGGCACCACACACATCTCACATCTTTTCAGAAAATTTGCATCAACATTCATTCTGAAATTCCAACAATTTCTCTTTCAATATTGTCCTTTTGTTCTCTGAACATATGCAGATTACTCTGAAAACTTTATTTGTCAAGTTCCTTCATGAATGGAAATCACACAAGGTAAGATTTGGAGACCATGCTGGCCAATCACCTAATGATAACCCTATCTTCAAATACAGCGCAGTCGTTTTATGGTTAGACTATGGACCATGGGTTGTGCATATGCAGCTGCAGACTTTTTGTTACATTAGGGGGAGGGGGGGGTTCTATCCTTTCCTTACTTACTTATGTGTGATGGGCGAGGACAGGAATTATAAAATTTGAAAGGCATTAGACAACGTTTAAAGGGAAATGCCCAATGTGTGGAGAAGATTACACAGACTGGCAGGGTATACTAGATGGCAAAAAAAAAAAAATTGGAGAGAACAAATTTGGCAACAAAAATGGAGTTCTAAGTAAAGGGTATTACTAATCAGGAAAATGTTGTCTGTAAAAGGAGAAAACAATGTAAGAAATATAGGTGATTATTTGGGGAATTCAGAGAGAAACGGTTAAGAATGTTAAGGCTGGAGAAACAGGAACAAGGGATATAAGAGAGCAGAGTGTCATCAATACCTGGAACACCAGGGGTTGTATGTATTGTGACCGAAATTTAAGGCAAGCAGATAGCAAGGGTACATTGGGTGTGAATAAGTAAGTTTGTTATTGTGTGCTAAGAATGTTGTTAATGGTAATGAATGAATGAACGCATAGACGCGCAAACTTACATATGTATGAAGAATGAGGAGAAATAAATATTCTGTTCTAGTACTTATGAGTTATAGTAATTGCACTATAATGAGAACTAACCTTTTAATAAGTGTAGACTGTGATATCCATATGCATGAAGACATTTCAGACATCTTTGAATAAAATTTCCATTCACATGTGCAAGTTCTTCTTGCATAATGTTAATAACTTGTTTTTATATTGTCCTTAAGTTCATCTATGTGTGGATATGTTTCCATAAACTTTATTTTTTAGGGTTGCTCCCAAATAAAACTTGCACACAGTAAGATCCAGAGGGTGGGGAAGAGGAGGAGGCATAATCCTTTATAAATTACGGTCATCAAAAACCACCTTAATGTTATCCAAGAAGTTTTAAGCAATATGGACTGCAGCAGAATTTTGTTGGATATATCTATTTCTCTCTGAGTGCCTAATGATATTTGAAGAAATGGTGCAACAATATTTCTGTGGGCTCAGTTGGAATTTACAGCATCACTGAAAAATAAGGGTCTTATTATTTATGAGGCTATTTTGGCATAATACATCAATTCTGTCATCATGCAACAGAACTTCATGAATTAAATGAGGATTTCAGTATGCCAGTATCTATTGTTTTGTGAGGTAACATGAAATAAATGAAGTATTTCACACCTGCACGTACATTTGATAAACTAGATAAACAAAAAGGAATCTGATGACACAATGTGTAAGTTTTTGGAAGCACTTTCACCAACTTACTCCATGTGATTTAAAAATAAGCTTATGAGCGCCAAAAAACTTGAGTTTGTGAAATTTGCAATATTAACATTTCTAATACATTTATGTGCATGAGTGTGTGACATATCAAAATATTTGAAGAAATGTAGGTGAACAAAATTGGCATTGCTGTTCACAATTAATGAATTCCACTATCACAGACTATTTATTACTTATTTTCTAGCTTTAGAAACGAAAAATTATCATAATTTTAATAATTAGCTTTTATCAGCATTTATAAGTATGGGGGCTGTACAAAAAATTCCAGGACATTCATAAATTTGCACTAATGGAAGGTGGGAACAAAATGCAGTTGGAATCTTTGCATATGCCCATGTGTAATGTTTAACTGCTGGCAGATTCATTATTGTATGTCTATTAGTTATTGTTCAGTACGGCAGTGAGTCAAACACTGAGTTGCACAGTTTGCACATTTTGAGATGGCAGAGTTAGACGAGCAACACGTTTGCACTAAATTTTGCATGAAACTCAAGAATACCTTTACAACGAAACACCAAATGATGCAAGAAACCTACAATGATGAGTGCTTAAATCGTACTTGTGTTACAAATGATTCACATGGTTTAAAAATGGCCAGACAGAAGTCTACCTGTGATGCCTACTGATGATGCTCGTGTCAGGAATATCAATGAAATTGTGCCACCTGCAAGAAAGTGTTAGAAGGAAAGGATCTGAAACAGTGAGATAATTCATGGCTCTTGCATCACAATAATGCACTGACTCATTAATCCTTGTTGGTGCGCAACTACTGCACAAAAATGAAATCACTGTGATGCCTCATCCTCTGTACTCCCAGACCTTGTCTTTACAGACTTCTTTTTATTTCCAAAGTTGAAAACCCCATTGAAAGGATGAAGATTTGCAATGATGGACAAGGTAAAAGAAAATCTGTAGGCAGGTTTCGTACAATCCAGAAACAGGTGTATAAATTCTGGAGGAGAGTACTTCGAAAGAGGCCATGCACAATAAGTAAAAAGAAAGAGTAGAAAAATTTTGTGGACAAAATTCCAGAATTTTTTAACCGACCTCGTAGCAAAAACATTGGGATTAATTAAAAATATCTGAACTTGATTCCAGGATGTAGATTTGAAATAAAGAGTTTACAGAAAGTATACTATATGTAGACCATTTACTTGTAGAGACTTCATACCTTTTTAACCAGGTCTGATGCACCTTGGCAATGACCCCTTGGTTGCTTCTAATTCAGCTGCAAGAAAATGTGCTGATGCAGCTTGTCTGCAGTTTCTTTCACCACAATACACATTGTTTTATGTCAACCCAGAAATAAATCTAGGTATTCTATTCTAGCAATCTGAAAGGTGAATCTACATGTCCAAATCAACTAATCTGACGATTTGGGAGGAGTTTTCATCATTTGACAACAGACTGCAGGAGTATGTAAGGTAGTGCAGCATCATGAAGGAACCACATTTTCTTTGTTATCTCCAGCAGGATGTTCTCCAACAGGTTGGGCATTTGGTACTTCAGAAACACCTGATACCCTATACCAGTCAAGCACATCAGAAGGATGAATGGTCCACTATGATTTCCGATATGCCGGCCCAAAAATTAACTGAGACTCTAAGCTGAAAACTCTGCTGTTGTATAATTCTTGGGTTCTGTACTACCCATGCGTGTATGTGTGTTGTGAAAGTTAGTGATGCCAGTTCATGTGAAATGTGCCTCCTCTGTCGGAAACCATTTACTATTAAATCTGGATTTTGTGGAAACTAATGAAGCAAACACCTAGAAAACCTGACATGTGGATGAGTCATTTGATGATAAACACTGTACATACTGGATATGATATGGGCACAACAACTTATTTGAAAGTCTAAGTACAGTCCAGTATGACACTCCCAACTTGAGTGATATTGCTACTGCTTCCATCAGCATTTTAATTAACCAAATTTAGCACTTCCTCTTTAATGATTCTGTCAGGTCATTACCATTCTTGATTACAACTTGCAATTACACAACCTGTATCATGGACCTACTGGCAAATGGCAAAAATGTATTTGTTGAAATAGTTAACGAGTTAAAGCATTGTTAAAAAAGAGGCTAATTTCAAATTAAAAGACTTATTGAGTCATACTTTAATAAAACTTAAAACTTCACTCATATCACTATTAAAAGCAGGAATGTTTTTGGAACCGTCCCAGTTCCCATTCTCAGCTGATTGGAGACAGTCCTGAAAATGCTCCTGTTTTTAATAGTGACGCGAGTGAAGTTTTAAGTTTTAATAAAGTATGACTCAATAAATCTTTTAATATAAAATTTTTCTGTACTTGGCATGATCCTGTAAGGAAATTTTTCAGCACAGAGCCATTAAGCACATACAAAATTGCACTGCATTTCTTGTAAATTGAGATCATGTCCACAAATCCAGAACAAGAAAATTGTTCTGCCTCCTTTAACTGCTCTGGTCTTAACTTGTGGCTGCGACACACAAAAAGAGTTGCATGTGATTAAACATTTCACACGATCTACACCAATATCAGAAGAAAGTAAAAGCAGCTAATATAATTTTGCCAGTTCTAAGAAAACTAAAGAAGCAACAGATTATGCATTTTTTAAATTTAATTTACATAAAATCATTCATTCTACTGAAATACACAAAAGAAAAAGGTAGTACTTTATTCAATATCCAGCAATGTGATTATAAATGTTTGGGATAAAAGTACTTTTTCTAGTGGAGTATATTACCTTTCAGCTTTTTGGTATTCGACTATTATTCACAAGAAGACCAATTTAAGACAAATTTGCTTTTACAGTATGCAGGATTATTTCACTTCCACCCTGTATATATTGCTGAGAGAAAAATAGCACCACTTTTATCTTTGTAACAAATATTCTTTATCTATTCAGAAGACAGTACAATTAATAATGTGTGTATCTGATCTCGTTACGTTAGATCTTGCACTAAATTGGAGCATGACCATCATCACAATGTCTACATAAGTCTCTTCTTCCACTTTTACCACCCTCAGTCCATGACTTATGTAAGTACTAATCCCTGAGCAAGACTTTCTTTTTATTGGTTTTATTGCCAATATACCGGGTAGTTAAATTATAATTGAACCCACTCTCTACTACACAAGATGGCCAGCAGTTAATGGGGAATTTACACTGGCAGAGGTGGACTAGAATCCTTACCTTATAAGACACTGGATATGTTGGTTGACCTTATGCTCTCATACAAGCAGCATATCTTGATAAATATTCTTGCTCACTCTCTGAAGCTCAGCAGCTGGTATAGTGATTTCTTGCACAATGTTTTCCTTAAGTTCCTGTAGTGTACGAGGATTGGTATGATACACTTTGTCTTTTAAAGAACCCTATTTTATGTCAGGAAAACGAGGGGACTATAAATGAACACTAATTATTTTATTAAATTTAAAGGGAGTCCATTAATGACACTAAACAACACTTACTTTTGAATTTTTCTGGAACACGTTTCAGAGACTTTGCCTCTATCCTCAACTGGCCATCGACTGGTTCTCATTAGTGTAGTTGACGATATTTTGTCATAGATCTCCTTTGGTGGTGGTTCAAGGAACTTGCTGAACAAATCTTTCTGGGGAATGTCGAAATTGAATACTTTGTTCCTATTTTTTGAAATGAAGATTTGTTCCCATGTGGATAGTTCTTGTTTTCCTGATTTATGTTTTAGTAGTTTTGGTTCTGGATTTATGTTGTGGTTTTTTTACCAAAAATGCGTGGCAACTGCTGATTTTTCTAATTGTTTGTATTTTATGTTTCTAAAGTGTTCCTTTGCTCTTGTTTCTAAATTTCTTTTGGTTTTTCCAATATAAATTTGACTACAGTCACTGCATTCAATTTGATATATACCAGATTTTTTGTTAGATGGAATGGCATCTTTGATGTTTGAGCAAATTAGGTTTTTTAAGGACAAATCTTCATTTCAAAAAATAGGAACAAAGTATTCAATTTCGACATCCCCCAGAAAGATTTGTTCAGCAAGTTCCTTGAACCGCCATCAGAGGAGACCTATGACAAAATATCGTCAACTACACCAATGAGAACCAGCCGATGGCCGGTTGAGGATAGAGGCAAAGTGTCTGAAACATGTTCCGTTAAAATTTAAAAGTAAGTGTTGTTTAGTGTCATTAATCGACTCCCTTTAAATTTAATTTATCATAACACTGTTTTCAACACTTCCAAGAAAGGGACTAATTATTCTGTAACAAAACACACCTCTTTTACTATATTTAGTGATTTGGCAGCGGTATGTGCCATTGCAGAATCTTGCTGGAACCATATGATTTCTCTTCTTCTGTCAAGCAATTGAAAAATGGCAAAGGAATTAACCTTTGATATCACTCTGCATTTATTGTTTCATCAAAGAATATGGGCCCTATCATTCTTCTAGCACTTACCGCACACCACACTCCAATTTTCTGATCATAATGAGGCATTTCACCCAGTAGCACAGGTTTCTCTGAACCCCAGTATAAACTGTTGTGAGTATTCACACAACTAAGATTCATCAATGAAAAACAAAAGCTGTGGATCAATGAAACACCCTTTCTATGGGCTGGAAAAGCCAGTTACAATAATTCACACGTTTAGCAGGATCATTTGACTTTAATGCTTGCACCCATGTGTAGTGATAGGGCATCAGTTTCAAAAGATGTGATGCATTTCTCACAGAAGATTGAGATACACCTGTTTGCTGTGCTGGATTTTTCAGCAATTTTCAAGGCAAACACTCCAAAGTGGCACCAATGCCATCCAGTTTATTTTCAGTTAACAATGACCTCTTCCTTGAATGTTTCTTGTCCCACACCGAATCTGAAGCTTCAAATTTATCATGACTACATGTACAGTTGACATTGCAGGTGGTACCGAGTTTACAAACCTTTCAACATACTCCCTGTGCAAATGGTGAGCAGTTTCATGCTTGAAGTAAACTTTACAAATTAACAAATCTCTGGAACTTCCATAAAAAATAAATTGCATTATGAGGTCAAGGCACTTCAAAAGATTCTCTCACAGCTTTCTGTTGAACTAAGAGACTGAATGCTTTTCATAATATACCTTCTACAAATCCTCAATTACTGCAGATTCTTCAACAACATCTTATCTATCTTTCTTACAGTTCATTGGCAGGTTTTACTAAAAGCTGCATGCAGAGTTTGTTGTTTCCCAATTCTCTGTCTGGCATCCCAATAAGGATTATGTCTACAACATAATCTTCAATATTTTTTGAAAAACCTACACGTTTTTATGCCTTTGTTTAGAAAATTGATCACTTTTCATTAAGATTGCAATTGAAAGATTAATAATATTATCCTTTTTATTATTATTTTGTGTCATTGGTTTTACTGTCTTTTGATTTTTGTATAATCTGTTCAATTTATCTTTTAACCTTTTTGTTTTATTTTTCATACTGAAATTAAGATTTTCGAATAATTTATATTCAAGATTAAACCAACCTTAGTTTCCTAAAAACTTTATTAATTTTAGATGTAAGCAGTTCAATATTCTTTAAATTTTTGAAATGCAAATTCATTTCTATTTGAATGACTTATCTATCTTTGCTGAATACTACAATTTTGAAATTTAACAGTTTTCCTGACAAAGACAGGTGTAACTGTATGTTTCAAACACAGATTTAAAAAACCTATATCCGCAAAAATATACATTTTCTTTTCTTGAAGTTTAAAGAACTGTTTAATTTCATGCTTAGCATTATTAAAATTTAAATTGAATGAGTTGGGATATCCATAATAACCACATCCAAAGTGACCAAAACAATGCTTCAACCAAATCAATTAGTTACGTAAAAAGCTGAAGCTATTGAAAGTGAAGCAAACTAAGTATTAAGAATAACTGAACACTACAGCAAAACAACTTCACTATTTCTTATCTGTATTTTAAATCCTTTGGGACCAGTTTCGAAACAACTTAGTTTCATTTTCAACCTGTCGACTGACACTGACACTGACTGACCTTGGCCACTCCCAGAAGTTGAAGAATAGCTCACTAATTGTGATTTAGTTGAAGCATTGATGTAACTGCTCTATTTCCTATATCCCCAGAGAAAAATTTTAATGTTTTAAAAACTGGTTGAATTCTATAGATTTGAATAAGGAGTCAATAGACAATTTTATGAAACTTATTAATCTGTGTTTAGACCAAAATTTCTTCAATTTCAATGGAAAAGTTTTTCACAAAATTTCTGGAGTAGCTATGGGTAGTCCTCTTTCACCTTTTCTTGATCTTTTTATGAGTTTTTTTGAAATACAAGTTACTAAAACTTTTCCTTTAATTTTCAAAACATGGTATAGATATGTGGATGACATTTCTGCTTTGCTAGATGATGTTTTAAGACTTCTAAATTTGCAGCATAAAGCTATCAAGTTCACATTAGAAATTGAAAACAATGGTTACCTCCTATTCCTAGGTCTAAGGATAATAAAAAATAACAATAAATTAAGCTTTGGCATTTATAGGAAGTCAACTCACACTGATCATATAAAACATACAAGTTTCAACCCTTTGTCACACAAATTTGCTGTTTTTACTAATACATACTAATACATAAGGAGCACTCAAAAGAGCATTAAATGTGTGTTTAGTTTTCACTGTAATCTTTCGTAGATTTTGATCTATTTGCACACATTATTAAAAGTTAGTGTTCGCACTTCCTGTGGCAAAATGAGCATACACAGTTTTCATCTAGTTGGTGGAATCTTTGCGTTCTACATATCCTGCGATGGAAGCCATGGATAGCTAGTCTGGTTACCACATGTCTTTGGTCCTGGCATGTCTCTGTCCACTTTTGGCCCATCATTGCACTGGTGCCATTTTTTCTGTTTTTTATAGTTTGATTTATAGGATGATAAACTTGCCTCTAAACAAGGAAGAATTTAAGTGAATATAAACACATTAACACTGCTTTAATTAATGGTTTTAATAAAGATTTTATACACAAAAGGTTAGAAAAATTTAAATATCAAAAAAACTGTAAATGATGTGTCCATTCTTAAAAAGTAAAAAAGATTGTATTTTCAAAAAATTTGGTATAATACTGGTACCTCAAAATAAATACAGCATAAAATCTTTACTACAATTTTCTAAAAAAGACAGCATTTCAGATAACAAAAAGTCTGGTATTATCAACTTACCTATTTAAAATGCAATGAGATTTACATTGATTACATTGGTAGGACCAAATGTAATTTAAAAACCACAGTAAAGGAACATTTCAGAAATATTAAATATAAACAGACAGATAAATCGGCAGTGGCTGAACATTTTTGGTCATCGAAACATGAAATAAATCCAGAAATGAAATTATTGAAGCAAGTGAATGAACCAATAGATTTAATGGTTTGGGAGAAAATATTTATTTTGAAAAATAAAGATCATGTGATGAATTTTGATATCCCACCAGTAGATGTCATCAATAAGTTTGTGTTGTCCCCAGTAGATGGCAGTAATATAGTGAGCTATTCTTCAACTTCCGGGAATAGCCAAGGTCAGAAGTGTCAGTGTCAGTCGGCAGTTGTTTCGAAACCATCTCAAAGGATTTAAAATACAGATAAGTAATAGTGAAGTTATATTGTTGTGTTGCTTAAGACCCATAATGTTTACTTACGTAACCTTACAGTACACAAGGAGGACACAAGAAGTTGAAATCCACCTAGCCTCAATATAATTTACTCTAACATTTCTTTAGCACTCATTGCTGAAATCACGAATCCATTTCACCCAGGCTGGCTATAAGAGCAAAAGGTCACGTAGCACTGATGGGAAACAATGTGTGGGGCATTTCACTAGTAATCTTACAGCAACTTTCAAGGCAATTATATCTTTGACCAAAATATTAGATAGTCCAATTTGGAGGTTTCTCTTTACAAAAGAGAGGACCCAAATTGTTTCAGGGTTAAATGTTCCTGATACCACTCTTTTGACTTCTGAGTTTCAATGCATCTGCTGAATGCTCTACCTTGAATTCCACCCATTGCGAAGAAAGTGTTAACCCATCCAGCCTTCATACATGGACATTCAACATTGTCAAACACACATTGGATATAATGCTTTGTCGCTTATTTTAGGCCATCTTGCATTTATGTGGGAATATATGAAATTGGAACGGCAGTCACGCACATACAGAACATCTTTGCTTTCTAACCTCCACAAAGTCTGTATGACAAATATATCTAACTATATATGTATATCAATAGATTTCAAAAAGTATAGGGTATAAACTTTTATGCATGCAGTTTTTATGTAATACAACATGTAAAAAATATTATAGTGCAACAATTTGAAGTTTCAAGGTAAAAGCCTCATTTTCCATATATTTTCTTAAATTAATAAGAAACTATTACGTTTAAAGTAAAGATGACAAGAATTATTTTTGTAGCCCTTTAATAAAAGATAAAAATAAAAAAATGTTGAATGTGATCCAATCATTGGTAACAGAGATAATGGCTGTTCCATAAATATTATTATATTTAACATTTGAAGAGTGCTGTGATCCTCTCCAACTCTTTAGCAGCAATTAGAGCCATAACCTTCTGTACCTGTAAATCAATGCAAATCACAAAATGCCAACAAATCATCAGACAACTGGAAAAACTACAGAAACATATCTGTCTTCAATGGATACCTGGTCGATGCATAGAAGGCAACGAGACTGCAGACATACTTGCAAAAAAAGGCTACACAATTAAGGAAAAGAAAAACATAATTCTCCTTTTTGTCCATCAAGCAGTCATAACAAAAGAAATTCAGAGATATCTTCAGACAAGAATTATACATAATGGCAAAGGACAAAAAATGGAAACACATTATCGACAATCCTGAAGTCATCCCTAAAGTCCCACGCAAATAAATTGTAGCGAGATTCAGGACATGACTACCTGGGCAAACACCTGAACAGAAGAGGACTTCTCAGTACTCCAATCTGTCCACTGTGCAATAAGGATATGACAGAGAATCACCTTTTGACCTGCAAAAGACTATCTGCCATCACTTCCATTGAAGAAAAATATTGAAAAGCTCAAGGGCTAATGGCTTGATTGCCAGTGGCTTGGCATTAGAAAACAACATTTGAAGGGAGCTGGGAGAGGGAGGGAGCGGAAGCTCCAGCAGAATGTTGGGGGACTTCAGTTACAATTCTCCTACGATAGTGGTCTATGGTTGGGGTGAAAATTAGATTCACCCTAATTATTTTTTAAGTTTGAAGTTTTGGGGTCTTGATTCAAATCAATTCAATTCCTTCCAATCATACACTGATATCAGACATGTCATAGTATAAAAGTTACATTAATGGCTATTTGCTATTGACTGGGCTATTAGAGAGCAGTTTGACTTCTGCCAAATGACTTGCAATGTTACGTCATTATATATTATCTGCTATAACAAATACTGCCAGGGGAAATGCCAGTTACAACCAAAATTAAAAATCTGTTGCTGCTTTCAGACAATAAATAAACAAACATGTAGGTTAGCATATAATAATGAACAAATTTTGATATAAGAAAATCATGTATCAATACAATTGTAATTTGTAAGCAGAACAAAATGAAAGGCATAACTTAGCTATTTATTTCACAGAATAAAACCACTGTAGTAAAATTAAAACAATGGCAGGACCTAAAAGCTGAATGTCACTCCCATAAAATTAAGAAAACTACTGCAATGCATTAACTCCTACGTCAGGTTTGTCTAACATATGGTCCACAGTGATATTGCTGTATCACATTGTGTTTGGCCAGCAGGGAATTTTTAAGTTACAATATATTTATAAAATAAGTATTTCTATTTGGAATATGCAAAACATGAAAGAGCATGACTTTTTCCATTTCCAAACATGTGTTTGCGAAAGTTTATCAGTCATCCTCTTACTCAAAACATAGAGAAGTCACATTCATTTTAAGAATTAACCAGCCCATATTTTTTATTTATGATCCTACCTACTGTGCATCGCTTTGAAGTCTCTGCATTGTTGATCGTGCAGTAATGTTACTACTTTCAAAGGCAAGTGTGTGCCAGATGTTTTATTATCGTTACATTGCAGAGCAGAATGTTCAAGTTAAGTTTCCAGTTTGCAGTTGTTCACTTGCAGCCAGTGTTAGTGAGAGGTTTTAAGAATATAAGTCCATGATTTTTTATAAGTGATAATTATGGCTTCTAAGTGTAGCGGCAAGAAAAGCTTCAAATGAAGTGGACAAATCAGTACTTTTTTACTGAAGTACAGAAGAAAGCAGTGTGTTTAAGGAGTATAACATAAAGCATGCATTTTATATGATAAATTTGCAGATCAATTTCGTGAAGACAAGGTGTCCGAACTTAAAGCTAAACTTTTACGACAGCAGTTAATTTTTAAGAATGTGCCAATTCAAACAGAATCTCCAGTAAAAGCGAGTTATGCAGTAGCAGAAATTATTGCAAAAACTTCTAAACCATTTTCAGATGGTGAGTTTGTTAAAGAATGCATTGAGAGTTGCCAATATTATATGTCCTGATAAAAAGGCGCAGTTTGCAAAATTAAGCTTGTCACGACAGACTGTAGCTCATTTTTTAGTTTGATTTACTTGTTGTATAATTGAAACGTTTTCAAGATCATTCAATCTCATCTTCAGCTGTTTGGTGACTAAATGAACATTCCTCTACTTCCACTACTACGGTGCTCCGATCCCTCTGCCATCTGGTGTTAGGGCACTAAGCTTTAATACTTCATTTAATGCCGGGATTTCAAAATTTATAACTTTATCATGGTTTTTGGTTATGAATATTTTTTCCCAAATATCCTACTCTATGGGTGTAAGTGAAGTTTGGGTGTAAACATAGTGACTCATAAATCAAACTCAAAAATGAAGAATACTTCACTGTTAATAATGCTTCTGCTTTTAATATTTAAGACTGCAGCTCGCTGTATTGATGAATTAGCATACAATATAGAGAGAATTTTAAAGTACCGAACCACAAATTTCCAGTTGTACTCGCTGGCACTCGATGACAGTAGTGACGCCAGCGATACTGCCCAATTCATTTTCTTAAGAGGAGTTAAGAAGGATTTCCATATTACAGAAGAATTAGCTGCAATTGTTCCTCTAAAGGGCACTGCTAAAGCCAAATGGAGGGTAGATTTAATGCAGGGTGTCACTGAAACCTTGAACCGGTTTGGTTTGAAATATACAAATCTATGTGGTGTAACAACAGATGGAGCTCCTGCATTTGCAGGAAAACGAGAAGGGTCAGTTAATTTTCTGCAAGCAGAGGCAGCAAAATTAGGGAACATTTCAGGAATGCAATATCACTGCTTAATACACCAACAAAACCTTTGTACTGAGTTGTAAAAGTAGTGAATTTCATTCGTTCACATGGTTTGCAACAAAGAATTTCAAACTTTCTTGCAATATCTTGATTTAGAATTAGAAGATATTGTTTATTATACTGAAATAAGATGGCAAGCCGTAGCAGAATACTGAAGTAAGTGTTTGCTCTCAAAAACAAAATCAATTGATGGAAGAAAAACCTATTGTTGAATTTAAAGACGCAGAATGGATGTGTGATTTTGCCTTTCTGGTAGATACAAAAACACAACTGAACGAACTTAATTCACGTCTCCAAGGTGAAAGACTAATTGATCACTATTATGTTTGATCACATGATCAAAAGTACGAAGAAATTATATCAGAATTAAGAAATGAATTCCACGTCAGATATCAAGACTTCAAGGAGAATGTTATAAGTAGGGCCCGGAAGTTGTTGACCTAAAAATTCTCTAAAAATGAGCTATAAAATGCCCTTAAAATATAAAAATATGCACATAAAATGTAAAAAAATGACCTAACAAAAATTAACAATATCTTTCATTATAATAAATTAATGCTACTAAATAATAAATTCAAAATTCATCAGCTCATTTTCAATTTTATAAAATATGAAAAAATAAATTACTGTACCCATTAGCCAAAACATACCTTACTTAGCGTTGCAGTAAACCACCATGATCATCTTCAAGTAATCAGAAGTAAAGGAACAGCAGTTGTCAGCTAAAACTGCTTTATAATTTGACAAACCTCTCTCCACTTCCACAGACATTATAGGTGCATATTTGAAAAACACCATGTCACTGCCTGCTAAATACTGTTCAAAAACATCAGTTCTGAAGCTTTCTCCTGACAGATATTGGCAATCTGACAAACTATTTGGTATCCTTTATTTTTGTTCAACACAAATTTTAGTTTATGTCTAATTTTGTCCCCAATCTCATCTTTTACATTTTGTATCCTCTCTTCCGCAATCCTCACTAACTCAATCGACTTATCCAATGTCTGCCACTTGCTTCAAGGTGGGTTATGGTATCCGTAAAAAATGTAAAGTTTGATTTAATGAAAGCTAATTTACCTTGGATTTGAGTACCAGAAAACAGATCCTGTGAGCTCTCAATTGCCTTAGAATCTACCTTAACTAAGCTATTCAACACTTCTCTCGCTATTTGAAAATTGCCACAGTGGTATATACATGCAGTTAACCATGTACCCCAACGTGTTAAAATTGGTGCCGGGGGCAAAGCTATATTAGGGGATTTTTCTTTGAAATACATAGTTTGGGTTGGCGCTTTCAAAAATATTTTCTTTACTGTGGAAATTAGTGTATCTACTTAAGGAAATGTTGATTACGTAACATGCACCATCTAACTGTAAATTGATTGGATCGATTTTGCCATCTTAAACCATGTAAGGCGCCTCGTCTGTTAGGAAGCGGAGCATGTTGTCATGCTGTATTCCACTAGGTCATAATAAACACATGGATTTATTGAACAATTTGCATATCTGACAGTGGTTAACAGCTTCCATAACCTCTGAGGTTAGAAGAAACATTTGTCCGGCACTAGTAGCTTCTAGCTCTATCACTACATTGACTACATAACGCCCGTCTGAATTGGTTTTCTCATCAATTGATACATAAATTTTTTCCCATTCACGTATTCGGTTTAATGTGTCTTCATAAAATTTTTGTTGATAGCTTTTGCGCAAAGTTGATTCATCTGGAATTGTATGACCAGTGTGACATTCAAGGATATCTCGTAATTTGGAATTACTTAATTTTCCTAGTGGAATATTTTCACTAACAAACACTTCACATAATTCTTTATAAAAGAAAGATAACGTGTTACTTGGCGTCGAAACTGTTTCTTTTAACAGTAACTGAGACGCTTGTCTTTTTTTTTCACATTTTGAAGAGCTCGCAAATGTTTTGCCTGCCCAACATGTTGTACAGTGAACCGTTTGTCTGCAGCGATTTCAATTTTGCACACTTTACAGTTCCATCAGTAGAGAATATGTTTCCCCCAAACTCTGAAACACTGTTTCAAATGGGATGCAGTTGACTGTTTTTGTTTCGGCATTTCAATTCCACAACACAACAAATTTACACACCTCACAAACTACTCTTCTTACTGCAACACTTCTAGCTCCAGAAGTCCTGACTGATGCAATCCACGCATATTGCATGATGTAATCAGCGATTCCTCAAATTGATGCATCATAAATTCACCAGCACTGTTAGGATGCTGACCTGTGTTAATTACATGTTTACCACACTTACAAAGTTACTATTTCATAAAATATATATAAATGAACTTTTAATCACAGATTATTTTAAAACCCCCCAAAAGGCCCACGGGTAAGGGTCAGGTCCGCCACGGGAATCAAACCCGGCCCTCCAGAATGTGGGCTACAGATGAAAATGCCCTATAAATTCATGAAAAAAGAAAGAAATGCATCTAAATGTTAAAAAAGGACTTTATTATAAAAATGTTGACAAAATGCATTTTGATGACCTATAACAAGCATATATATCTAACATATTTATTTCAGAATGCACTTAATTTCCAATAAGCATCGTCTATGACTACTCAGAAAAAAGATGACTTTTCATCAAAATCCAGGCCCTAGTTATAAGTTTCAATCCGTTTTCTTTCCCTTTCTCTATTAACATAGATGAGGTCTCCCAAGGATTTGCAAATTGAGTGTGTTGATTTTTAATGTGTATCCCACCTAAAGGATAAGTTTAACAACATCCCCTTATTACAACTCTATTGCGACTATATTCCCAGATAAAAATATCCAGAGATTAAAAGACATGCACTTCGTTTCGCATCACTTTTTGGTAACACATACATATATGAACAAGTGTTCTCCAAGATGAAATATGTGAAATACGAATCACCAACAGTCATCTGGAGAGTTCACCTTAAGTTGCTACATCATCAATCAAACCAGATACTGGATGCCTTGTTCACGAGAAGCAGTGCCAGGTGTCGCATGGACAGGTAAAATATCAATTCAATTATTTCAATATAATAACACTAACATATATGTATATTCAATTTCATTTCAAAATAACGTACTTGATACCTATCTGATTAATATTTTAATAAAAATAACATTAATATATGAGCTATTTTTTAAATAAATTTATCTTACAATTTAGATCTTATTTAATGTGGTAAAAGAAATATAAAATTATTTGTGGTTGGTTTATTGACACTCGTCACTTACTTTTTCATATATTTATGAGAGACTAGTTTCAAAGGCCCTGGCCTCCATTTTCAATCTCTTCCAAAATGGAGGCCAGGGCCTTTGAAACTAGTCTCTCATAAATATATGAAAAAGTAAGTGACGAGTGTCAATAAACCAACCACAAATAATTTTATATTAATTTTGACGTCACTGTTACTAAATTCCTCCAAACACACATCGTGGTAAAAGAATCTAATCATATGGCCCACAAACCAGATTACCTTAACACCAGTGGCCCTTTTCCAAAAATGGTTGGACACGCCTGTCTAAGTGATGAGAATGCCAACTGTGGATATCAAAAGGCAGAAGCAAAGAATTGCAAAGAGAGCTAGAGATAAGGAGATTGAATAAAGCCCTGGAGAATTTTTGCAGAAGTGTACAATACTATAAACATAAATTTCATTTGCAGTTTTCCTGCATTTTAATTTTTTATACAAATTAACATTTTACTCCGAAGCAATTTAAGATGAAGGCGTCGCTCTTTTTGCCGTAGCTATCAACGGCATCACTAGTGTCGTTCGAAGAGGAATTCCATCATCCCTCTATGTTGACGACTTTGCAGTTAATTATAGTTCTTCCAACCTAGATCATATAGAGCGCCAACTGCAGCTGACCATCACCCAGCTAGTAGCCTGGGCACTTCAAACCGGCCTCCGCTTTTCACCTGCAAAGACACAGTGTATCCACTTTCACCGCCTACGTGGTATTCACCCGCGCCCTGATCTCCATTTGAATGGCACACCCCTGCCATTTGTCTCGCACTTGAAGTTCTTGGGCCTCTACTTGGACAGACAACTCACCTGGGAGCACCACATTCGTCACCTTCTTGCAATCGTTCCCTTTGGGTGCTGAAGGTTTTATCTGGAGCATCTTGGGGGGGGGGGGGGGGGACTGCACCGTGATGCTGAGGTTGTACCGCTCCCTGGTTCGGTCCAAGCTGGACTACGGCAGTTTTATTTATGGCACAGCAACCGCTTCTAAACTTCGCCTTTTAGACACCATGCATCAGTATCCGCCTTGCCACAGGAGCTTTCTGCACCAAGTCGAGTCAACTGCCTGTATGCAGACTTAGGCGAACCTCCACCCTGTATTCGTCGCTCGCTGTTACTATGTTCGTACATATCGAAGTTGGCAAGTTACCCAAATCATTCTTGTTTTAAACCAGTTCTGCGTCCAGATTCAGCCCACCATTATATGCGCCCTAGTTCTCAATTACGCTCCATAGGAATAAGATTCCGGGAACTCCTACATTCACATGGCCTCCAAATGCCTCGCGTGGAGAGTCGTCCATGAGCCTTTATCCTGCATGGCAGCTCCAGCATGTAAGGTTCGATCTCGCTCTTTCAACCAACTCTAGATTCGGTACTCCACATTCAGTGTTTCAACAGCTTTTTGCCTAACTACTGGGCCATTACCCTATGTTCCGGCCTTTACAGATGGTTCCCAGTTAGGTAGCACTATGGGTTGCACGTTCATCATTAACGGTGAGGCTCGTAAATTTCGCCTTCTGGATTCCACTTCTGTTTTTTTTCAGAGCTGTATGCCATCTTCTATTTGTTCCTTTTTATTTGCAAGTTTGCTCCTGGCTATTTTATTGTCTGCACTGACTCTCTAAGCGCTCTTCAGGCCTTGCAACAGCAGATTGTCGCTCACTCTTGTTTTAAAAATACAGGCCCTGATCTCGCAAATGCTCAGTTGCAGATACCATTTCGATTTTACTTGGACCCCAGGCCATGTGGGCATTTCCAGAAACGAGGAGGCAGACGCAGCTGCTAAGTGTGCTTGCCGTTTGCTCCGGAGACTAAGAACTACAGTGCCATACCAGGATGTGCAACGTTTTTTCCATCGCCAACTCCTATCTGCTTGACACCACTCCTGGACAGCTTTAGAAGGCACACAACTCCGGGAGATAAAGGAGAGCGTATAACCCTGGCCAACTTCCTGCAGGGATAACCAGGGGGCTGAGGTGATACTCACCTGGCTGAGAATTGGGCACACATGTGCGACTCATGGTCATCTGTTAAGAGGGGAACCGGCCCCTGTGTGTGCTCCGTGTGCAGTACGCCTCACTGTGCCGCATGTATTGCTCGATTGCCCACAGTATGCACCTGTTCACCAGTCTTTGGGCTTGGGGATTAACTTGCATGGTATTTTAGGGGACGACCCAGTAGCCGTGGTTAAGGCACTGCGGTTTGTTGCCAAAATCAGTTTTAATAAACAAGTCTGACTTGGATTTTATCTTTGTTACTTTTAGAGATTTTAAATTTTTAGTATGGTGATTGGTAAGTTTTTAGCTTTTTACTCTGGACTTTGTACTTTTTATTTTTTGCTTTTAACCGTTGGATATTTTTTTAATTGTTGGGTGTTTTTATTTTATTTTACCTTTTAGCTTAGTTTGTGTGGCTTTTAGTGTTAACTTTGGGCCCAAATGACCTCGTCAACGGGCCCTAAAACACCACACATTCACTCACTATACGTGAAGCATTTATACATAATTCACAATTATATGTACTAAATTTCACTGACATACAACTGAGTTTTATGTAATTAAATAAGCATACAGCATACACTAACTTAAAAGAAACTCAAAATGCATTTTTCTTATCACTACTGACAAAGTCACTCTTTCAGCGCAAGAGTGTCAGGGCAACAAATGAGAAGTAAAGATAATTTTCAATATCTGGTGTTTATAATTGAACAGTAGCTTTGTTAAAATAATACCTGAAGCTTTCCTGGCAACAAATATGTTTGAGATCTTCTCGGGAAACAAGCAGGTGAAAAGACGATTAGAAATTGATGTTTCGGGAGCGTACATCTCTCCCATCATCAGGATATTTAAAAAATGTTATAACCATAAATGTATAACTGGATATAACACAAATATCAACAAAGACAAATACTTGCTTTGTTTTTCACTTCTCAGTTTCTTTTAATCAATCATAGAGAAAAGATCAAGGAAACCTTATACACTAAAACGGAAATTAAAATTCATAGGAGATGTGGCACTTAATAGACACAAAATTAAAACTGTATTTGTGACCATCTTAGCGTGTTCAAGCAATTCCCATGTACAGTGATCAGTGACTGGAAACCCCAGAAAAGTCTTATCTGGATAACTCACCCTGACCCAGATTCGAAACTGAAACTTCTTGAATGCGGGCTGTGTAAGCATTACATTAATATGTTTTGCAAAATGAGTTGTATGCATTTAATGCAAGAAAAGTGAAACAAGACAAATCAACTGAATAGTTTAAAGAGGATTAATTTCTAAATAATGTTTGCTTTGTACATATCTTTATTGTTTGTATAGTTTTATGCATGGAGACCCACTGTAGTAGTTTAAATAATAACATTTTCAAAACCTCAATTTGTAAGTAATTCTGAGTTAAAAGTAACTCTTCCCCTTGATATACATATAAATCAGGTTCAACTGTATAAAATATTCTTAACACTGAAATTCCAGGCACAGTATACCCAAGCTTTATCATTATTGGGTAACTATGATAAGAATTAAAGATTAAAATATCAGTACTCAAATATAAGAACATTGTAATCTGCAGATGATTTGGCTGAAAACTGTATAAAATACAATCAATCCTGAGGAAAGCAAACTGTATGATCATTGATCGCTGTTTTTCTCCTTCCATGAATGCTCTGTCAACATCACTTAAAGATTCTGAAAGCCCTGATAGAAATGTCTATTCTTTCACACATGTGCCAATATAACACATGACATGTCTATACATCATTGCATTGATAAGATTTGATAGAATGTAAAATATCTGCCACAGCCTGCATACTACCTTTGTCTTCCCATTAATGCCCAGCGGTCTGTTTATAGAGTGTTACATATATTATTTATTTACTTATTTTACATTAACTCTCAAGAATTATTTTCACCAAGTACGTCATCACTGAAGTTATCTGATTATATGAACACATTACGGTCTTTTAAAAATTTGCATATTGTGTAGTTTATTAATTTACAACAGTAAGGTGCTAAGTACTGCAGTATGTATGAAAGAACATTGTTGCATTTTCCTTGTTATGTTTCCCTTCTAGATTTCTGTCATTACATAAACTGTCGATAAAGGTTTGTGTTATTGCATCACACAAAGAATCTGCAGCTGTAAGCAATTCTAATGCTGAGAATATGAGCTGAAAGTCACACAATCTATTTATAGAGCAGATGATTTTGGAACACTGAGCTAATGGAAAGGAAACAATATACTGCTGACATTGTGTATGCTTAAATAATGTATTATACTCCCCCCACCCCCCCAAATTTCTGGAGGAAAAAAAAGTTGGGTGTTAATGGGTTAAAGAATGTCCTTGAGAAATGTGGAAGCAATTCTGCAAGAATAAGTCAAAATAAATATATTTATCAAAATTAGTAGTTAAGTTGATTCAAGCGCATGTAACAGGATACAGACTATTTACAAAAATATAATATCACACTAATCTATGACATGAGCTGAAAGTTCGTGCTCTTTTTAAATTGTACTAGGAAAATGTACATCTTTAGTTACAGATTATGTATATACCTAGGACAGAAAAATTAGGGATTTCTTTTCTTTGAAGAGGTCTGGTGGTCCCTCTCTTAACACAGCCACAATAAGAATAGAATAACAACCTAACAAATGATTAGAACTTTGGTAAACAAAAAAAAAAAAAAAATGCTAACAAAAAATTAAGTTCTAAGACTTTGAAGAGTTCTGTTGCTGAATGATCAACTTGTTCTTCTGCCTAGTCACTTTTGTGGTTGGTGCTGATCCATTTCCTTGTAGCTGCCTCAAATTCTTTTGAGGGATTGCAACTGGGCTGACACTCTGCTTCCTTCTTGAATGCACTGTAGAAGAGAAATTAATGCAATATATTGTAACATGTTAATTGCTATAGACTTGGTGTAGTATCTATCCATAATTTAATATATACAAAACTGTTTGAAAGCAAACAATTAAATTTATAAGTCACTTGTCATCAACCATCACTTAGTCAATTAAAATTAGAGTTAAGAACACAATAGAACAAATGTACTTAAAATTTCTACATCCTCAAGTTGACAAATATTTAGATTGAAAGGCTCATTAAGTATATCACAATTCAGTGTGGTTTTGCTTAGCTCATTATGCCATTCAAGGACTGGTAAATGTTTTATCTCTATCTTTAATAGTCATTAACCCTTCATTTCTCGTGTGGGTGACAGGTGTCATCCAGAGTATTTTCTTTCATTCCTGTAACTCTCAGAACAGATTTACAGATTTGTAGGTTCAGGCAACTTCTAAGGAATGCATAAAAGGCAACATTTCTTTGTTTTTGTAGCTACTCTAGCACGTGTGTAGCTGAAATTTTCTTCTGCATGCTTTTGGATGACCAGTGTCACTCTGAGATCTTTAACGTTACTGTTTTTGCACAATGTCGGTATGTATTTCATATACATTTAATTCCTTATATTGTATAAGGATGTATTGCATTGTATAGTATTATCACTACTTGCAGTTTTGAAGTAAAATTTTTGGGTGTAATTGTTGATAAGCTATCATGGGAACCACACAAATTATATTACAGGTAAACTCTCCCGAGTTATATATTTAATCAAAAATCTAATGAATTATATACCTGACACTCATATACGATCTGCATACTTTGCCTTTTTCCATAGTACGTTAACATATGGCACTTTATTATGGGGAAGCAGTACCCATGTAACAGAAGTACTTTTACTGCAAAAGAAGATGATACGCTTAATTACACAGTCACATAGTCAGTAGACCACGATTTATTAAACTTAGAATCATGACAGTGATAAACTTGTATATATTTATTGTTCTTAATTATGTCAAAACTCATTTATCTGAAATGGAACATAGACATGATATACATAACTATAATACGAGAAATAACATCACATAAATATGCGATATCATAGACTCACAAGAACTGCATATAGTTTTGAGGTATTGGGCGTTAAATTATATAACAGTTTACCTTACGAATTTCAACAATTGCCTGATGCAAGGTTTAAGCAAAAGGTTCACAATTGGCTAATTGATTCACCGCATTATTCTATACAGGAATGTTTCGACAGTAATAACTAGTTATAAAGTGACTTAGACATAAACAAACTAGTTTGTAGTATAGTAAGTCTCAAGTTGAAATATCTATAATTGTACATGATCTGTATTAATTTTGTACATAGTATTTTATGATTTGTACTACTTTGTACTTAGCATCGTTGACATTGTCTATTACTGTAAATGTTTAATGACCATAAAATATTTATTATTATTATTATTATTATTATTATTATTATTATTATTATTATTATTATTATTATTATTATTATTATTATTATTATTATTATATTTAAGCAAAGTCCAACCCCAAAGAAGTTAAGTTTGTTCTGTTGCTTTTCACATTACATCACATGCTGCCATTGACCTGAAACAACTTCAACTTCCCAAGTTTTACCACTATCGTGGTGTTAGGGAATTATTCTTTCTCTATCCCTTATGACTTTAGGCATCGTCTTGCTTATTTTGAATTATCTTAATTTCTTTGGGGTGAATGCTTATGCACAGCTGGTTGCCTTATTTTTCCTACCTGAAATCCTTATTTGAAAACTTATGTTTGAATGTTTGCGTGGTTTATGTGCATGTTTTATTGTTTGTAGCTCTTTTATGTGATGAGCTCTTGTTTTATTGCATCTGTTATGCATGTAGGGAGCATAATTATTTACTTGTTTGATATGTTTTTGGAATAAAAAGATATTATTTTTCTATTAAGTCTCACCTGTGAAAGAAATATTAAGGGGATAGTGAATAGCCAACTCAGAATTTCACTTAGGTTAGATACGCTATTTCATTATATCTAAATTTCCATATAACATCTGTATTTAAAATAAAAATGGCTCTAATAGGGTAATTCATAAATTAGAATGTGTTGCAACACACTTTAAGGGTATGTTAATTTACTTTGTAAATGTCATGATTTCAAAAATGTACATATTGCTTGAGCACCATTAAATGAATGCAATTTAAATATGGAGTCTGTTAAATGGAGAGGTGCTCTTTTTTTTATTATATTTTGTACCATTCTTATGGTTCTGAATTTAAGTATTGTAAATTATATTTTCAAGGATACTCAATGTACGTAATGTACGTATGAACTAGGTTATTTTGTGGCCACATGGTTTCATTTATTGTTAGTATGTGCACATACATGATGGTTTATTGTAATTTGTAATACTAATTTGTAATACTGACCTCAGTTTAAAATTTTGTTTATGTACGATATTGTATGATGTTCTCGTTTGTAAACTTTCGATATTCTCAGTAGTATATAGGCAGCTTTCTGTCAAGACATTTTCTCACTTTCTTGGTAGTCATTTATATTGTACTCCTGAGGACTTGCTCTATTTTTTTACTCCTGATACTGTGGCACAACCTGTTCCAGATATTAACTACGTAGAAATTTTTGAGAGCCCCAGCTGTTGATGCTACTGTTGTCACCAGCCAGGCAAACATTCACCTGCTACACAGACAAAGGGGTCCGACCAGGGTTGCTAGCTTCAAGGTCTGCGCCAAGCAAAGGCTCATACCCCAGTGAGTGCTCACTTCAATCGTTGGGTGTGGGGAATGGTTCCTAATCACCACAGGAGACAAAGACATGGGAGACCAGCAAGGCCAATTGTTCCTCATATCACGTGAGCCTATATAATCAGCAAGGTGTTTGTGACAAGTTTTAAAACGTTATTGCAACGAGAGTGAGTGAGCAGACTCTTCATTATGGCCATTGTGCAAATGTGACCATTGGAATTCTCCAAACACTGACAACTAACTTTTATTATACTGGGGACTACATTGATGACTGGTTTATCACTATTTTACAGTTTTGTACATACTTTTTTTATATAGCTTAGCTCTTCAATGTTTCTAAAAAAAAAACCTTGTAATTTTATCATCAACGGGGACATCAATTTTGGTAGCCCAGGGGGGAGGGGATATTTCATGTTCTTGAGAATGTTGATACGCTATAGCTCGTAATGGTGGCATGAGTGACATCACAGGTGGATTAAGGGGGGGAAGATGGATATGTGTACTCTTCCTCAATGCAAGGATGGCCTTTGAGGGAATGGGACGAATGTCCCCGGGTTACAGGTATGAAACCCTTTTGGGCCATGTTTGTAACTACATAGTTTACTGATTAAATTCATTTCTGTCTTTTTACCTTATCCCTAAATACAGCTTATTGTGGTGTTAGGTTATTCTTGTTCCTCTATCCCTTATGGGTCATTCACAATGAGAGGTTAATGCAAATGCAACATAAATGCAGAAATTGTGGCCTGCTAATTTAATGAGGGCCATTCATAATGAAAATGCAGATGTTAACGGATACTTATTTCATAGACCAAACACAAATTCTTGCAAATTCCAAGCTTCTACATTTGCATTTATATAGAATGAATAAACCCATCAAACAGAAAACATTGGAAAATGGCTGCCATTGACGAAAAGCTTATTGCATTGTATCAGAGCCATGCTTGTCTGTATGACAAAATGGATAAATCTTATAAAGAGAAAGCTTTGAAGAATAACATCTGGACATCAATTGCACTTGAAATGGGAACAAATGGGAACTTCATGATTAGGAGCCATTTTAAATCATCTAATTTCTGATTGGCTATAATTACATTTCTGTTTTTCCATTACGAATGCTTTTCTACGTTTATAGTTACAACATGTGTTTGCATCCTTCTGTTTAAGTTTGCATTTTCATTGTGAATGGCCCTTTAAGGTCGGGTGTAAGGAACCGAAGCTTTGGATATGATGCCTGGTGTGAAGGTGGGAGAAGTGGATGATGGTATGAGGGCGAGATGAATGATAGGAAAGGTTATGATGCAGCAATTGGTGGAATGATGGCAGGGGAAACTGGAGAACCTGGAGAAAATCTGCTCCTGCACCGTATTGTCTACCACAAAGCTCACATTGCAGTTGCCTGGGATCGAACCTGGGCTGCCTAGGTGAGAGTCGAGCAGGGTCTAATCACTCAACCACAGCACGGCCAAATTCATTTCTTCATGGTTTAAAATTCTTTTTGTTGTTCTATCTTCCTAGATGGAAAATACCTGATTCCCTTCCCTCTCATAAGTTCTTAACCATTTAGCTATGACCCTCACGTTAAGTCTGTTCTGTTCATGGTTGTCGAGGTTAGGAAATCACAATTCATTGACATCCATGGCAGAGCTATGGCAATATTGTTTTTTATTTCTTCTATTACCTAAATAGAATTATTTTATTGAAAATTAGTACATATCAGGGGTGTAATTTGGGATTTCATTTTTTATGGGGAACAAATTTTTTTTTTAAATTGTTGATCATTAGCTAAATAAATCAAACTCAGTGTCACTATAGTCCATACATAATTTTGTGTCTATGTGAAAATATTTTTAAATAATGCATTTAAAAGTTTTAAATAACTGACAAGTTTTTATAAAGCTCAAAATATTGGGAAGGGGTTGGGGTATTGATAAACTAATTCCATTAAATTACCCCTCTCGTAAACTTTGCCATGGCAGTTTTTCTTACTGTTGATTCATCAGAAACTTTTGGTCTGGAATATTTCGAAATTCTACATTCTTTAGTCTATTCAAAGAGATTCTGGCTGAAACTAATGCTTTGCAGATAACTTTAAAAATTATCATTGCCATCATTTCTACGTTTACTTGCAGTAAATGCTGCTGGCGAGGTTATTTGGATCCTGGAGACTGACATTTCTATGAGTACCTTTTTGTAGATGTTGTATAATCTATAATTTTTTGTTGCAGGACACAACTATAACCATGGTATACAAATATGGGTTTATTTTAGTTAAACACAACCAGAAACCACTAACTCAAAAATTGCATTGATTTTTAAAATATTAAAAAATAAAATTTAATGTTTTAGCGCACTTGCATAGTACTATATTTCCATCTTCGTTAAGAGTAGGATTCCTATCAATCAATTGTTGAAGCAAATAAGCTTTACTGCTCTTCTCCTTCGGCATTCTAATAGTTCCTTTCCTACAGCCTACACTTCAGAAATTACGATTAGCAGCACTTAGTATAAGTTTAAAAGTTAAGTGAAAATGGCACTTTTTAATTCTTGGAGATGCTATCATTTGTGGCAGATGGCTTTGTCTGCAATATTAATACAAACCACATTAAGTTTCATGATGCAATGGCTGCACCAAACTTATATGTTTTACTGCATGTTTTTTTAATGCCATTTGGTTTAAGTTGTTGAGCGGCATATTTTTATATCAGGAAGTGCTCATTATTTATAGCTACATTCTCATTTTTCAGCAACGTTTTATGGATTTATAAACATGATACCTAAGAGTCCTATACAAAGACAGCAATAAAAGAAAAATTTTCTTGTGTATTTCTCTTCTTAAAGTATCAGGGTGAAATAAATGCTGAAAGTATACAATAAGTGCATAAATATGCACTAACCCCTTAAATATGCATTAGTATGCACTATAAAACTTTTGTAATTATCTCCTTACAATGTGGAATAAATTTATTGCTTACATGCATACGAGGGTTGGCTGATAAGTCCTGGGCCTCACATAGAGATGGCATCACTGGGCCAGTTTGACGGATAGCATCATATAGTTCAACTCTAGATTAGATTGTATGCATAGTTACAGGTCAATAGCTTATTTATGTTTTGAATGACAGCATTTTAAACGAAACAAGTGTAGAGGTTTCAAGAAAATTGAGGATTTGGAAAAACAAGCAGTGATTAAATAAAATAAAAGTGAATTGAAAAGATATTGACACATTGCTTCACTCACCCTGTTTTTCCCAGGACATGTTTCAAGAGCTGTTGCTCCCATCATCAGCTTTTATTTTAACCTGTCCTTCACTGTCTCTATGCCTCTTTCAATTTGTATACTTTGAGTGATTAAATACTTTCATTTGAAAGGCTTAAAGCCTTTCGTCAAATCAAGGAGGAAATGGACAGTACATTGAAAGACTGCCCCTTCATATACAATGATTAAAAGGTGGGTTGCAGAGTTTAAAATGGGACATACGAGCCCTAGTGTTGAGGCTCGCTCTGTATGCACTTTAGAAATCACAACTCCAGAGGTCATTGAAAAAATTCATTGTTTAGTACCAGAAGACCATAGATTAAAGTTGTTAGGGATGACAGAGGCTGTAAATATATCAAAAGAAAGCGCAGGTAATACTGTTGCAAACCCGATCGCAATAACACGGTTTGTGCACACAAAGGAATTGATAGGGAGCATGGAGATAAAGAGTATGCTGGAACAAATAAAGACAGCGGGAGATAAAAGGTTGACTGGCACAGAAAAAGTTACGCTTCTGGAAGGTTCAGGTTTCGTCTGGTGATACAACATTCGATTTCTTGATTGTTACAGAACAGTCTCAAATTATCAATGAGGTATTTAAGGAAGTGACAACTCGCCAAGAGTCAGTTGTAAACAGAGAGTTGTAAAGTGATGTAATCAGAACGCTGTTTGTGTGGTCATCTACCTTGGTAGATTGTGATTATGTATGACATAATGCTGTTACGTGAGAATTGAACAGAGTCTATTTCTACGGGAAAAAAAAAAAAAAAAACATTTGGAATATCTGCAACTTGAACTTTTAAATCTACAAATCCACAAAGTCACAATTGGTGTCAGGAGTGACACATTACATCACAGAGGCTGCATTGGCACAGATTCTAAAGAAGTTGGAGACAGCAAACAACAACCTGACCGCGGAACTGAAAGAAATGAGAACGGCGAAGAATAGCCTGGCCAAGAAAATGGAAGAAATGAAGTCAGCATATGACACCTTCGCTGCGAAGACGGAAGCCGCATACAAGAGCCTGACCGCGAAGATGACCGAATTGACCACGGAAATGAAAGCGGCAAATGAGGCCCTCGCTGCAAAGTTTTAAGAGCAGTTGATCGGCGTGAGGGATGACGTCGCGGAGCTGGGCAAGCGGATGGGTCAAGTGGACAAGCGCTTTAACGATCTAGAGGGAAAGGCCGACAATAACACCAAATCCCTCGAAGACCTGGCAAACCGCGTTAACGACCTGGAGGGAAAGACCGACAGCAACACAAAGTCCCTGAACGGCATGGTAGAGGACATTGTCGGCAGGAGGTTGAAGGACTTGAAGGCCGACGCGCTGGGACGCGACACAATATTTGCAAGTGTCAAACCTCCTAAATACGACGGCGCGACAACTTTCGAAGTCTTCCGCCGCCAGTTCGACACAGTGGACAGGCACAAGTGGTCACCACAGGAAGAGGCCACACAGCTAATAGCCAGCCTCCTGGGACGGGCCACAGAAGTCCTGAACGGGGTCCAGACAGCGGCGGCGCCCAAGGACATCTGGGAGGCCCTGGAGAACCATTTTGGAAACCACCGCTTAACCGCAGCGTACTGCAGCCAGCTGAAGTCAAGGTCACAGCACCCAGAGGAAACGCTGCAGCAGTTCACCCTGACAATCGAGCAGCTGGCCAGTAAAGCCTTAGACGACCTCCCACCAGAGTTCGTATCCCGGGAAGCCGCCTACACCTTTGTTGACGGGGTACGAGACATGGAGATTCATCAGCGCCTAATGCTCGGTGACTACAAAACCATCCATGAGACACTAACGGCAGCATTGAGGACGGAGGCGGCCAACGTGACAGCTACCCGGACTTCCAGAACAAGGAGTATCCACTATAATGGAGACCAAAGACCAGTCAAGGGACGCCGGTGAAGACCTAGTGGCCTGTGTTGGGGGTGTGGATAGCCGGTACACTTGGAGAGAGACTGCCCACACCAGGAAGAGCAGCCGGAAAATGAGTAAGGGCCGTCTTGGCGGGGGGCACATCGGCGCCATCACCACCATTCCCTCGAGTGACACTGCAAGCCCTCAGCCGGCGTATGGATGACAGCCTCATCGCGGACTGTTGAGTGAGAGGGAAGATGTGCCGCGTGCTGGTGGACACCGGGGCAGCCATGACCATCATCAGACCTGACGTGGCCAAGGGTTTGCCGACGAGGAAGCCGAGCCATCCATACCAGCTTGTGATGGCATCGGGTGACACCTTGCCTGTGGAGAAGGAGGCCCTACTGAAGTTGACCTTGGGATGGAGTGCCGTGCATCTGTGGGTGTTCCTCGCGAAGGTGACTGAGGATCCCTCAGGAGCCACGAGGCGACGGTCAACGTCGGCAGGAAAGTCCTGCGGCTCAATGGAGAAGAGGTCATACTCTGGCAACTCAAAGAACGCCTGGGAATCTGCAGGGTCATCTTAAAGGAAGATGTGGTGGTCCCCTCAAGAAGCGAGGTGGTGGTTACGGCGCGACTGGAAGGCCAGCTAACCAAGAACATGATGCTGGACCAGAAGACGCCTGTGCACAGACTATATGTAGCCAGGACATTGTTGCCGTGTCGAGAGGAGGTGCCAGTGAGACTGCTCAACCTGGCAGATACCGATCACAACGTCCAGGCCGGAACGGAGCTGGGGGACATGCGAGCCCATGGTCAGCGTAATTGCAACCGACAAGACACAGGAGCCGGTGCCGACGCAACAAATGGGGCCCCGGCTGGAAGGCTTACTGGAGAGGGCAGCCGACCACCTGACCGCAGAACAGCTGGAGAAGGTTCGACAATTGCTGAGACGATACCAGCGCGTCTTCAGCCAAGGTATCAGTGACTACGGCCGCACGGACAAAGTGCTTCACCACATCGACACCGGAGACGCCCGGCCTATTCGGCAACCACCATACGCATTCTACTGGTAAAACAAACGGCGGTACGGGATATGCTAGAGGACATGAGATCCACGGGTGTGATTGAAGAGTCTGACAGCCCTTGGTGTTCCCCTGTAGTTCTGGTGACAAAGAAAAACGGCGAGCTACGCTTCTGCATAGACTACAGGAAGCTGAATGCTGCCACCCGGAAGGACTGTTTTCCCTTACCCCGGATTGACGGCACCCTGGACATGCTAGCTGGTGCACACGTTAATGTCAGAGGTTCTGCTCCCATTAGTCTTGGACCTGTAGGACCAAGGACCCGGGCCTCCTTCAACCAGGAGCTACCGAGCTGTCCCAAAAGGGCACCTGGCACCTCCATGGGGTTTTTCATAGGGCAAGACCTACAGACTAACAAGCGCCCCCATCTAGTCCTATGGACTCAAGATCGGATGGAAATGGATACGCCACTCACGAGCTCCAACTCCAAATTGGGAAGGCTACCGATATGAACTCGGTGGGGCCGCCTGGTGATCTAGCACACCTTCTGCTAGCTATGCTGGCTAGACAGTGGTTCTCGACCCTGGACCTGAAGTCGGGTTACTGGCAGGTGGCTCTAGATCCAAGAGACAAGGAAAAGACTGCATTCTCGACAGGCCAAGGACTTTGGTACTTAACAGTTATGCCCTTTGGCCTCTGCAACGCACCAGCTACCTTCCAAAGCCTCATGAAATCAGTGATGAGAGGGTTGAAATATGATGCCTGCCTGCTATACCCGGACATCATCTTTGTCAGCAAGACCTTCGAAGACCATCTGGAAAACCTGAGCAAGGTGCTACAGAGACTACAGGTGACCAATCTGAAGCTGAACGCGAAGAAGTGCTAGCTCTTCCGCAAGGAAGTCGACTACTTGGGCCACATTGTCTCACCAACTGGAGTGGCCACAGACTGCAAAAGACAAAGGCTGTAAGAGATTGGCCTCGCCCGAAGGATAAGCGAGAGTTGCGCAGTTCACTGGGGCTGTGCAATTATTACCGCCGCTTCATAAAGGGGTTTTCCAACATCACCAAACTCCTCACCCGCCTGACAGAAGAACACCAAACTTGTGGTGGATGCCAGACAGAGGATGCCGAGGGCACTTTCCAGCAGCTGAAGAAGACGTTTACAGTGCTCCAAATTTGGGATTTCCACAACCAGGCCGCACCTTCATCGTGGATACCGAAGCCAGCCACCACTTTATTGGAGGCATCCTATCACGGCCATGAACGGGAGATAGCCTACTACAGCAAGGTGCTATCCAAGGCAAAGAAAAACTACTGCGTCACCCGGCAAGAGTTACTGGCGGTGGTAAAGACCTTGGAACTTTTTCACAAGTACCTGTACGGTCAGACATTCCACCTGAGGACTGACCACTCCGCCCTCACCTGGTTAGTGAGCTTTAGGAACTTGAAAGCCAGACAGCCCATTTGGTCCAGAGGCTGCAGGAGTACGACTTCACCTCTGAACATCATAGAGGGAAGAGCCACGGCAATGCAGACGCCATGTCCCGAAGACCCTGACCAGAAGAGGGCGGCCAGTGCACAAGGGTGGAAGAAAAGGAGCGTGCCGCAGCTGTCAGAGTGGTCACCACGGCAGTGCCTGCCAATAGCTGGGATAGTGCAGGCCTGAGGAGGGAGCAGCTGGCAGACGCCGACTTGGGGCCACTCTTGAGAGAAGTGGAGGCAGGGACAACACCAACCTGGGAGGACATCGCACCAAAGAGCGCCGCATCCAAGTCGTACTGGGCCCAATGGGACTCACTGAAGAGAGGAGTGGATGTGCTGTCCCAGGTATGGGAATCACCTGATGGGAAGATGCAAAGAGAACAGTTGATACTTCCCCGAAGTAAGATTCCGGAAGTCTTGGAGGAAGTGCACACCGGTACTTCAGGAGGACACCTGGGAGCAAACTGAACAATCGACAAACTCCGACAGTGCTACTACTAGCTGAGGCTCCGAGCAGACGCTGAGAGATGGTGCCGTCAATGTCACGTGTGCGCGGCAAGTCGCAGCCCCCAGACTAGGAGCCGGGGTCGCATGCAGCAGTACGTCGGAGCGCCATTTGAACGGATTGCCGTCGGCATAGCTGGACCATTCCCAGTGTCCAACCGGGGCAACAAGTACCTGATGGTGGTCGTGGACTACTTCACCAAGTGGCCGAAGGTGTATGCCATTCCGAACCAGGGTGAGTTAACTGGATAAGGTTTTTTCCAGAGTTTTCCCTTATCCTGAAAGACAAATGTCAGGTAACTCTAAGCTCCATGAACCCCGGAATCATTTGAGCTCTCATTTCACCCATTTCATTCAGCGTCCGATATGACTTAAGGTTGGAGGACGTAAATTACAAAAAAAAATTCCGAACCAGGAGGCAAAGACGATCACAGACGGCCTCGTGGAGCAAGTATTCTGCCCATTTGGGGTGCCGTTAGAGCTCCACAGCGACCAGGGTACCAATTTCAAGTGCAACCTAATGAAGGAGGCACTGGAAAGACTTGGGGTTAACAAGACCCGCACAACACCTCTACATTCCCAGTCGGATGGCATGGTTGAAAGGTACATCAAGACCTTAGAAGAGCACCTGAGGAAGGTCGTGGCCAGCCATCAGCGAGACTGGGACGTCAAGGTGCCACTGTTCTTGCTGGGCTACCGCTCGTCAACACACAACACCACTGGGATGATGCCAGCCAGCTTAATGTTCGGCCGAGAGTTACACCTCCCCTGTGATCTGGCTTTTGGAAGTCCCCCGGATGCAAAACGGCCAGCAACCGAATATGTGGAGAACCTGGTGGACCATCTCCACGACATGCATGAGATGGCTCGTCAGAACATCCAAAAGGCGAGCGATCACATGAAGACCCGATAAGACAGGCAAGCCAACAGCCAAGGGTTCCAGCAAGGTGACCTGGTCTGGTTGTACCGCTCTACCTGGGCCAAGGGACGCTGCCCGAAACTTCAACAGCCATGGCAAGGACCATACCGGGTGATGAAGAGGATTAACAACGTGGTCTACCGCATCCAGAAGGTGCCCCGAGTGAAGATGATGGTACACCTGGATCATCTGGCCCGCTACGATGGTGCTGTTCGGGACAACCAGCCTTGAGGAGGGAGCAGTGTTGCGAACCCGATCGTGATAACTCTGCTTGTGCACACAAGGGAACTGATAGCATGGAGATAACGAGTATGCCAGAACAAATAAAGATAGCACGAGATAAAAGGTCGGCCGGCACAGATAAAGTTACGCTTCTGGAAGGTTCGGGTTTCGTCTGGTGATAGAACATTTGATATCTTGATTGTTACAGAAGAGTCTCAAATTATCAATGAGGTATTTAAGGAAGTGACGACTCAACAAGAGTCAGTCGTAACCAGAGAGTTGTAAAGGAGTAAACAGTTGTAAAGTGATGTAATCAGAACGCTGTTTGTGTGGTCATCTACCTTGGTAGATGATGATTGTTTATGTGACATAATACTGTTACGTGAGAATTGAACAGAGTGCATTTCTCCGGAAATAAAGAACATTTGGAATATCTGCAACTCGGACTTTTAATTCCACGAACCCACAAAGTCACAATATTTTAAGTAATGTTTTGGGCTTTCAAAAGGTCTATGCAAAATGGGTGCAGCGTTTGACACCTGATCAAAAGTTGTAAAGAAAAACTGTTTCTGTAAAGAATTTGGAGCTCTACCATAAAACTCCCAGTGAACTTTTAAAGAGGGCTTATTACCATGGATGAAACTTGGATACATCACTTCACTCCAGAAAGTAAATCACAGTCAAAACAGTGGATTGCGCCAGGTGAACTAACATCAAAAAAGGCGAAGTCAATTTTGTCAGCTAACAAAGATGTGTTTTCTCGAATGCAGAGGGAATTATTTTTATTGATTACTTGGAAAAGGGTAAAAGTATCACTGGTGACTATTATGCAAGCTTACTGCAATGTTTGAGTGATGAGGTGAAAAGAAAAAAGACCTCATTTGGCGAAGAAAAAAAATCTTGTTTCCTCACGACAATGCTCCAGCCCATTATTTAGTCATTGCAATGGGAAAAATGTGTGAATTAAATTATTAAATTTTAGATGAGTCGCGTTTTTTACAGTTGAATCTCGATATATGTGTGAATTAAAGTTTGAGTTGCTTGAACGTCCACTCAAATATTCACCAGATCTATCACCCAGTGACTACCACCTGCTCCTGAACCTCAAAAAATTTCTTGGAGGAGCAAGCAACGAGGTGGTCATTAATATAGTAAACAGCTATTTTGAGGAGCATGAATAATTGCACTACAGAGATGGTTTAATTAAATTAGAACACCAATGTGACAAATGTATTAGCCTTTCTGGAGATTATGTTGAGAAATAAAGGTTTAAAAAAAAAAAAAAAAGGCCCGGGTTTATCAGCTAATCCTTGTATGTTTAACTATCAAGGAATTAAACATGCAAATATACAAAAATCTGAATTATAACTTTGTGTTGAATTTTTAACATTAATTTGGTGTCAAAATGTTTGATATCTGATGCAACATAATCCTCAAAGATTATTTCATTTTATGCTAGTCAGTCACCCTGAGAGCCAGCCAATGCAGAAAAATGGATCACAATGATCTATTTCCAAACTGAAAACAACATTATAACAGTTTGTTAAATACCTTTCCCATCTACTTTCAAAGCTGATTCTAGCTCCTGGAGCTTCTTCTTTAGATGTCTGTTTTCACGTCTATAATGAGTCAGTTCTACTTCTTTCTCTGTGTAGTAATGCTTAGCAACCTCTGCTCCTGAGCTACCACCACTTGATTCTTCAGCAAAATGTTTTAGCATTAGATGTAATTTCTCTTCATCTTGTTTCTGCTGCAATACCAATCGTCTTTCCGTTTCTATCTCTGCCTGCTGTAGTGCATGGATTAGGGAACGGATTTTCCATGACTGCACATCTGTCTGCTGCTGTATATGTCAACAAACACAAATATATATTTAGCAGAAATCAATAAACTTTCTAATACAACGTAAAATATGAAGCCATTAACAGTGAAGCAAACAAATATCTACAAATATAACAATTTGTAACTTAAAACTGCACTTATCTTATAAGAAAAGGTGATATTTTTTCTATAAATTGTCAAGGATTGCGATTTCATGTAAAACTTTTACATATCTTCAGCCGGAAATAACAAAGCTGTCACCATCGTTACAAACGCTAGATGTTAATATATTCTTGCTAGTACTACCAAAATCTGAAAATAAAACAAATTTAAAAACAGAATCGACTGCCGGTATTTCAAAATTCGTTATGCGATGTTTGTTTTTTAAAAATAAATATCTTTTCCCAAACCATTAAATCTATTGGACCATTTAATTGTTTTAATAATTTAACTTCTGGATTTATTTCATTGTTAAATGACCAAAAATGATCTGCTATGGCCGATTTATCAGTCTGTTTATACTTAATGTTACGAAAATGTTCTTTTGTTCTGGTTTCTAAATTACATTTTGTAATTTGTTTGTTTTTTCAACAAACTTCTGGCTTAGCAATGGGTAATCCTCTTTCACCTTTTCTTGCTAATCTTTTTATGAATTTTTTCGAAATGCAAGTCACTATAAAGCATTCCCTTTAATTTTTGAAGTTTGGTATAGATATGTTGATATTTTTGCAATTGTTCCTGATAAACTCATAAACGATGCTTTAAAATTACTCAATTTGCAAGATAAACCTATAAAATTTACGTTAGAAACTGAAATTAATGGATTTCTTCCATCTTTCATGAATTTCTTCTATTATCTAAAGATAATAAAAAATAATAAATTAAACTTTGGTCTTTATAGGAAGTCTAGTCATATTGACAATTACATAAAAATTAAAAAGTTTTACCCCCTTTTCACATAAATTTACTGTTTTCAATAGTTTGATTTATAGATTAATAAATATACCCTTGAATAAACATGAATTTAATAAAGAATATAAACATATTAATACTGAATCCTTTCATGGAAGTGTTAAAAACAGTGTTGTTGTATAAATTAAATTAATTAGGAGTCAATTAATGACACAGTAGACAAAAAAGTGAACTTAGCAAAAAAGAAGAAACTACTAAAGGAAACCACAAACCCTCTCAGCTACAGAAACTAAAATGATCTTCAAAAAATTCACTTACCATCCATGGGCCTTTGATAAATTCAAAAAAGTCTTCAAAAAACAAAACATTCAACTAGCTCCAGTGAACCATTACTCCTTAAAAAACCTAATTTGCTCAGACATCAAAGATGCCATTCCATCTAACAAAAAATCTGGTATATATCAAATTGAATGCTGTGACTGTAGTCAAATTTATATTGGAAAAACCAAAAGAAATTTAGAAACAAGAGCAAAGGAACACTTTAGGAACATAAAATACAAACAATTAGAAAAATCAGCAGTTGCCACACATTTTTGGGAAAAAAACCACAACATAAATCCAGAACCAAAATTACTAAAACATACAACAGGAAAAGAACTGTCCACATGGGAACAAATCTTTATTTCAAAAAATAGGAACAAAGTATTCAATTTCGACATCCCCCAGAAAGATTTGTTCAGCAAGTTCCTCGAACCGCCACCAGAGGAGACTGATGACAAAATATTGCCAGCTACACCAATGAGAACAAGTCGATGTCCAGCTGAAGATAGAGGGAAGGCCTCAGAAACCGGTTCCGGGAAAATTTAAAAGTAAGTGTTGTGTCATTAATCGACTCCTAATCAATTTAATATTAATACTGCTTTAATTAATGGTTCTAATAAAGACTTTATGCATAAAAAATTGAAAAATTCAAATATCATAAAACTGTTAATGATATTTCTACCCTTAGAAAAATAAAAGACGATTATAATTTTAAAAAATTTACTTACTATCCTTGGGTTAATAAACATTTTCAAAATATGTTTAAAGAGTTTGGTATAACTTTAGTTCCTCAAAATAAATATAGTATTAAAATGTATTGCATTTCTCTAAAAAAGATAAAATTCCTAATAATAAAAAACCTGGTATTTATCAGTTAAATTGTTTCAATTGTGATAAAGTTTATATTGGAAAGACAAAACATAATTTAGAAACCATAAAGAAAGAACATTTTCAGAACATTAAGTATAAACAGACTGATAAATCGACCGTAGCAGATCACTTTTGGTCATTTAACTATGAAATAAATCCAGAAGTTAAATTATTAAAACAATTAAATGGTCCGATAGATTTAATGGTTTGGGAAAAGATATTTATTTTAAAAAAACAAACATTGCGTAATGAATTTTTAAATAATGGCAGCTGATTCTATTTTTAAATTTGTTTTGTTTTCAGATTTTGGTAGTACTAACAAGAACATAACATCTAGCGTTCGTAACAATGGCGACAGCTTTGTTATTTCCGGCCGAAGATATATAAAAGTTTTACATGAAATTACAATCCCGGACAATTTATAGGAAAAATATCACCTTTTCTTATAAGTGAAGTTTTAAGTTACAAATTGTTATATCTGTAGATATTTCTAGTACATATCACAAAACACCTCCCTCCAAATATTTGATTAATTAAAAGCCTAGACTTCCTTTAATTTTCAACTTAAAAGTCAAGAGCTTTCATTTGAAATGTTGCTGCCAACATTACTCCATTCAATCCTAAACCCTGATATCAAAATTTTTGCACACATGTGCTTTTAAGAGAGAGGGGAGTAAGAGGGGAAAGAAGGGGTAGAAGAAAATAAGAGAGTATGTGCACTGCACAAATCAAAAACAAAAAATTAGGTGAACAGAATATTTTGAGCTCTACTTTTATGAAAAACAGTGACTTTTTAAAACTTATTAAATTCTTTAAGTTAATTTTTTATAACAATTATTTCATCTTAACCTTTTTAGGATGAAATTGCAGGCAATGTCTTGGAGGCCTTTTTCTCCCTAGTAGCAAACTGGCAACTGTAATCAAGTGATGGAGACAATATTTTTTGAAAATGTTCACATATCTTAATTCATCAGTCATAAAATGTAAAAATTAGACTTCCAAATTTTGAAATAACTGACACCAATTTGTAATTAAAAACTGTCAACCGTTGTCATATCACAAAATATACTAATATCCATGAATGCATGAAATCACTTTGATGCCATGGAAAACAACTATATACTGAAATTAGATAACTCCAAAGACAATATACACTCATACTAAGGAAAACATTAAGGAAAAAACAGAAAGAATGAAATAAAGATAAAGCACATGGTTAAAAGACACAGGCATGACATGATATAGGCAATCCAATAAATAAAGCACTTACACATGGCAACCAATAGCACTGTCCAATTAGAAACACACAGCATAACACAACCAACAAGAAAAACTAAAGAATTTTGTTTTACATTTACATGGCTTTCTCTATCATCTATCATTTATTAGTGGATATACAAATTATTCTTATGAAAACTTATTTTTCTGTTGATTTCATTCTAATTGAGATAAACATTTGCAGAAATAGCTACATTACACATTTCCTTATATACACAAAGCATATAGTGATACTCAAATACTCAGATGCTATTGTTGGCCTTTAAATTCCATACTCCTGCAATCACAAGAAAGATAAAAAAAGAAGTTATAGTTTTACAGATATCTATATTTTTTCTGCGTAGTACATTTTACATCTGTTGCTAATGTTTACCAGTTATAAAAGATTATACAAAATTCCTTCAAATAAAGAGGGCTTCTCATGCTATTCCCATAAAGTTCAAGATATGTATGTTACTTGTTATTTAAACATGTAATATTTTAATCAGAAGTGTTAGAGCCATTTTTGAGAAAATCAAAAAATTGGAAGAATTATCATGTAAGCTAGTTTGGGGTGGGAGGATTTTCTTGAACAGCATTTACAGATGGACATTTTTGTAATATGTTTTTCGGGTTCACGGTGCCTCAAAATATGTATTTGTAATGAAATCTCAAGCCCGAAATTTTGGGAGTAATACTTAATATATATGTGGTAGAGAAAGTAAAAGTCTGTAACGTATTTGACTCAAATATCAACAATCTTCATATAGTACCTTTAAAAAATGAAGAAAAAAAATTAATAGTCTAGTGCAGCGGTGCCATTGAGTGTAACTGAGGGTGATTCCCCTGTTATTCCCCCTTCTTCAACTTTTCGCTTAGTGGCATGGGAGCGCAGGTCAACAGCTGACTGGTGTTTTAAAAAAAATGCAAGTAAGTGGTGGACAGTCAACATGTCTCACTACAGAGCCTGACATCAACAAGTTAACAGCTTAAGAAGAATAACTACTCCACTTAAATTATGAACTAATAATTATTAACATGTAGCAATAAAAGTATAATTTACAATGGTATTCAATACACAATATGCACATAAAAATATGAATAAATAGTTTAACAGCCCACCACTGAATCTTCCCCATGCTCTTCCTTACCCTAGTATTTATTACATCATCTGCGAAGGTTAACTAGGAGGGAGGAAAGGTAACAGCCCTGTTTCCCCTCAATCACACCACTGGTCTAGTGTTTGTTGGACTTTTATAGTCTGACTTTTTAGAAATGTCAAAAACATTAACACAAAAATTCCAAATCATTTGGTTATTTCAGTTTTTATGTTTTATCCTTTGTCCAATTCTATCATACTTTGCTTATTCATGCTCAGTCTTGGAAGAAAACTTAGCCATCTGCTGCACAGAAATGAACACTTGTACTCAAATTATGTGTGATTAGATGAATTTAGTAATAATGACATCAAAATTAATTGAGAAAATTATTTGTAGTCAGTTTACAGTTTTTAACACTTTGCCACTTACATTTTTATATTATTTAGGAACTAGTTTCAGAAGTCGTTGATAATGGGTGCAATGGCTTCCGAAACTAGTCCCTCAATAATATAAAAATTTAAATGACAAAGTATTAAAAACTGACTACAAATATTTTTTTCAATTGTACCCCAAACTAAAACCCGATTCTAACATTATAAAGTAGCTCTACACTAAGTACAATAACTGCAAGGAAAAAGATAAATCATTTCACTGGAAGTTAGCAGCTTTGAAGCACATTGTAGGCATGTCAAAGTGAAAACAAGGAAAGATACTCCTGCACCCTCCAAAAAATGCATTCTATTGCGATGCCCTATTGTAATATGGAGAAACTTTTAATTTCAATTATGCTGTAAAATACTATTTTTAAAAAAGAACAGACTTTCAAATTAATCATATGAATTTCTGTAATGGAACCAACATTGCTCTCTGAATTATGTATTATCTATATTTCAAAATAAATAATTTAAATAATATAAAATTGTGTCTAGAATATCAAGAAAAAAATTTAAAGAACATTGGTTATGTTGATATTTGGGTAAAGAGTTAAGTAAGTCACCTTTTTAGAAACGATTCTGTTCTACAAATTGGTCACACTAGAAAATTAGTTATATTCCGAAGCACTTCCTAGGTTGCAGTAATCAATTGATAACAAAAAGTGTAGTAACTATATCAGTTGGTTTTCCCCTACATTTTTCTTCTCTCTATAGAAATTGCAAAAGACAGGGCTTATTTTCATTCTTTGAAAAATATTACAATAAATAATTATGTGGGTACATATTTCTTGCATTTGCCATCATTAAGATTACTTTGTATTATTATGCATAGGGGTGGATTTTGCACTATTTGCCTATTTTATTCCTTTGTTCAGAAACATAGGCTTTTAAGTTATAAGCACATTTCCTACAATTATTAGCCTAATTTCTTAGTTTTATAGTGCCTATAAATGCCTATTCCATATGTTTGTGCCTATTCTGCTTATTAGTGCCTAAAACTGCCTTTTTAGCCAATTGTTTCTGCTTGTAATTTGTGACAACAGGCTTTTGCATTTGTTTGTTTCAACGTGAAGTTTTCGGGAAAGAGAAATTTCTTACTGCTGCACACTGGATATACAAAAAGGGGTTTAATCTAATCACATGCTAGAAAAATCTTAGAATTCCCACAAACACCAGTGAAATGGTATTTCAATGGATTGACAAATGACCACTCTTTGTGGGGAATGGAAATCCCATTCTGTAGGCAGTGTTTCAAGTGCACACATAGATCAGTTTCCTATGCAAATATGCCAAAAGAGAGAAGCAACAGAAGTGTACTTCTTAAACAGTGAATAAATGGATGATCCATCATTCAGCACAGATGGGAAAGTCCCCCCCCCCCCCCCCCCAGCTTTGTGTGAAACAGGTGAGTTTAATCATTCATGTTTGCATTAATACTATATTATCCTAATTTCAAAAACCTTGTAAAAATTATCCTCTGTAGCAACATTATGCCAAACACAAATTAGTGTGTTGAGGAGAGCCAAAAGAAGAGAAAATCAATTTATTCAGTTTTCCAAAGTAAAGCACAAATTTGACTAATGTGAAAACTTTCTTCATCACACTACACAACTTTACATTGAGATTTAGCTTAAAACATGTCAGAATCGTTAAACAGATGCATCTAATGCATTTCATCCTGATTAGAATACTATTTATTTGAAACTTATAGGTATAGCTATGCAAACTCAGTGTACTGGATGATACCGCCCCTGTTAGGGATAACATTGTCATAACAATCCCGATATATATTATCGAAAACTCGAGAACCCAAACAGCGAGGTGAATGAACACCTTCTTCACAGGTACTTCCTTTGAGCTTCCTGCTGACAAAGGTGGCATTGTTCAGGCTAGACCCTCGTCCCCAGCCAGGTCTTGACCGGTACATGCTACGTGATGATAGAATGGACACCGGGATTTAAGTTACACATTTTTAGACGTGTTTATGAATTAATTAGCTTGACTGTGGGAAAGTGAAAATTGCATAGAATACACGTTTCAGACACGAGAAATTGCTTTTAGATTTAAGAGTAGGGGTGAAATACGACCTATCAGAAACAAGTAACAGGTCACATGACCTCTAAAGTGTCCAAAGTTTGGCGAAAGGAAGGGGAAATTTGGGCAAGGGCGACGTTTGATCGTCGCTAGGAAAAACACTCTGTTTCGGCGAGTGAAGGGGGCGACAAGTAAAGAAAATTAATCAAAGTCCGTGTTCGCGAATACTCTGTTTCGGCGAGTGAAGGGGGCGACAAGTAATGAAAATTCACCAAAGTCCATGTGCGCGAATACTCTGTTTCGGTGAGTGAAGGGGTCCACAAGTACTAAAAATACATCAAAGTCCGTGTTCGCGAATGCACGAAGTAATGCCCTCGAATTTCACAAACCAGGCGTACACAGATACATACATAACATCAAGATAACGGTGACGAGTGGAGAGGACTACTTATATAAATAAACTTGACATTCAACGGTCGTGGTGACTTCTAAATTATAATACCCATACCCTGTCCGGACGCACCCACCCCCTGAAACCCAAAAGAGATAATTCATGCAGATCTACCCTGAGAAAATCCCCGACCTGTTGGAAACCTCCCATTCGCAATCCTCACCCATCACTTATCTTCTCATATGAGGTGTTGAGTACCGGGAGGGCTCAACGAGGTACCTAACGGGCAAGGACCGCCTCATAATTTGGCACCCAACGTGGTTTTCGAAGTCCGGACTGTACCAGTGACCATTTGGCGAGCAACCTGGATCATGTAGTACTGAATACGGTGTCATAGTTTTTGGCGACTTAAGTGTATTTCTTCGATAAAGTGCCATCCAGTATGCTTGTGTTGGAGTTCTGACCGACGCGGCAGGGAAACTGCAACATCCACGGAGAACAACAGACGCAACGGAGTTCGAGTTCTGGAACACCGGCGGAAGTCGACAACGGACACAAAACAGCGGCCATCACCAGCAGAACAGCCCCAGGAAACAACAACCTATATCTCCCCAGTGAAAGTGTCAAACCAGTGCTATTCCCCTACCCAGGATTACCCTAACGAGGGATACGGACATCAACGAGTAAGTGCAACCAATTTCAGTTGTATACTAATAATCTTGTAATCTTGTGCTAAACCATTTATGCTTAAATAAGCTGATGCTGCCAGTAATAGGGAACAGAATACAGTAAAAAAAGTTTTCCTTTCTTCCAGAAACGAGGCAGTAATTTTACGTAAATGATACTTAGGAATAGAAAAGTAATAAGTAAAAATAACGAAATGGCGGATGATAGATGTATGGTAGAGAATAGTGTATTTGGGGATATGGAAGCTAACGTAGAAATAGTCCCAGAAGCAGAAGTTAGAATAGCAGAGCAATCTCCTCCCCTTGCCGACCCAGGACTAAGCAGTATGAATAGCTTAATGCTTCAGCTGATAGAAAAAATGAATACCTTAGACAGTAAAATCACAGCACAAGTTAGCACATTAGACAGTAAAATAACAGCGCAAAATACTGAAATGGAGCTAAGGTTAAGTCAACAACTTAGGGAACAGGAAGCTAAGCTTACAGAGAAACAATGTGAGCTAAGCTCTCAGTTAGAGAAACAACTGAATAGCGTAGTGGGCGAGGTTAATCGCGTCAGAGATACCTTACAAATAGAAGTAAGTGCCATTAGGAGTGAACTGGGATCCACGCAGGTAGAAATGAACCAGATAAGATCTGAGTGTATAAACGAAGTTGGCAGCATCAGAGAGACAATGGATGTAGCTTTAAGAAATAATTTAGAACAAGTAAGGTCTGAGGCGAGAACCACATGTGTCACTATGGAGGAGAGACATAAAGCATTGGAACGAGTAATTGGTACAGAACTAGAGAAAGTGAAAGCTGTAATGGGTGAAAATCAAAGCTTAAATCTCAGCGAAATTAACAAAGTAAGGGAAGAAATGACACACGTAGTTGCCGCCCAGTACGATAAATTGCAAGAAAAGGCAAAGGAAATTGCTGTAACTGAGATACAAGCAGCGATGAGGCACGAAGCCAGTAATCTACAGTGCCATGCCTCAACGGTGCCCGTAACCTCAGGTAGTGGTATAAGTGTCGAGGGAAGAGTGAGTGATCATGTAAGCGTCCCATTGTCATCTCCTAACACTAGTTACCAATTTCAAGGTACTGAGACACGTCCACCTCCCCCTATACACATGAATTTCCTCAATGAACTTCCTCTGCCGACGTTTGACAGCGTTCGCGACAACGCGAAAAAGTTTATCAATGATATTGAGTCTTACTTCGCGTTGAGAGGGATACCCGACAATTACAAAATGATCATAATTCAGAGGAGCTTAACTGGTTCTGCTCTAAGCTGGTTTCGTTTAACGATCGGAGACTTGGCACAGTATGAACATTTTAGAATTGCATTCCTACAGAAATATTGGAATGCGGCTGCTCAGTACAACGTTCACAGCCAGATCAATAACGGGAGATATCAGCGTGTTAACAACGAATCCATGACTGACTACTTCTTAAGATTGGGTCAGCTGAACAAGTTACTTGATCCTCCTCTTTCTGAACATGACTTTATTAGTGCCATATGTCGACATTACCCAAATATGATTCGTCACCATTTAGTTGTTGCCAGGCCCCAAACCCTCAGCGAGGCTATTGAATTATTGGCAGCATTACAGGGTAATGAACCGCAGATAGAAGAGCCAGTCACGTGGCACAGAACAAGTACTCATCCCACTAGGCAAAATAATGATGGGATGAGGGCAGAAGGACCTCAAAACAGGCATATTGACGCGAACTGGTCCAATAGACAGAGAACCTCCAGGCCATACGACCGACGAGAGAGGAATGAGAGAACGAATTACACCCATAATCGGCCCCCATATAACTACCCTATTCAGTACATGTCATTCAACAGACGAGGAGGAACGAACCGGGGAAACCCACATAGAAGTTTCCATAACAAATATGCTAGGCCAACCCATCGACCCAGAAGTCCCTTGAATACAACAAATACAAACGCTGATATGACACGTGAGAGAGAGGTGCCACGCCCACCAACACCCTCATCCAACAGAGTCAACACGAACTATGTACATTCTCAGGCACACACGACTCAGGTTCGAACCCTGACGCCACCGGAAAACTAGACCCGGGACGTATGGAGTCTCCGCATCCTTCCCGATTAGAAGCCACCCAGAGCTCTCAGTCTATAGGGGACACTAATGATAATGATATAGCAACACAAAGTGACGTACATGTAAACAATTGTTCCAGGGAGAAAACACAAAATTCTGAATTGTACTCAAACAGAACTATCGGTTGCTCAGAATTTATAGTAAACCAAGAAATAATGGAAGCTCCAAGAATAACTGCCGAAATTGCAGACAGGCTTTTCCAAGTTATTTTAGATACGGGATCTTCAGTCACGGTCTGCAGCGAGAATTTGTACAATCAACTAATTAATTTAGGCATAAAATTGCAGTCCCTCCCAGTCAAAAATGCAGTGTGTACGGGTTCTATCGGCAAAACTAAACAAAGGATTTCGCAGCAGATTTTAATAAATGCAAAAATAAACGGATATGGCGTAGATTTTGTATGTTTCGTGGTAAAAGGCCTAGCTACCGATATAATTATCGGAAGTGACCTATTAAACGCACTGTACTCTGTGATTGATTACGAGCAGTCGCAGGCCACATTCACCATAGCAGGCGTAACAACTCAAATACCATTTACCTCTGTGGCACAGGATAACATGTTTTTACCTGAAGAGGAAGAAATTCAAAACGAAGAATTTTTCGTTGAACTAGTAAATATAGGAAATTGCGGCGAGATAATTAGGTTAATGGCACAGAATGTACAAGACGTGCTGGAGTACAATGACATGGAAGAAGCAGCAGGTGCCGAAAGGGAGACAATAGTGAACGTAGAGAGCAAGAGAGAACCCTTCTCCAGGCAGGTAAAAGCTCGCATCAGAGGGTTAACCGAGTTGAGTGAAATACAAAAGGAACGCCTATACCAGCTGATATTGACACACAGAGAAATTTTCTCAGACCGTACAGGCTTATGCAACGCATATCAGTATTCATTTGAAATAGCAGAAATGCCAATAACCCGACACAAGTGCAGAATGATTCCTTTGGCCGTGAAAGACGCGGTGTCAAAAAAAATTGACGAGATGTTGGAACAAGGAATTATAGAGTTTTCAGACACTCCATATGTACAACCTTTGTGTATCGTAAAGAAAAAAGATGGGACAGTGAGATTGACAGTTGATGCACGATTAATTAATCAGTACATAGTCCCAGATCATATGCGCACAGAAAATATCGAAGAAATCCTCGCTGGTATTGGAAGGCAGCGATGGTTCATGTCACTTGATTTAACTAATTCTTACCTACAAATTGAAATTGCGCCAAGACTCAGGAAATATTTAGGATTCGTTCACCAGGGAAGAGTGTATCAATTTCGTCGTTGTGCATTTGGACTGAGCGTATCTGGAAGTGGTTTCTTAAGAGCCATGCACACCATATTCGGTACACAATCGGAAGGATACATATCTCAATATGTGGACGACATATTAATTCATGACTTGAGCGCCGACGAACACCTTGACCATTTAGAAATCGTGTTTAACAAATTAAAAAATTGTGGCATGACACTAAATTGGGAAAAAAGTAAATTTTTTGAAAAATCAGTGAAATTTTTAGGCTACGTAATTTCAGGAGAAAGTTTATCACCAGACAAGGAGAGAATCGAAGCAGTACTAAATATACCGCGTCCGAAAAACGTCAAACAAGTAAAAAAGTTTCTAGGTATTTTAGGTTATCAAAGTAGATTCCTTATAAATTACGCCAAGGAGACAGCACCGCTTAGAGGTTTGTTAGTTGCGAATACAAAATGGCGGTGGTCTGACGTGGAAGAGACAGCCTTCCAACGATTAAAAGATTTATTTAGCAACTCCATTCTCCTCACACGTTCGAGAATGAACTTACCATTTCTTATATACACCGATGCTTCAATGATAGCGTACGGCTGCATCCTAGCACAAGTATCCCAAGATGGCGAAATGCGCATAATTGCAACGGCATCCAGATCCTTAAGCAGAACAGAATGCAATGCCTGCGTGACCGAACAGGAAATTAGTGCAATATTCTTTGCAATTCAGAAATTCAAACATTATATATACAATAAACCAATCATAGTGTACACGGATCACATAAGCTTATCGTTTATAAAGAACTGCAAAATGACCAGTAGTAAGCTATCGCGTTACATCCATGAAATAATGTCCTACAACGTAGACATCAGGCATATCCCAGGGAGCATTAACGTTTTCAGCGACTTACTATCCAGGATTAAAGTAGGAGAGAACCTTCCGGAAACAATAGGAAGCTCTCAAAGAGAGGTGAAAATATTGAAGCTAGACTTACATTTAAATAACCGAGTCGCAAAAGAAATGAAATTGTTGCAGAAATATCAACAAGAAGACAGCAAATTAGCTGCAATATGGGAGAACGTGCCACCTATCTGTCCTGAGAACAAAACAAAGTTTGGAAAAATGGATGGCGTAATTTACAAGCTAGTAGATAAGCATGCCCCAGCATGGAAAGCATACGTACCAGCAGCTCTGGAAGCACTAATTATAGAAGCCTACCATGTTGCACTAATTCATGCAGGTGTGGAGAGGACGAGCCTAGTTATCTCCGAACACTTATACCTCCCAAAGATAGGTAGGAAAGTAAGAGCGTTTGTCGCAACTTGTCATTGGTGCCAAAGAGCGAAACCGCTTAATAAACGATTTGACCACCCTCCTCAGTCAATATTAAGGCAATTCCCTTTGGAACTAGTAGCAGTTGACGCCCACGGACCTTTACCGACAGCAAGGGCAGGCTTAAAGTATATCTTCGTATTGGTTGATGTGATGTCAAAATTTGTAAAATTATACCCCATGAAAAAGTTAACAAGTGCGACCTGCGCGGACAAAATAGTGAAAGATTACGCTCAGAAGTATGGTAAAATGAAGGCAATCCTCGTAGATAATGCTTCTGTGCATCACGGCCGAAAATTTATAACCAAACTACACGATGCAAATATAAAGATTTACCACATCAGCAATTACCACCCGAATTCTAACCCATGCGAAAGAGTAATGCGAGATTTAAATGCCTATCTCAGAATAATATGCCACATGAAGCATACGACCTGGCCCGAGTATCTAACTTATATAGAATGGATCATGAACCATTCAATCAACACAAACCATGGTTATTCACCTGTCCAGCTGATGACAGGGAGGCCACACGAACCGGTTATCAGTGGAGTACCAGCCTCTTTACTAAGTATACCTGAGTGCGATGGTGAAAGGATAGGAAAGGCATTTTTGCGCACAAAGAATAAAGCAGACAAAAGGCGTGCCAAACAGCAAAGGTATTTACATCAATGGGAGCCACAAATCAATGACAAAGTACTAGTAAGGAATTTCGATAAATCCTCCTTAGCAAAAAATGTTTACAAAACATTAAATTTATTGTGGAAGGGACCCGTCAAGATAACTGGTCAAATAGGAGATAGAACCTACATACTACAAGATATAAGAACGGGTAAACCCATTGGCAAATACATCAGTGCATTACGTCCATATAGGGAAGCGAATACACCTAAATAAATAAGCACCTCCGCTAAGCATTGAACGGGTTGGTGTGAGACCGGTAGAGTTAGAACAGGAGAACCGTTTGGGCAGATGCGACAACATGATATTCGCATGACACCCCAAGTCCCCTCATTGTAATTTGACATTAAATAACAAGGAAGTAAAGAGGATTTCCTCACGGGTTGTTTATTTCATTTTTTCTTTCTTTCATTGATTGCCTTACGTCATAGGATTACAATTATGTCCGAAAACAGAAAGTACCAGGGACATTGAACGAAGGTAACTGTGTTATGGGAATAAAAGAAAAAGAAATGTGAAGTGTATGTAAATATATGTGTTAGCTTTAGGTTGTGATAGCAATAAAAGAGATATATGTACACATACATCTGGATGCAAACAAGGTTGAAACAAGGTGTGTGAAACCATTTGTCGTGGACACCATTGTTTTTACTTAATCCGCCATCAGAAAAGGGTTATGAACAAAGTGGGTGGAATTCTAGGAATGTTAATGAAGGTAGTAGTGTAATTGAAGGGGTCATCAATATAGGAATGAATACTAAAATGATAAGAATGACATGTAAATATAGATACCTGAATGCTAGTGTGAAGTGATAAATACAAGGTAAAAAAACAAAAAAAAAAAAAACAAATAGAGAGTAGAAAGAATGTATTTCTAGGGTCAGAAGTGACATTAAGAGAACTGGAAAACCAGGACACTGCAGTTTTGTGGGTGTAGTGAGTGAGTGAGTGAAATGATTAAACGTCCGCTAGAGGAGACTACGACATTTGTATAAAAAAAATATGAATGAGGAATGTGATTAAATAATATTCATAGGTTATATGTTTATGAGATATCTGGTTATAGCTTTAAGAAATATTGTGTTTGTATACTAGATGTAACGTATTGTATAAGTTAATATGTAACTACCTCCACTCGTCACTACTGACGACGCATATCATACTATACATACACCAACCAGCTCACACAATGATGGGATATTCTGACAATTTCGAAAGTGACTTTTAATATAAAAGCCCTATTCTAAATTATCAGAAGGGCATATGATACCGCCCCTGTTAGGGATAACATTGTCATAACAATCCCGATATATATTATCGAAAACTCGAGAACCCAAACAGCGAGGTGAATGAACACCTTCTTCACAGGTACTTCCTTTGAGCTTCCTGCCGACAAAGGTGGCATTGTTCAGGCTAGACCCTCGTCCCCAGCCAGGTCTTGACCGGTACATGCTACGTGATGATAGAATGGACACCAGGATTTAAGTTACACATTTTTAGACGTGTTTATAAATTAATTAGCTTGACTGTGGGAAAGTGAAAATTGCATAGAATACACGTTTCAGACACGAGAAATTGCTTTTAGATTTAAGAGTAGGGGTGAAATACGACCTATCAGAAACAAGTAACAGGTCACATGACCTCTAAAGTGTCCAAAGTTTGGCGAAAGGAAGGGGAAATTTGAGCAAGGGCGACGTTTGATCGTCGCTAGGAAAAACACTCTGTTTCGGCGAGTGAAGGGGGCGACAAGTAATGAAAATTCACCAAAGTCCGTGTGCGCGAATACTCTGTTTCGGTGAGTGAAGGGGTCCATAAGTAATGAAAATACATCAAAGTCCGTGTTCGCGAATGCACGAAGTAATGCCCTCGAATTTCACAAACCAGGCATACACAGATACATACATATCATCAAGATAACGGTGACGAGTGGAGAGGACTACTTATATAAATAAACTTGACATTCAACGGTCGTGGTGTCTTCTAAATTATAATACCCATACCCTGTCCGGACGCACCCACCCCCTGAAACCCAAAAGAGATAATTCATGCAGATCTACCCTGAGAAAATCCCCGACCTGTTGGAAACCTCCCATTCGCAATCCTCACCCATTACTTATCTTCTCATATGAGGTGTTGAGTACCGGGAGGGCTCAACGAGGTACCTAACGGGCAAGGACCGCCTCATGGATTTCACAATTTTGTTACAAATATTATCCTTTGGCAGTTTCAACGCAGTAGCATGATATTTTTGTGCTGGTGTAAAGGCTTATTTCTTGAGCTAGTAGTAATACTTGTGGGAGGGATTATTAATTATTGATGGTGTCAATTGTTAAAAACATCAGATCACAATCAGTACCGCTGGTAAGCAGAATTTACTCTCATAAAATTTCTTTTACATGTGTGTAAATCTACTGACACGAAGCTGTTGTTTTACCCGATCACTCTGGGACTCTGTTCAGGTTACAACTTAAACTTGAGCCTGTCTTGGTAGCGTGGTGGTAGCATGTCTGCCTCATGTTCAAGAGGTCCCGAGTTCAAATCTCGGTCAAGGTGAGTTACCTGGATAAGGTTTTTTCCAGGGTTTTCCCTTATCCTGTAAAACGAATGTTGGGTAACTCTAAGCTCCATGGACCCCGGACTCATTTGAGCATCATTTCATCCATTCCATTCATTGTCCGATATGACTTAACGTTGGAGGATGTAAATTACAAAAAACTTAAACTTGAGGCCAGCGCTTAATTAGCTAGGCTACTAAGATTATGAAGAAATTGTGATTTCCTCATGCTTACGTTTTTCTACATGAATCTCAAGGAATCGTGAAATCAATTGCTTGGAAACTTCTGGTGTTGTTTCCAACATTGAAAATGAAACTGTAGACCAATAAATCTTAATGGTCTGTGTAAAAGTTTACAGAAATGCCTTTATAAAAGTAGGTATGAGAATTCTTTTCACGATGCCGTAATTGCAGTAATTCTATTTGAATGAATGGGAAACACTTACTAAAAAGCTGCGCTTTATTATTTGTTCTTAGTCGACAATGGGGCATTTAGGGTTTTTATTACAAGAACTAGGATTCTGTAGCTTTAGCTTTTAATTAATTTTTGTTCTGTGCTTTGCATCTTGCTGACACATCGTGACATCATTTTAAGTGATATTAAGATTGCTGTGATGAACTTTTGAATTTCATATCTTTCCAACAATCGTTTCTATTAAGGAGACATATCTGTGCAAATTGGCCCAAAACTTATAACAATCCCAAATTCAGTTTCTTTTGTCTTAAAACCCTACATCTGTATCGTAGCTGCTATTACATAAATTTAACCTCAGATTTCTCAGATTCCATATTTTCTACATTTTCCTAACTTCAAAATGTTCCATAAGATGCAGTTTTGCACAGTTTTCTATTTTATTCTATTTTCTATTGCAATGTTCCACAATTTTCTATTAATCTGTATGAAATTCTAAACATGCCTGTAAGGGCAACTGCATATTAAGTGTATCCATTTACATTTGTTGTGTTCTTGTTATCTGTATTGAAAAGGATTACAATGCTTACTTCTTACTGAAAACACTTAGGAAAATAAAAATTGTTAATTTGTTAAATTTTCCCTTCGTTGACATGGTGAAGACAAATATGCCACATATTACAGGACAGTAATAAGTTAAAATGGGTGCAGAAACTTATATCCCAAGCATTAATTTTTAAAATTACAATATATGGGACATTTTGAAAATAGCCTGTAATTTAGACATAAACTGTTAATTCCTCAGAAAATATTGTAACTAGAAAACTGAAACTTGGTATTATTCCATTCTTGATCGATCACAAAAATAAATGCTATAAATTTGAAACAAATCTAACAAAAGCTTAAGATATTTCAATTTTCACCTTTAAGGCCCCCCCCCCCCCCCCCAAACCCATGTTTTTGTTTTTTGACATAGTTAATTACTTCACATCTTTCTCCACATTATGGTTCTTACTTAGTGAAGTGGGTTTATATGTATTTTAATTATACGACAACATCTGTTATTTTAACTTGCTGTGGAGCCATTTATGAAATTTGGAATAAATGTACAACTATTTCGCCTAGAAAACCGCAAAATAGTATGTATTTAGCAAATTTGTTGCAGCATATGTTGCGATGATTGTCATTTTGTTATAGTGTATTTTAAGAGCCATTTTACTAATATTGTGTATTTCTAAGTGTTTACTTGGCAAATTTTTAGTGCTTGTTTAAGTACCTATTTTGCCCATTTTTAGTGCCTTTTTGCCTGCCTATTTCACACATTTTTAGTGCCTATAAATTCACTCCCTAATTATACACCCATGTTGCATATAATAAATTGCCTACTGCTTCATATCAGACACACACAGCTTCCCAAGAGCTCCATCTGTGTTTCATTCCTTATTATATGCCAAGTTACTAATATTTCACTCTTCTAATAAACAAGACCATAAACGAATACAGTGCTGGTAACTGAACGTCAATATACCTCAATGTTCTGTGATGCAGTACATTATGGGTGCTTTTGAATAACATTTTACCTTATATGTTTTACACAATGGTCTAAAATGTTCTGTCTTTAATACTTGTCAATTGAGTCATAAAGGTATTATAAGGGCAAAACAAGGAAGTCTTAGATAATGCAACTTATGAATCAGTTTCAGAACTAAAATGACTATGCTTGCATTCGAGTTACATTGCATGGCTTCCAATTTTCCATCAACTTGTTCACTAGCAGGAACATGGAAATCATAACCAAGGGTGGCAAATTGGCAACTTAAATTTAGGAATAAGATTATTACATAATTTTAAGATACTACAGATTATTTCAGAATTAATGGACTCACACAGTTTATAGAACAGCTACTCAATTAGCCTGATACCTTAGAAGAACAGAGGGAAATCTCAGAAAAATTACTTTGTATATTTGTACTTGACTCATTAGTATAGAACATCTATCTAGTACTATAGTAAGTTATCTTAACTGAGACAGTTGTCCTGTATTATATGGGGTAATCTATATTCTTGCCAGCCGTTACAGTTTTGAGTTCTGCTCATCACAATGTAGAACTGAAAAATAAAGAGCTTCACTATGCCTGCTGATTTACTTCTAAATCAATAGCTAATTTATATTTTAGTTAATTGATGGAAATTAATCATTTCTCCACACTAGCCGTTTATAGGCTAAGGTTTTTGATGGATAGAGTCAACATGAAAAATTCAATGCCATGGCCGGGATTTGAACCACAGATCTGGTTTCTGTCCAGTCGCTCTAACCCATTGAGCTACCATGGCCAACGTGCTACCCTGACATTAAATTCTCCATCTGACTCGTATATTTTCCCAGTAAACCACTAGGGGCTCTCGCATCCGAGATACACCGTTTGTGGCGACTTACTATCGTAAGTACTTGAGTCCCAGGCTTCAACATTTAACTCTTATTATTTTAGTTAATTGATGGAAATTAATCATTTCTCCACACTAGCCATTTAAAGGCTAAGGTTTTTCATGGATAGATGGATAGATTAACTAAAATAATAAGAGTTAAATGATGAAGCCTGGGACTCAAGTACTTACGATAGTAAGTCGCCACAAACGGTGCATCTTAGATGCGAGAGCCCCTAGTGGTTTACCGGGGAAATATACAAGTCAAATGGAGAATTTAATGTCAGGACGGCACGTTGGCCATGGTAGCTCAATGCGTTAGAGCGACTGGATGGAAACCAGGAGATCTGTGGTTCAAATCCCAGCCATGGCATTGAATTTTTCATGTTGACTCTATCCAGCTAATTTATAATTTCAGAAAGGTTTATATTTAGCTTACAGGGTCTCAGGTTAGCTCAATGGTTTTGTTCTTCTCTAACTACCCTCTTATACCATTACGTGGTGTCAGGGTATTCTTGTATTATTCTTGTGTCAGGGTATTGTCCACCTCAAATCTCACTTTGCGTCGCTTGGGTTCTGCGCTCTAACCAGCCTTGGTGAGAGCACAGCCCCAATGGTTTTATTCATGGTTCTTATTTCAAAGGTCTGTGGTTTGACTTTCAGTCCAGGCCTTCACCTATGACTAGCTCATTTTAATACAAACGGATGCCTGTTCTTATTACATTAATTGGTAAAGGAAATTTAAGAACGAAAGGCTCGATACCTACACTTAGGATATCTCAGCATTTGCACGTCTGAGGACTGAGGCAAACCAAGCACAGAACTTCAGTCAGAGGATGGTTCTGGCAAAACTTAAATGTGGACCTCTTGAACATGAGTCCATGCCTTAACTTCGACCAGCATGTTGTTGACTGCTCATATGAAGCACACCCAGGCCTAACATTGTTTATAGTTCATGGTAAAAGATAGAGATCCCTTTATTCTATTGTCATCCTCATTATCATTCATCCATTGAAGGTAACAAAAGCTATCCAATAGGTACACAAAGCTAGTCAACAGTCCAGCCACCACTTAGGAGAACAAGGTTCCCTTGAATATAGTTGAGAGTTTAGGGATTGTTGAAAACAAAAAAATTAGCTTACATCCAACTCTGCTATCTGAGCCTCCATTTTCTGGCCATTTTCCCTTAGATCAACTACCTTCTGAAAATACTTGTGCAGCATTGCTCTCATTTCCATTTGAGAGAGTTTCATCAATCTTGCCAGCAACAACTGTTGTTCCTGTAAAACAAACATTTCAGGCAATTAGTTACAAAAATAGGTATTATCTGCAATTTTGAGGTGCTAAATGTATTAAAAAAACCTTAAGTCATTCCTATTAGTTCATTCATTTTATACAGTTGCAGAGTTCCTGGAAATGTGACTATGTAAAATATGATAGTTGATGTAATTAATTTATAGTTTCTAACCATTAAAATAATTGTATGTTGTACACTTTTATTTAGGAATAGGATTTTACTGTATGTGTTCTTGTAATTTTTATTTGTTTTTTCTTGACAAAGACATCAAAATGTAATTTTTGTAAGCGCTGAATAAATACTACTACCTCTAAATTACACTTCAAAGAACAGTAAAATATTCTTATACAATCTAATAAAGAAATAGTGTTACTAAGAGATAAAAACTATTTTCAAACAGTTTTGACAACTGCACTATAATCCTATTTTAGAATTTCTTTTTGGTTACTTTTTTGTTCAGAATGTTTATCCATCATTTTTACACACAAAGAATGTCTAAAAAAAGAACAGTGTGATTATAATATGCAGAGGAACTAATGGAAATCATTTTTCTTTATTTTCTGCATGAAAACAAAAACGTGTGAAAATATTAAAAGAGATGGATGATTTGATGAAGAATGTTCAGTGAACATCAGGGTAGTAAAGGCAAACATGGTGAAATAGATATAAAATCCAAAGAGGACTATCTACAAAGTAAACATTTCTAAAATGAATTATTGAAAGGAACAGAAAAGAAAAAAAATATTTTGGAGACAGAAAAGTTATAAATATATCAAATAATATTATTGGAGAAAGTAATGAAAGCAAAATATGAAAAGTTATGAAATAACTGTACAAAAATATGTAGTTATGTCTCCAAGAATAATGGTTAGATTACTAGAAAACAAATTTCAACTTTTTGTGTGCAACATGAACAAAAGTAGGTCAGTTCAACTAAATCAAACCTTTTTAATACAAAAATGGAAGTAAAAGTTATGTAACAAGTAACATTTTTGTGTGACAGAGCTAAAGCGGATTCTTACAAAAACGACAAAATATTTCACTTTCTTAGCATATGATTCTAACATGATGAATATACACTGAACACTACTTATCCTGTGCATAAAATGCTTTTGGTTTCACATAGAAGATAACACAAAGTAAAATAAACTTACACTTCTGGCCTGCAATTTGAGACGGAAACAGAGGTTTCCGATGCTATAAGCAAGTGAGGGAAGAAAAACTATATTAACGAAGGAATGTATCACATAAGCCAAATGCGCGAGAAAGGGTGACCAGAGAGCAAAAAGTTCCCCTAAGGAATGTGAGAAAAAGTCAGAATATGTCTTCCCATGACCTCAAGGGTCAAACCCTGGTTGGACAAAAAACTGAACTACTGCCTACATATAGGAGGGGGTGAAAGACCAATAAGATTAAATATGAGGAAAACAAACCTCCAATCAAAATTGCTATGCATCACATGATACGGGCGGAACAGTCACGAAATAGAAAAGGGGCGTAAATAGATGGTCCGCGGTCGGAAAGGACGTGAATAGACCAGGAAAGACGCAACACTTCATCTTGGGGCGTTTCGGGGGATGAAGGCGTAAAGTGACGAGACAGTGGAGAGTAAAAATTACAATTAGATGCGGGAAAGTGAAACGTGGGCAACTTGAATAAAAGAGTGATACCGACATCGTGACGAGCAAGTGTGTTAGGAAGCAAGCTCGTGATCTAAATGTTCTATCAATAAACTGGTGAGAGAAGTCAGCAAGGAAGCATAGTGTATTTCCACTTAACGCTGGACCCTGGGACAGAGTACACTTATGCTCACCCGTATTTACAACACAGAACAACTCGCTAGTCCGGAGCATAATCTGCTTGTCCCTGATTGCATCCTATACCAAAAGGATCCTGACGTCAATGACGTTTTCCTGAACTAGGATTATACCCACCGATTCCAGCCTCAATTTCCACTTTTTTTAAAAATAAAATCCTTAGTTTTTTTTTTGTTGGAAATTTAATTGTTCTTCCACACTAGCCATGTGTCGGCTAAGATTTGGTAGCTCAGCGGTTAAGGGCGACTGGACAGAGACCGGGAAATCCATGGTTCATATTCCAGCCATGGCAGTGAATTTTTCAGTCTGACTATCTATCCAAATTCTTAGTTTTTACTTAATTTTTAGAACTTGCTTTACCTAAGAAACTTAAAAAGGGGGCTAAAAGCAAAGCCAAATAGCATCAGAATTAAATAAAAACAAATAATGTGTTGGTAAACCACTGAAACATGCAGTTATAATAAAATATATCTTAAATAAGAGGGTTATTTTTAATACTTTTAACACTTGTGTAATAAATACAACTCCTCTATAATTTAATACTTGCAGCTTTATTTCCCCCTACTGCAGCCTGTGTCCTTTTCTCTAATAGAGAATAGCAATAGTCACCCATCATACTGGGATCCCATCTACCCTGGTATCTGTGTTCCATCTTCTAAATCCTGATGGAATCTTTCACCATGTTCTTGACTCACAGCTCCCAAGTTCTTGGGGAACAAATCCAGATTTGAATGGAGAAAGTGAATTTTGAGGGACACCCTACATCTTAGCTTTTGGTAACTGTCCAGGAGTTCTTGAACTATCTGTTGGTAATTTTTTGCCTTATTCTTTCCAAGGAATCCTTTCAACACTTCCTGAATAACTTTCCATGCAGCTAACTCCATAGCAATTAACTTATTTTCAAAGTTTTCGTCTTTTAAAATCCTCCTAATTTGGGGACTAATGAATATTCCCACTTTTACTTCAGCATCACTAAGTTTTGGAGACTAGCTTCTGAGGTATGCAAAGGCTTCTCCATTTTTGATCATAGCATTAATGAAGTTCTTCTTTAGGCCTAATTTTATATGAAGAGGAGGTAGTAGTACTTTATTTGGGATTACTAAAGGAACATACCTGACATTGTGCTGTCCAGGTGTATGAGTTTCTCTTAGAGGCTTACAATGTAATGTAATCACATTACAATGTAATGTGATCCAGTGTTCCTACTATCCCACAAACATAGAAAGCAAATATATCGAGATTTAACTGTATTGGAACACCACAGTGAAGCGAAAAATTATTAATTTTTAGATGAGTCGTATTTATTACACATCTGCTTCACTTTCGTACCTATTTTGAGGACATGTTTCGCAAATCATCGTTTGCATCTACGGCTCTTATGCGATTTTTTTTTTTTTTTTTTTAAAGTTTCTTCTTTTGACGATAGCCATAGATGCAAACGATGATTTGCGAAACATGTCCTCAAAATAGGTACGAAACTGAAGCAGATGTGTAATAAATACGACTCATCTAAAAATTAATAATAGAAAGCAAAATTACTTTGTAAATCCCCCTTGTAATCCTAATAAAATTGCAATAACCTTCAAATCTCCACATATATGTGTGCCAGCCATACTTGCTGTAATTAATCGCACCTAACAGACTGGACATACATTCATAGGTTTCCTTCAATTCTACTGAATATGCCACTGGTATTGATAACTTGGTGTTGATGAGCAACACTGCTTTGAGACTTAGCTTAGAAGAGTCAATAAGCAACCTTCATTCCTCAGGGACGTATTGAAATCCTAGCTGATTTATTAGGCCATGCTGTGGCTGAGTGGTTGGACTGCTCGGCTCTCACCAAGGCAGCCCAGGTTCAAACCCAGGCACCTGCAAAGTGAGATTTTTGGTGGATGACACGGCGCTGGGGCAGGTTTCTTTGGGATCTCCAGTTTCCCCTGCCATCTCATTCCACCAGTGCTGCATCTTCAGCTCCTCACGCCTGCAGTGCCACTTGAAGTAAAAGTGGGCTTAAACACTAAACATTTCACATTAGCTGATTTATTAAACCATTTCTGTCTGTATATGCACAAAGGGAATTTTTCTGATCACAGTAACTGGAAAACCGTTTATGTCTCTTTCTGGAAAGTGAAATTCTGGTATTGGGAGCTAATAAATTCCTTTGTTGTAGTCATTATCCCAGCACCTCAGGCTGTTGCTAAGTCTAAATTGATTGATCAGGAAAGGTTCATTTTCAGGTTCTAGACAGTATTCTGCATCGAAGGAAGTAGAAGGGATGTGTTCCTCTGCTTGTTCATGTTCTGAAGCAGTTTCTTTTAAACGTGACAGTGGGCTGGGAACTGGGAGTTCAGGTCCAGGTGGAACAAGTCTTATTGTGGATGGAACATAAGGATACTCAATTTTGAATTTTCTTTTTAAATGTCCCCTAATTTTTGTTAGGCAGAAATAACAGTCTTCTGTGTGGCTAGTTGGTTCGCACCAGACCATTAGCACTGCGAAAGGCATAGTGTGACTTTTGTCACCGTGCATCCACTTAATAAGATTGGAATAATATGTTATGCAGCACACATGTGGAGTTCATACCTTGTCTTTGTCTCCAACATGACTGCCAAAGTAACTGAAATATGCTCATTTCAAAGTCTCTATCAAAATATCTGTTGACTTTTTATAGTAAACTGCCTGCACACATAACAGAAATTGTTCAGCGACTTTAGCACGAACAATGTTTATTAATTGCACAGAAAATACAATTACAGATGACAAAAGTCACTTAAAACCACCACTTTTCACAAGCGAGACAAACTTTGAACTAAAAGAGTGATGTTCCATGATACAACTGTCATTTTCTGCTGGTCTGGTGCACAGAGCACTAAAGCAATAAATCAATCATCCCTCTCCCCTTAGCAAGCCAAACATGCTGCATTACAGAACACCTGCGGCATTTACAGGCCCACAGTTTACTTACATAGATTTTTTAAATTTTTTTACAGTTTTTAAATATATTTCAATGATTTACAAGAAAATGGTGTGTGTAGGAACATTTTTACTCTCACATTCTTTAACTGCACATAAAACTTGACCTAAAGTGCAAATTTTCACCCATGTGGCAAACGCTTGTTAACTAGTATTGTTTATTCACCAATACAACTGTGATAGTTCTATGGAGAGTGGGGTAATCTAGAAATAAAAATAATTTCCTAGGGATTTTGAATACAAAAAATCTACAGAAAGGAATCAGATTAAAAAAAAAAAACAGGATGAGATGCTACGACAGGAGAAATTCTTAAAGATGGTGTAGAGATATGAAATGACTATGAAAAGCAAAGAAAACTGGAGAAAAGCAACATACATCCTATACATAACAGTAAGGGGATATGGACAAACCTATAAATTATTAGGACATAGTTTCTAATGTCCACATTGGTTAAGAATGACTATCTCTTCACCTAATGATTATCTCTTCACCTAAGCAGTTAGTCAGCAACTTCTATCAATAACTAAGTCACTTAGCTTCTTCCTCAGAGCTGGGAATTCCCAAGCAGCTCCGCAATATGGAGCAAGCATATCAACCATCCTCAAGGTCCATGCCAAATGCAGATTATGACTGTTGATATGTATGGCTACCTTACGTATATGGACCATCCCAGGAATGTTGCAACTTCAACTTCCCTTTAGAGTCATACAAGGTTACCCTTCTGGAATCCGGCACTGTTCACCAGTCACAGCAAACCACCTTTCTGTCATGGTGTCTTCCAACCTGTCCATTTGCTCTCTGACATCACACCACTACACTGAGCCCACATACACAATGGGAACCTATGACCTGCTGCACCACTTCTTCATGTCACTTCGAAAATGCAACCAATAGAATCGGCAATGTAGCTTCTCCAAGGTTTTACTTATCCCATAGGTACCCTCTGGTAGTACCAGTATGGGTATACTAGCTGTTGTGCCTCAGTTTTTCCATATGCAGATGCCCACTCTCTCTTAAACACACCGTTCCTGACCACCAGGAGTACCACTGAACCAATAGCTGTTATAGATCAGGCTCATTGAAAAGACTTCTGCCCATGCCCCCAAAGAACTTTTACCATATCCTTTATCCATTAGAATTGGCCCTGTCTTGATCTGCCAGCTGCTCCGTTCTCAGAATTTCTTCATCCCTACGAAGTGCAGGTTGCAGCACGACTCTATGTGTGTTTCCTCCTTTGGAAACATACCTTTGTTTCCACCTTAATACAATGGTTGCACTTTTTTTCGTACAGTAATGCAAAACTGTGTTGTCTTCTTCGCAGGTATCCATCTGTTGTGGATAGCAATCAACTCAAACATTTAAATATCAACCAAACAAAGTGCTGTAGAATTTGGTCAAGTTGCTGTTGGATACACTGCAATGAATTATAAGAACGTTTGGGTAATTTTACCCATTTAATGGGGAGATTAAAGTGCATAAATAAGGAAATAATTGTAAACAAAAACCAAAACTAAAAGAACTTAAAATTCTATATTTTTCCACAGGGATCTTTCATAAAAGGTCAAAGTAAAACTAATTAAGCAAACAATTAATTAAATTGATTGATTAATTCTATGAAGTCGTTTCTCACACTTTTCTAGCATTAAATGTGTAAGCTGTTATCTTTTGAAATTTTAAAGAATATTGTGGCAACCCTGTATGGGTTGTCAGGCCTGGGCCACTAGGCTGAATTTTGTTCCTTGGCTGCGCTGGGGAGGGGGGATGGCATATCCTCTTCCCCCAGACGACCGGCCGCCACCAGAGTGAGAGGATGTGTTTGTAGCAACCCTCCGGGGCACAAACCTCATTGAATGTAAGTTGTCTGAAATTATTAAACCTCTTTTAAAATGCACTTGTGAGTTTTCCTTCGCTGGACCTTCCACCTTTCACCACCATACAGGTAGGCTAATTATCGGTAAAATAACATGTCCACCCTACCGCGTGGTGTGTAGTGTTTGTTAAGATGGTTTAGCTCTACCGCTACGGGTTCCCCCAAAGCTAATAAATATTTAAATCTGTTCTAATGTAGGGTGTGACATATTGGTGGAGACGCGGGTAAGATCTCAAAAAAATTTTTTTCCCTTGCTTTATTCCGGTTTTGATGAAAAAATTTGAATGTATACGCTGGTGAAAGATGGAGGAAACATGGCCGACCGCGTGGTGTTCAATTAGTTAGAAATTCTAATCTGGTCATCGTCTCGTAATCCTTTAACTTTTGGTCTGTTTTTTATTTGATTTCTTTAATAGTAAACTTATTTCATAATATTGTGCTAAAATTTTTTTTTATAACTACATGGAAATTGATTATTTGCGTTGAAGAATGGACACCACGTGGTGGCATAATTTGTTTTTAATTAGTTTTCTTTTCAGGCTTAATGTGAGGTTTATTTGTTAATACAGAGTTTATGGTTTGAATTTGCGGAGATTTGTTTTTCTAAATTTTGGGTATTTTGGGATGTGAACTTAAATTTTGGTCGACCACGTGGTCACGTGTTGATTTTCAAGGGACGCTGTGTGAGTTTTGGCAGTAAAATTCAAAGTAAATAGTTTCTTTTTTTGGTGTTTTTGTGAAGGATGCACTTCATTTTTGTGTTCATTCCAGTTGGTAATTCTGCTTATTTTATTCTGGTGTCCAGTGTTACTTAAAAGTAAGTCAAAATGCCTAAGAAAACGCGGCAATCATCCATGTGCCAGTTACAATGGATTCACATGATGTAATAGCTTCGACTTCTGCTTTAGCTAATCAAAGTGCACATGTACCTAGTAATTTAGAAGTATCCATGGCACCTAATGTTAATCAGACTCAGACAATGCAAGTTTCTCGGCCTTTTATTGATCCACCCTGTTTTGACAGGATAGCACTGATATCTCCTTCAGAATTTTTGAGAAAATTTAACTTAGTTTCTACAGCAAATGGTTGGTCAGATGTACAAAAGTTGAAGTTTTTCCCATGTTACTTGCGAGACACAGCAGCACTTTGGTACCGAACTTTTTGCCATAGACACCCTGAGCATGATTGGCATTTTCTAACTCAACAGTTTTTGGCAGCTTTTCAAATGTCCAATCAAGATGAATTGTTGGAAATTAAACTTAGGCAGAGGGTACAATTAGAAAATGAACCTGTATTAGATTACATTTATGATGTATTATCCTTGTGTGACCAAGTTAACGCTGCAATGACACAAATGGAGCAGGTAAAAAACTTATTGAAAGGATTGAAACCTCAGTATGTGCAAGCTTTGCTCCCATTAAATCCACAAACAGTTGAGGAGGTTTTACAAATTATTAAAAGCGTTGATAAAGCTAATTTTTATGTGCAACATAGACAACATTTAGTACAAGCACAAACATCAACTTACACTCCTCCACCTGTGTCATCTGCACCTGTTTTATCACGGTTTGAAAGTGTAAATCACTCTGAACCAGTTATTAATGTTGTTTCCACATTGAGTGAACAGGTCACTAAACTTGCTACCCAAATGCAACAACTTCAGTCTCAATTCACTGCTGCTGCATCTACTGTGCAGCCACCTCCACTTAAGCCTCCAAGACATCATGAAAAGAGACAGCAGGCACCTATTGCGTGTTACAATTGCAACAAGCGTGGTCATATGGCACGTAATTGCTGGACTTCACCATCTGGTTCAAAAAAACTCGAGAGGCCCAGCCTCCAACGACATAACCTAGAGGTACCCAAAGTAAGTTCACCTGTGTCTAATGTTGTTTCTCTTCCAGGTCAAATTTTGCAAATTTTGGGGTCCATTGGGGAGTCAAAACTTCCAATTTGGTTGGATACAGGAAGTGCAGTTAGCATTGTGAATGCAGCTCATATCAATGACATTTCTAAAATGAAACCTGTCGAGATTTTGCTTAAAACAGCTGGTAACAAGTTATTAGATGCGCCTTATCAAACAAATTTGAAATTTCAAATTAATGACTTTGTTTTTCAGGAAGATGTGTTAGTGGTAAAAGACTTGGCACATAATCTCATTTTGGGTAATGACTTTCTAACTTCACATAAAGTTACCATTGATTATTCTTGTGCAGAAGTTAAGATTCAAACTCATGAGGGAGAAATGGTACACATTCCTTTTGAAACAACATGTGGTGGTCCCTTTACAGATATTGCTGTGATTCCATTGAACGATGAGGTACAGATAGTTAATAAAGTTTCTGTTGTAAAAGATGTTAAATTGCCACCGCTTACCACTTGTTTTGTGGCAGTGCAGCCTTCAGCTGATATTACAAATGAGGTTATGTTCGAGCCTTCTACCAGTGTTATGCATAAGAAGAATATTTCTATTCCACCTGTAGTTTGCAAATCTTCAAAGGACTTTGTGATACCAGTACATAATAATTCAGCTGTTCCTCAAACACTTTTTGCTAAAACTGTATTAGATAATGCTCATGAAGTTGCATTTGTTCAAAGTAACTCAGTTTCACCTAAGGATGTTACTCCATTGAACGCTCCAAAGTTTGAATTTAATGTTAATACCAACTTAACTGAAGCTCAAAAGTCAGATCTTCATAATCTGTTGTTAAAATATGAACATGTTTTTGCCACTCCATTGCAAGATTTAGGCTCAACTAATGTAGCTGAATTTAAAATAGAGGTAAAGGATGAAAAACCTATTAAGCAACGACCCTATAGGGTAGCTCATAAGCAGAAAGAGATTATTTCCCAACAAGTAGAGGAAATGAAAAATGCTGGTATTATTAGAGATTCTCAGTCACCTTGGTCATCACCTGTTGTGTTGGTAAAGAAAAAAGATGGCTCTATGCGGTTTTGTGTAGATTATCGTCAACTGAATAAGGTTACAGTAAACTCAGCCTTTCCCTTGCCTCTTATTGATGACCTCCTTAGTTACCTTGGAGAAGCTAAATGGTTTGCTTCCTTAGATTTGTTGTCAGCATACTTTCAAATTCCTTTAGAGGAGAATAGTAAAAAGTATACCTCATTTGTTACTCATGAAGGGCAGTATGAATTTGAACGTTTGTCTTTTGAGCTTGCTAATGCACCAAGATTTTTCAGTTTTGTTGCTGAGAAATTGTTAGGAGACTTGAAATTTAAGAAAGCTTTAGCATATTTGGACGATATTGTTGTTTTTGCCAAAACTTTTGAAGACTTATTAGAAAACTTAGAAGCTGTTTTTCAACGTTTGGAAATGCATAATTTTAAACTGAAACCTGGGAAATGTTTCTTTGCTATGGAAAAGATAAAGTTATTGGGTTTTGAAGTATCTAAAGATGGAATTTCCCCAGATTCTGAGAAAGTTACAGTGATCAAAGAACTACCACGCCCAAAGAATGTTAGAGACGTGAGAAAAGTTTTGGGTTTGTTCAATTTCTACAGGAAATTTATTAAGAATTACTCTTACATTGCCCATCCATTGATTCAGCTGACCAAGAAAAGTCAAAGTTTTATTTGGGGCCCGGATCAGCAAACAGCATTCCAGCAGTTAAAGAACTCTCTTGTTTCTGCCCCTGTGTTGGCTCATTATAATCCTGGAGCCTATACAGAATTACACACTGATGCTAGTGGTCTAGGAATAGGATGTGTTTTACTACAGAAAGTAAATGATAATCTTAGACCTATTGCATATGCTTCTAGAACTTTGTCAAAATGTGAAAGAAATTACAGTGTACCAGAGTTAGAGCTTTTGGCAATCGTTTTTGGTTTAACACATTTCAGGACTTTTGTGTATGGCTATAAAGTGCATGTTATTTCAGACCATCACTCCCTTTGTTATCTGAACAATTTAAAGGATTTGACAGGCCGGTTGGCTCGATGGAGTCTAAAGTTACAGGAATTTGATTATGATATATGTTATAAATCTGGTAAGAAACATAATGACGCAGATGTTTTGTCAAGGTTCCCTGTGTTACAGCCTGAAGAGCATCAAATTGAACAACTTGATGAGCTAATTACCTGTTTGCTATCACCAGTTGAGGTTGCTCAGAAACAAAATGATGATCCAGTTCTGACTCCAATTATTAATGCCCTTAAGGATCCTGAATCTGCTCCTGCTAAGGTTCAACGTCAAGCTTCTACCTATATTTTGAAAAGTGATGTCTTGTACAGGAAAAATTCGGGTTCTACTGGTCCCTTGCATTTACTAGTCATTCCTGAGGTGTTAAAGCATGAAATTTTGTCCTCATGTCATGATGATCCACTATCTGGTCATTTAGGTTTGTCATCCTCGCCATAGTTACCAGGTATTTGTGAGATAGCACATTACTAGTACAGATGTTTACTTTGTCTCTTTATTGCAGGATGCTAATAGTTTGAACATTTTGATAAAATTGTTTTGGATTAAGAGTGATATATATTTTGGAGTTGTGTGATTACCAGTATGCTTTAATGGTTTATTGAATTCTAAGTTTTATGTTGAAAAGCAAAAGTACCCTTCAATGTATACAAACGTTTTTAGAATAGGCTAAGACATGATACTATATTTTCTCTTTTGTGTATCTAGGATGTGAAATTTTGAGGCCCCAGAACTTAATTTTTTTCTCTCAGTTTTGTTCTATGTATTGTGTTGTAGAACGATTTTTTTTTTTTTTTTTGTTTGTTTGTTGGTGTAGTAATGTGACAGTAGTTTTGTTGGCATGCAAAATGTTGATGTTAGTAGATTGTAAGTAGTTTTGTTGATTTGAAAGGTAGTAGTACTGATGATATTAAGTAGTGCGCGCACATAATAAATATGAACTGAAAAACTGAGCTCATTTTTGCTTAAGTGTACACGTCAGTTTTTGTTAAAAAGTTTATGGCCACGTGTAATATTTTGGGGTACCCCTCTAATTGTAAGTTTTGGTATTTTGATAATTTGTAATATTTTTATTCAATGTTTTGGAAGGTCAAATTATTTTGTGCTGTGTGTGTATTGTATTATTTCTACCCTAAGGGGTTTTTGTAAAGTCTTGATTGTGACATTCCTACGTTTTATGTATTCTTTTGTGAAGATTACTTGATTTATCTTGTCAAAATTTGTAAGCTCTATATATTGCCGAGTGATGGAAATTATCTTAGTTTTAGCATGTATCTTGCTACCCAGATGGGGTGTACCTAATTTTTTTTATTATTTATTATTGTTCAGAAGTGAAGTTTGTTTTAATGATGTAGTTGTGTCTTCTGTAATTGACGTACACTTATATTTTTGGAAATAATGTTGTAGTATGATGATACGTATCAAGCCAGCCCTATTTATCTGCGTTCCTGCTGCACCACACTGTTCCTACCAAACTGTTTGCACCATGGGAGTGCTAAACCTGCCACACTGCCTTGTGTCATCGGGCTCTGGTCCGCCCTTTATGACCACTGTTCGTCAGAGCTCTGGCAGCTATTAGTGCTGTCACTTCGTACCTGTGTTGGGGGCAGAAGAACTATTAATGCCCCACATTGTTATTCAGTGTAGAGCAAGTACAATTGTGCTCAATTCAGTGGTCTTTATTCATCAGTGACTGCAGTGCAAGCTTCAAGTTTTTTTATTACATTTGTGAGACCAGTGGGAATGGAATGTACTGTTCAGGCAGGATGTGAAACTTTTTTTTGCTTGGTGCAGTAGTGGTGAAAAGTGCTGAACTTCATTTATTTTTCTTTGAGGGCTTTTTAATTAAAGTTATAGACAGACACTGGAGTAAAGAAACGAATGTGTAACGTCAAGAGAAGATTTATGTGTGTAATACTGTTTGTGATGTTTGTATGCTAATTTTTTTTTGTTCCATCACTCGAGCGAGTTTCTTTTCATTTGTAATTAATTGTTCTGTTGACCCTGGGTCAACAGCTTGTGGTCCGGGGGGAGGTGTGGCAACCCTGTATGGGTTGTCAGGCCTGGGCCACTAGGCTGAATTTTGTTCCTTGGCTGCGCTGGGGAGGGGGGATGGCATATCCTCTTCCCCCAGACGACCGGCCGCCACCAGAGTGAGAGGATGTGTTTGTAGCAACCCTCCGGGGCACAAACCTCATTGAATGTAAGTTGTCTGAAATTATTAAACCTCTTTTAAAATGCACTTGTGAGTTTTCCTTCGCTGGACCTTCCACCTTTCACCACCATACAGGTAGGCTAATTATCGGTAAAATAACATGTCCACCCTACCGCGTGGTGTGTAGTGTTTGTTAAGATGGTTTAGCTCTACCGCTACGGGTTCCCCCAAAGCTAATAAATATTTAAATCTGTTCTAATGTAGGGTGTGACAATATATAAATGGGAAATTTAAGAAAATTACTCACCTTTTCAAGGTTTACTGAACTGCTTCCCAGAACCTGGCCTTTTCTTCCACATATAAGCTCATTTTTGTATTCAATTGCTGCATCAATTGCTTCAATAGCTTCATCATATTCCAAATATTTTCGTTCTTCCTCAGTACTTAGCACCTTCTCCTAAAGGACATATAAATTATAACATGAAAGCAGGAAGAAGGAAGGGGAGAAAATGTAATCACTGCGGCAAAGAAACATTAGCACCCAACTTAAACTATGAGTATTAATTTTTGACCTGTATGAGTCATAGGCATATGTGAGGCATACATCACAATGAATATGTTGCTCTTCAGGATTATCGCAAACTGAAAAAATAATAATTAATAATAATAACAATAATAATAACAGTAATTATAAATTGGAAAGCTCTTAGAAATATTTTTAAGAAAGCTTTTCGATTGAAAAAGCTATTTGAAGTCAGTTTTTCACATACGTCACAGTTTTATTTTTTGAGGGACTAGTTTCAGGAGCTGTTGCTTCCATTTTCAACCTTGAAGGTCTGATTACCATTTGTTTTCTGCTGCCATTTTCTGGTGGTAGAACAATGAACTTCTTTATCAAATAATCAACTGGTGGGATTTCAAAGTTTATTTCTTGGTCTTTATTTTTTCATATTATTATGTTCCCCTACGTTGTCAGTTTGTTATGCTTTATCACACCTTTTAATAATTGTAGATTTTGGTCAAGGTCACGGTTTTCTTTTTGAAAGTGAAATGCTGCTGCTGCTGATTTACCTTCCTGTTTCAATTTTATGTTTCTGAAATGCTCCTTGACTCTGGTTTTTAGGTTTCTTTTAGTTTGCCCCATGTAGCATATTTCACAATTCTTACAACTTATTAGGTATACTCTGGATCTATTGATTGGTAGGATTTCATCTTCCGTGCCTTGGTGAGAACCTAGCAGTATAACCACTCAGCCATGGTATGGTCTCTAGTGAACTGAAGCAATATGTCTCACAACAGTATAATGTGAACTGAACAAGCAAATACTCAAATGAATAAATGGCCATTTCCCACAAGAGGGCATAGGAATCAGAAGCCATAGGACTTTGATAAAAAAAAAGATGGAAAGCAGATAGAACTTTTACTAAAGGAAATGAGTAAGATCAAAGACGAAAGAAAAAAGGATATGTCAAAGGCCTAACTTTTGGAACAATGGAAGAAAGCATGTCACAAATTAGCACTTAACATTTCACCACAGCATTCTACAGAACAACCACTCAGCAGATCAGCAGAAGGTGAGAAACACCAAAAGGAGGGGCAGCAGTATATAGCATCACTAAGGAACCATGTCACTCCTAGTGATGGTCTAAAGAATGATGCAATGAAGTTGGTAAGGGCAACATCAGGTTTACAAATTCATGACAAGTAAGTACAATTCATATAGAAGATCAGCTGAGCGAAAACAGGGATGTATGAAGGACAAGCTAAATGAGAAGAGCAGATCACCTAAGATATGATACTTCAGGAGTCGCATAACAGTGTTCTTGGTAAGTATGTGGAAAATGAAGGGTCTATGGTGACAAAATTGGCAATGGGGAAATATTGTGACTTTATGGGTTCGTGAAATAAAAAGTCTAGGTTACAAACACACACAAAAAAAAAAATTCTCTTTATTTCCGTAGCAATACACTGTTCACATACACAATGTAACATACAGGTCAACCAACACAGCTGCTTACCCGCATGCGTTCAATTACCGACTGACTGCCTCTTTTCAGGCAGGCTGCCTTTTTATCGATTTCTAACACACCAGAAATTTCTCAAACAATCGAGACCCTAGAACAAAGGCGAACTGTTGCCTCTGAAGTACCGGTGTGCACTTCCTCCAAGACTTCCGCGACCTTACTCCGGGGAAGTACCAACTGTTCTCTCTGCATCTTCAACGCCATCTCTGATCTTCAACGAGTCCCATTGGGCCCAGTACGACTTGTAGATGGCGCTCCTTGGTGCGATATCCTCCCAGGTTGGTGTTGTCCCTGCCTCCACTTCCCTCAAGAGTGGCCTCAAGTCTGCGTCCACCAGCTGCTCCCTCCTCAGGCCTGTGCTATCCCAGCCATCTGCAGGCACTGCCGTGACTACTCGGACTGCTGCGGCACGCTCCTTCTCTTTCACTCTTGTGCATTGGCCGCACTCCTCTGGACAGGGTCTTCGGGACATTCATTCACCCAATTCTATGGGTGTACTTAAAGATTTTAAGAGTTTAATGTTGTGGTTTTCTGTCCATTTTTGGATATTTGGGAAAAAATATTCATAAACAAAAACCGTGATAAAGTTATAAATTTTGAAATCCCGGCATTAAATGAAGTATTAAAACTTAGTGCCCCTAACACCAGATGGCAGAGTGATCGGAGCTCTGTATTAGTGGAAGAAGAGGAATGTTCATTTAGTCACCAAAACAGCTGAGGATGAGATCGAATGATCTTGAAAACGTTTCAATTTTACAACAAGTAAGTGAAGTTTGAGTGTAAACATAGTGACTCATAAATCAAACTCAAATACACAGTGTAGTCACCATTAATAAGTATTGCTGGAATTAAATTTAGTTGTCCAAAATGATTTCCAATGTGATTAATGTATTTGGACTGGTATTCAAACATAGAGGCCTGAAATCTGAACCTAGCGACTGCTGAACAGCATATTCATAATAGAAACCTAGGAGGAAGTGATTTCTATGTGATAAAGACTTTCTCCTACTAGGTAGTCCAAAATCATGAAAGAACACAGAATAGGTTTAAAAGTAATCTATCTTTGGTGATTGCTCTTACAACATGTCAAATTTCCAAAAGTTCAATTATTTTATCCTTCACTGAAACAACTATGCACATTTATTCTGGGGGGAGGTTATTTAATGCACAACTGTAACATTAATGGGTATAAATAAGTAAGAAAATATTTACCTTCTGAAATTTCTTATCCAATATTGCTCGCTGTTCAAGTAAGAGGTCTCTAGTTTTCCTCAAGTTCTCAATTTCTTGCCTCAGAGCCAAATTCTCATCTACATCTTCAGTGATTTCCAGTTCTGCAGACTCTTTCATAGAGTTCTTTATTTGAGACATTTTAGCATTCATTCCCATTATACTCTGAAAAAAATAAGCAAATGCATTTGAACAAATATCAAAATATGCTTTACATAAGTGTAATATGAAAATATTTTTGAAATCAAAAGAGCTGGATTTAATGTCCAAACATGACATCCACAATATTTTCAAGATAATTGCATGAGAAGACATTTTTGCTAATCAATGAGTTTATTTTAAATACAAGCATCATTAACAAAGAAGTATTCATAAAAGTGAGTGTAAAATGTGACTTCAATACTCCAACAAATGCGTTTATTATTTAATTGACAAATGACAAAGAAGTTATACTCATTCAATTGCATGTTGCTTAAAGAAATAAACGTGTGAAATCTTTTTCTTGCTCATTTCCAAAACTGCTTTGACATGATAATAAAGCAAGAAAAAGACTGTCATCTCTCTCTCTCTCTCTCTCTCTCTCTCTCTCTCTCTCTCTCTCTCTATTATGTGGCCATTATTAACTAGCAAAATTGAATGTCATTAAGTTTTCCTTTTGTGTTTTTTAACTGCCTTAATCTCCTAATGACAGAGCAAATCCAAAGCACTGAACATTTGTTAGTGTGTGACTGGGAAAATATTTTCTTTCTCCACCACTGACATAGTAAGCAGATAAGGAACTGAAACCAAGATTTCACCAAATATGCATGTTTTTGGCCCCTGAAATCAAAAAGAAATATTTTTATAAAAAAGATCTATTAAGGAATAACTCAAAAATGAGAAGTTGGATGAATACCAAACTTGATATTTAAGTTCAGTAACTTCCAAAGATTTCTCAAAAATGGCTCAAACAGTTTTGATTAAAATACCAATAAATTAAATATATTTACATGACAAATAAAAATATATTCTGCACTTTATGTGAACAGCCTGTAAATCATCTTCACTCAGTGCCCAGCTTTAACATCCCTTTTGTCACCTCGGAAGACTTAAGGCTTGTGTGGAGAGCGGTACTGTCAATAGCACAACTCAAACTGTTGCAATGAGTGATCTGCTCTCCATGGAAACAAGCTTAGAACGGTGAAGGAGCTGCCTGTGAACTGGGCGACCTCCTGTCGTTTATTTCGTCAGGGGGAAATGAGTTTGGCTCGGTTGGTATTGGGCACTGCCACTTCTCACATAGTCACCTTTTCAAGGGAGACCTGCCCCAGTTTGTCCACTCTGTAATCCTGTTCTCTCGGTCCATCATATGGTGCTAGAGGGTTTTCACCTAGTAGACCTTCGGGAGTCTCTGCAGCTGCCGGTCACCCTGGCAGAGATCTTGACAGATGATAACACAGTGGTCGAAAAGGTTCTTTGATATATTGTGAGAGTTAGCTTTAGGATCTAGAGTTTAGTCTATTTTTATTGTTTTTATTTGTTATTTCGTTACATAGTCTACCCCTGGCTTTTGCCATTTTTGTTTATGTTTTATAGCTATACATCTGTTTTATAGTTGTATTTAATATTGAATAGTAATATTTATATGTGGTACACAAATATAATTATCTTTAACAAAAACCTCACTTATCTTTTGAAACTGATGTAAATTTCAATAAATTAAGAGATCACGATTTTTAAACCTTTGTTTACATCTTCGACCACAGTCAATCTCGTCATTGTTACGACTACTAGAAATAAATATAATAAAAATAAATATAATACTAAAAATTTACTAAATTTTTCTGAAAAAGATAAAATTCCTGATAATAGAAAATCTGGCATTTATCAATTTAATTATTAGGATTGTGATCAGGTTTATATTGAAAGGCCAAACGTAATTTAGAAACCAGAATGAAAGAACATTTTCAAAATATTAAGTATAAACAGACTGATAAATCAGCCATAGCAGATAATTTTTGGTCATTTAACCATGAAATACATCCAGAAGTTAAATTAGTAAAACAATTAAATGATCCGATAGATTTAATGGTTTGGAAAAAATATTTATTTTAAAAAATAGAAATCGCATAATGAATTTTGAAATACCGACAATCGATTCTATACTTAAATTTATCTCATTTTCAGAGTTTCGTAGTACTAGCAGGAATGTGACCTCTGGTGGTCATAACAATGACGAGATTGACTGCGATTGAAGATGAAAACAAAAGTTTACGAAATCACGATCTCACAATTTATTGAAATTTACATAAATTTCAAAAGATAGACAAGATTTTTGTTACAAATAATTATATTTGTGTAGTATTTGTTGCCTCACTGTTAATAGCTTCATTTTTTTATGTAATTTATATTTGTGTTTTCCATAGTTGATTGCTATGCTTTTTTTTTATTTATATTCATATTCAATAGATCTATTTTTACTTAGTGTTTGGATTTATAGCTAGCTTTTGCCATGATTGCTTTTTTAATGGACATTGACATGAACTTGCAGATCATCTTCACTCAGCAGAAATTCAGCAGAAATTAAGTATACACTTAGATACCTGGAATACTTAAACAACAGACAACATATAAATAAAAAGTGTTAATTATGCCACTTTCACAGCAAGTTTTGCATGGATTAACAAATGTAATTCCTGGAAGACATCAATGGTGCAATTAAATGAAAAACAAGGTATATTATATTTTTCACACATTTGAACATGATTAGATAAGTTTTATTTTGCTGATCTTAATATTTTTTATAAATTTATCATTTGCTCATCACTATAAAATGTGCTCATTCAAGAAAGTTTAATAGGTTGTTTACTTCACAGAATTCTAACAGCTTTTTTCCCTTCTCTATCCTTGCTTTTTCTTGATCTTATCTCTCTCTCTCTCTCTCTCTCTCTCTCTCTCTCTCTCTCTCTCTCTCTCTCTCTCTCTCCCCCCCCCCATACCTTACATATTCTTGTTCCAGCAAACTTCCAAGATTAAAATCTCCCATTGCTATGAATTCTGTCATGGACATTATTTATTTCCTCTAAGCTATAATTTCAAAGCTATTGCACAACATATAGTTAATAAAATAATAGAAAGGAATACATGTAAAAAGAACTGTAATGTACACTCGTATAATATAAGGAATAAAGCTGACTATTTAGGACCACACTAAGGGGAACACTAAACAACAGATCATTAGAAAGTATTGGAAAAGACATGTATAATAGATTGCCAGGTAAAATAAAGAATACTAAACTATGTAATATTAAGAATATAAAAAGGTATTTGTCAGAACAGGCTTTTTATAGTGTGGAAGAGTACAAAGCAAAAAATGGAAAATAAACAATGTACATTTTAGTTTCTAAGCAGTGCATATAGTAGACTTTTGGGTGTATTTTTATGTTTTTCTTATAATGTAAAATGACGTATCCTCTGTATGAAATATAGGGGATGAATAAATTGAAAATTGAAATTGAAATACTACTTAGAGCCTTCATCTTTACTGTTCTTTTTCTCTCTAAACATGTTTCTACAACTTCTATTGTATCCATACGAAACAATACACTTTGTATTTCACCAATATTTAAGCTTACTTTTTAACCCTTATACACTCCAAAACATTTAACTAATTCCCTTTCCATACTTAGTGTGGTGGCTCTTCTTTGCATTACATCCCACAAATTTTTTTTCTAAGTTCCAAACTCACTTGGGATCATCCAAACATTGAGGGAAAAAAAAGAAGAAAAAGAAACCCCTCTCTAAACCTTCAGAAATGCATCAATTCATTTTATATAAAACCAATAAAAGCCAAGTCCAAATGTACTTAATGTGTAATTTCAGTAGCAGACATGTTGCATTTCTATCAACACTGGTCTTACAATCACTCTGCTCTTTGTTGTCAACATTAAAAAAGTCAATACACTGCTCAATAAATGAACTGGCAAAGCTTTAACTGATCTAAAGTATAGCTAAACTATCATCTAAACTAAGCTAATGTTTTAATTAAAGCACAAGTTAAATCTCCCAGATGTCATCGATCAGGTTTCTGTGGTCTTGCTGCCAGAGGTATTATGCCAAATGTATATTGATTTGATTGTATTGCTACAGCCCCTTAATAGGTTATATTGGAGACAAACAGTGCGCCACTTGTTGCTAGTGTGGACATTTATTACTGGGTCCACAAATTGAATGCTGTAGTCTTCAGTTAGCTGAGCTGAAATACCCCCAGCCATTAAGCTGTTTTATGTACCCTACCAGTTGGTGTGGATTGTGCTGGTGAACTTCACATGCTTTTCAATTAAAGCAAAGAGAGTGGCACCCTCTCTGCAATTGCTGGGGCATGCTGTAATCTGTACTTTGTTTTAGACCACATTGATCAGTCTGAGCATCCAGTTTCTTTCCACAATGCAGCCACGAAGGCATTTCCTCCTTCCAATTCTGCATTTGTTGATCTGAAAGAGATGGTCGGGTTTACCTATTTTGCCCCATATTTATGTATTTAATTGTCCAATGAGGATAAGAACACCTCCTGACAATAGCTAATCCAATCAGATATTGTTCTGTAGCTTATGTTTGTCTTCAATGAAACTATGGATAACAATTTGCTTGTACAAAAATGCAAGGGCTTAGATGAGTAACTAGAAGTACTTGGGCAGGTAGTAAACTAGGCTTCTTGAACTAAGTACCCTTTGTCACAGACTCTGAGAACTGTTCATGCCCACACCTACACAAAAATATACTGTATTTGCAATCCCATTTCCTAATGGGGTGAAGGGCATCATTACATCTTGACATAACACACACAATCTTAATAAACATTCATCATATAAGACATGCATGCATTGTTCCTAATCACGACAGATCAATATTAACAAATACTGTCTTGATTTACACTTAATTTACTGAGTGACAGGAACAAATAGGATATTCAGTTTCACAATAAACAGTTAAGGCAGCTTGCTATCTAACAATAGTTTTTAACAGTGTCTGCAAGACATTTGTTTGGGACACTGGTACTGATGTTGGCAGTGAATACCTCTGCAGTTATCGAGGTTACTTGTCTGCTACTCATGGGCAACTTCGGCAGGTTCCGTGAGCACTCATTTCACCCAATTAGATGAACTTAAAAAAAATTGTTGCAGGATGGAAAGGAAAGTATATCCTTTAGGTTTTGTTTTTTCAGAAGTTTGAATTGCTCTGTCATTTTTCTGGTTCTTCTCCTCCCCCTAAGAATAATATCAATTTCTATTTCCCTGATTTGAATAGTACTGCATTCTTTCACTGAAACTATTTTCAGCCCCTCTTTCATGACCTCTTAGGGGGGAAAAAAAAGAAAGGGGGGGGGGGAATGAAAAAAAAAGGAAAAACAAACCTTTTTTGCTAATTTCTTGTCTATTTCAATCCATCCACATGTATTATTCACCCAGTTAAATTTTGCATTGTTTCCCCTACCAACAGTATCACTTTTCATTGTCACTTCCCACTTTCTTGCCTCACCTATAGCCTCCTCCTCCACTCTCTTGCTTGTCTCAATACTTTTCCTTCCTCCCTGATTCTGTTCCATTCTTCTCATAATAAGATTGTTATTATCAGCACTATCCACATTTTCACTGTTATTTTTATTCCTCCTGTTTCCTTTTTTTCACAATTCTAAATCCTCCAGTTCCAAATTTGTATACCTGTAATTCCATTCCCATTTCTCCCTAACTCTCTCCATACCCAAAACTCTGTCTCCTTCTGCAGCTGATAACAGACTTCCAACATGTCAGAGTGCACATGGAACAATTTTTAAATGAATCAAGAACACATAACTACTTCACTAAGAAAAACAAAACCCAAGTAATCATTAGACAACAGAGCAATCTCTGTTTAATGAAAGTACCAAGTATGTTGGTATCAAACTACTTAAATTATCAGAAAATCTGTAACTTATTACCCCAGAGACTATATTATGAATAAAGCAAAACTTATTACAGCAAAATAACTTGTATTCCATACAACAATTCCTGGAATCATTTTGACAAGCTATATTGTGTATTCTTTTAGGACTTGCTCATTATGTCTGTTTATGCTTCCACTGTGTAGAATTTCAATTTTTTGAGAATTTGGTTAATCAATACCACAAATTAATATATGTAATTCTTGCAGTTGATAATAAAAAATGGATGACAATAACTGAGATGAAACTAGAATGGAAATGACAAAATTAAAATACAGGTATTAAAATATGATCATCCACAATTAACAGTAACCTTATCAAATTATTGAACTAGAAATGGGAAACTCTTGAGTTGTAATTTTTCAGTATCTCAGAAACAGTGTATATTGGATTCATATAGTGGGTAGATGTCTTCATGGTAGAAATTGTTAAAAAAATTCCATGAACTGAAAAGCCTGCTGGAGTTGTATTTGCAAGCAAAAACTTGAAAATAAAATTCAAACAAAAATATGAAACAAAACAAATAGGACACAACTGAAAAGAATAAATAGGTCTGCAACAGATGATGAGAGCAATAAAATCTCAAAACATGTCCAGGTATTCTAAATTGTAGTAAAGAGTGTAAGTCTTTTTACTCCTTGTTTATGTTCATTCAAAGAATACATTACTAAAAAGTATTTACATAACTTGTGTACTAGAAAATGAACACATTGGAGTTACAAACGAATGCGAGGTCTGCTCAAAAAGTTCCGGAACATTTGTAATTTCACGCCAATGGAATGTTCGACTGAAATTCGGTTGGCATCCCTGTTTGATGTATAAGTGTCGAAAGTTTCATTGTTGTATGTCTGTTATTTTTCAGCAGTTTTGAGTAGAATGTTGTGTGGCACACTTTGCAAATTTCGAGATGGCAGAGTTAAAGGAAGAACACGTCTGCACTAAATTTGGCATGAAACTCAAGAAAACCTTTACTGAGACACACCAAATGATACAGGAAGCCTGTAGTGACAAGTACTTAAGCCATACTCGGTGTTATGAATGGTTCACGTGGTTTAAAAATGGCCAGGCAGAAGTTAAAGATAACCCTCGTTCAGCATGTCCTTTGATTTAACTTTAAAGAGAGTCGATTAATGACATTAAACAACACTTACTTTTAAATTTTTCCGGTAAGTGTTGTTTAGTGTCATTAATCGACTCTCTTTAAAGTTATCATAACAACACTGTTTTCAACACTTCCAAGAAAGGAATGTCCTTTGATGTCTACCAACGACACCCATGTCAGGAATGTCAACGAAATTGTGCGTGCCAATTGAAGACACTCTCCAAAGGATTGCAGAAGAATGTAACATTTCAGTTGGATCATGTCATGAAATTCTGACACAGCATCTTGAAATGCATTGTGTTGCCACCAAGTTCATTCCACAGCTCTTGAGTCAAGACCAGAAAGATCATCCACTCGCAATCTGTGAAGAGCTTTTGGTTCACGCAAATGAGGACAAGGTGTTCCCCTATGAACTCCAAAGTTAAAAACCCCATTGAAAGGACGAAGATTTACAACAATAGATACAATAAAAGAAAATCTGCAAACGGCGCTTCGCGTGATCCAGAAATAACTGTGCCAAGACTGCTTCTGGAAGTGGAAACAGCATTGGGAGGGTGTATCAACTGTGACAAGAATATTTCAAAGGAGACCATGCACAATAAGTAAAAGGTAAGCAAAGAAACATTTTGTGGACAAAATTCCGGAATTTTTTGAACTTGTAAAGAAGGCTTAGACTTTTAATATTGCGATGGAGTAGAAAATAGTTGTTACTCCACAGAAAATACATGTAAAATATCACAAAATCAGCCAATATTCATTCCAAATAATTCATGATTTACCAACTAAGAAAACAGCTGCTACTTCATAAATAATAACCTGGGAGAGAGGAATCTTCATATTCACCAGTTTCACCTCTGTTTCATTCTATATGTTGCAGATTTCTGTGCTGGAGAACTATGTAACTTTCATGTTCATAAATAACTATGGAACCAAAGAGAAGCTATGAAGGCCAGTGGCGTTAACTCAGGCTATTTTCATTGCCTACTCAATTATTTTACATACAATTCATCAAATGCCCGATTTCACCAACACATGTTAAGACTTAACACGAGTTTAGCAATAGTTAAAACAAAAATTGCATTTCACCAACAAGTGTTAGCGTAACACTTGTGTTAAATCTCATGTTAAACTAACAAGCTGAATTAAATTAATCGACTCCCAATTAATTTAATTTATACAACAACACTGTTTTCAACACTTCCATGAAAGGATTTAACAAGCTGAATTTCTAATGTTAAGTCCTTAACAATTGTAAATAGTCAAGATGGCGAGCATGAACTCAGCTGTTGATGTCTATTTGCTATATTTAAGACCGTCTAAATGGCACTCATAGTTGAGTACAGTCTATGAGGAGAAATGATTTTGAGGAACTATCTTTACGGAAGTATAGACTGTCGAAACTATGAACTTGCTATGAAAGTTACTGCCGAAGTACAAGAGAGGTTAGAACATGGCGATCTCGCCTTTGCTTCAAGTATCAATAACCTTGCTATTTTATAATTCACTGAATTAAGTGGATAATACATTGTCCACCTCCAGTCTTGAAACGTTCAAGTCACTTGCCCTTCTTCGCTCCTCATTTTAAATTTACGTAATACTGAGTTAGAACATGCATCAAAAGGAATATGACTATCTCGCCTTAGCTTCACGTATTAGTAACCTTGCGATTTTATAATTCACTGAATTATGTGGATAATACACTGCCCACCTGCCGTCTTGAAACGTTCAAGTCACTTGTCCTTCTTCGCACCTCGTTTTAAATTTACGTAATAATGAGTTAGAATATACATCGAAAGGAATATGCTGATCTTGCCTTTGCTTCAAGTATTAATAACTTTGCGATTTTACAATTCACTGAATTATGTGGATAATACATTGTTCACCTCCCGTCTTGAAACGTTTAAGGCACTTGTTCTTCGCACCTCGTTTTAAATTTACGTAATACTGACAAGTTGTTTGGTGCTTGACACATGCATTTGAATTAAATTTGTTTCCAATATTTTCTCCGCGACATCTTTCTCTTTTACATTCACTGCATCCGTCCTCTTATTTTCCACGATATCCTTACACTTCGTCACCATTTCAATTAACAATTCTTTCTCTGCCGATGAGAAATTTGTCTCATGGCTTTATTTATGATTTTGTTCATCCGCCATTTGTGCAGACGAAAATGAAAACAAAAGCGCATCGGAGTACGTTCAGAAAATCATCCATAACCTTTTATAGCTGTGATATTTACAAGTTTCTTGGCGTTAACACAGGTTTGTTAACATTTTAAGAAAACAGGTTGGTGAAATGCAAGAAATTTAACATTAGTTTTAGCGTTGTGACAATTGTTACGTTACATTTGTTAACGTCGATTTTAACATCTGTTGGTGAAATTAGGCATTAGAGTTTTAAAGTAAAAGATTTCTATAAACATACACGCTACCAGCATTCAGTTTCCCATGGCTTGCTATCCAGCTACACATCCACAACAACCATGGAACATTGCCTTTTGCAGAAAAATTGTTACACCTAGTTAGCTCCTGTCACCTGTCATTGTCAAGGTATTGTGTTCACATTTCTGTTATCCTTTACATACAATCTGATATAAAGCAACTCTGATGTCTGCATTTTTATTTTTTATTTTGGGAGGAGTGTCTACAGATCATTATTCACATCACGATTACTACTGCAACTTTAAATTGTTACCCTTGTTACGCATCAAAGCTGTATCATGCAATTAAATGAGAGCTAATTCTATGTTCCTAAGGCAAACTAAATAAGGAATATTGAAGATTCCAGTAATAAAGAGACAGAATGTTTCCGTTCTTATGACATCCATTGAATGCTAATTGCAATAATAACAATGAGAAATCCTTAACTGGAAATAAATCATACAGGACAAGAAGGCACAGGAGCCAGTAACCTTTCAAAAGCAAAGGCCAAAGAGATGAATGCAAAAGACAAATTCTGCAATTTCCTGGATTCAGTGTGACCAACAAGGGTTAACATTTAATTAGCTAATCATGAGAATCTTATATTCTATATTAGAATAGGCCTATTAAACATATTTTAGTACCTTTTTAATGATTGCTTTCTCCTCATCTAGTTTCTCCTGAAGAAAAGCTTCTCGTTTCTCCAGAATACTCTGTTGTAGTAATATTTGTTTTTGCAACCTCTGAGAGGATTCTCTCATATTTAACAGCCTCTCTTCCTCCTCCTGGATCCACTTTAATCTTTCATCTTCAGTGGTATCTTTCTCCTTTAACTGAAAAATAATTCTTATTTTCCAAACAAATTTTGTGTTTCAAAATAAATACACCTGGGCCGCTTTAACCAACCAATGTTAAAAATACTCTAACTCAGTGGTTATTAACTTTTAATTAAAGGTTTAACTAAGTCTTAAAATGTTTGCATTCCATCAATCTTTTACAGCATACGATTAACATCAAAGTTAACTGCAAATGACGGCTTACAAGAAAGTGGTGATCAATCTATATGGTTTCTGGCCTTATGCACTTTTATCTCTGCATCACAGTGCTGTGTCAATAACAACTAGTTAGGTCCAAACCATGTGAGTTTCCTGATTGAAGTTTGAATCACAAGTAGACACTGTGAGTTCATGTAAGTACACTGAATTCAAAATGCATCCAACATCAAGCTTCAAAGTGATTCAATGGTATTATCATTAATTCATTACGAAATGTCAGCATGGGTTTGAATTCTGCACAATATGCCACTTATAAGTGCAATCAATATGGAATACATCAGAATGAAAATATGTACAAGGTACAGGAATAACAAATGCATAGTAAAGCAGAAGATCCATGGATCAAGTGATGGTTATGGGACATGCAGTAGTTTTAACAACTTTCTTTTTACACTTAGCAGGAATACCAAGAATTATAAGAGCAGTCATGAATTTTTCAGTTCTCATTCTACCTTTTAGAGTTTGTCTACAAATGCTTTTTGTGTAGTAGAACAGTCAGTTATCACTGATTGACATTGTAAGTGGAAACTATGATTAAAAACCTCAAAATCTCGGACTTAAGAACTTACGATTTGTAAGTTGCCATTGGAGTATGTGATCTCAAATTGAGATTTCTTCATTGTCTACTGGAAACATGTGATGTCAGTTGCAGATTTTAATATTGTACCAGCATGTTGCCATGGTAGCTCAGTGGTCAGAGCAGCTGTACATAAAGCAGGAGATCCATGATTCAAACCCTAGCTACGGCATTGAATTTTTGTTCTGATTTTACCTTTCAAAGCCACATATGAGTTAAACATATGCTCATTCTTGATGTTGATCTGAATACTGAAAGCAATGGGTAACCTAAAAGGTTAGCCAAAAATACTGCCGCAACTTTAAAATCATTCTAGAGTATAAACTAAAATGTTCCATGAAATTTAAAGGGAGTCGATTAATGACACTAAACAACACTTTTAAATTTTTCCGGAACATGTTTCAGAGGCTAAGTTTCTGAAATATGTTCTAGACGTTCTCGGGCTTTGAGCCAGGTAAGTAGATGTTGAGACATCGACGTTTTGGGAGTGTGCATCTCTCCCATCTTCAGGATGTTGAATGACTTAGGGCTGGGGTGACCCATATATATACTCGTCGCCAAGAAAATGACGCGGACCAATCAGCGAGCGGGCTCGCGTTGGTGAATATGACAACCTCTCAGAAAACACTGCTGCTCTGGTCGCTGCTCAGTAAGCCAGATCTGTGTTTCCTGAGTCTCTCTTTTTCGAGTTTTAATGCAGGATTCCATGCTGCACTAAATTGTAGCCCAGCATCTCGGTTAAGAGTGACTCTCTCTGCCGAGATAGCCAACGCCTCCTTAACTCTGCGCTCCCAGTAGCCACTGCATTTTGCCAAAATAGTGGTGAGACCGAAGTTAGCCCTATGGTCTTGCTGGAAGCAATGTTCCGCCAGCCCAGACTTTTCAGGTTGCAACAGTCTGATGCTTCTATCGTGTTCTTTGATCCTGGTAGCTATGGTCCTGCCGGTTTCTCCGATGTACGGCACTCCACATTCACATGGAATGTGGTATACCCCTTGAGGCGGTAATCGGTGGATATAAAGGATCCTACACCGAAAGACCGATTTTGCTCCGGACTAGTGATCAGTAGGATAGAGCGACTCTGTTTCAGGGTCCAGCGATCAAATAAAAATACACTTTGCTTCTTTGATTTTCCCACCACTTTATTTATATAACATTTAGATTACAACTTTGCTCCCAAACAACTTGCTCGTTACAACGTTACCTTCCCCGAAAACGATCTACGATGAAGTGTCGCGCCTTTTTCTCCGTTCTCAGCGTCTTTCCCTACCGCAGACTATCTAGCACGCCCCTTTCCTATTTCCGTGACTATTCCGCCCGTATCACGTGATGCATAACCATTTTTATTGGAGGTTCGTTTCCCTACATTTTTACTCTTAATAGGCTTTCAACCCTCTGTCCCTCCTTTTTGACCTTCGGGGTCATGTGAAGAAATATTCAGACTTCTTCTCACATTCCTTAGCATTCCTTAGGGGAGTGTTTTCTTGCTCGCCCCTTGACACATTCCTGAAGTTAATGGCTTTTTTCCCCCAACTGCGGTTTCTGACCCGAACTGCGGTTTCTGTCTCAAAATGCCCTTCGGAGGAATATTGCAATTTTCTTTTGTTTGCTTATTTATTTTTTTTTTTTTTTTTTTATTTGGGAAAATTGTAAATTCCTTCGAAAGTCCCACTAAACAGTAATCAACAAAAATGATGTGAACTGGATTACTTCCTAAGTTACTTCCTATCGGCCTTCGCTCCATCAACGCGCGAACGAGCAAGAAGTTTTTTTTTTTTTTTTTTTTTTTTTTTTTTTTTTTTTTTTTGAGCTGTTACATATACACTGAACAAGAGACAAAATATATACATACATAGATATAAACATATCCTTAAATACATTGTTACCTAGCAATACCCTGAAATACATTGTTACATATATGAGCCCTTAAATATTTCTGTTTATTTGTATTTTACATTTCTTGTGCAAGCCTACACTTTCTTTTGGCATACAGAACAATTGATTTGCCTTCACTTTTTTTTTTATTGACATATTTGGTTGGTGCATATTTGTCTTTTGAGCTCTGTACTTTCATTGCAATATTGTGGGTAATTAACACTCCGTACACTATCACACGCATCTCACTTGTGCATATCTTGCACAGATTTCTTTCTTCGTGCACTATCACACTCTTGTTATTTTGAATCACAAACATATAACTCGGATATCAGGAAATATAATTGTTTTTTTTTTTTTACAATTGTGTCTTTATTCTTTTTGTGTAGACAAGGGTAGCATTTGGTCTAAGCTCGGGTTCTTACTTCCCAAAAATTTCGCTCTATCTCTATACTTCAATCCTATTTGCGTCAAACAGTTAGCTTTACAATAATTTTTGCCTTACAGTTAATGAGGTCAGTGACTTCGGGATGCGTCAAATTATGGCTTGTCGTTGGCAATGGCCAATTCTCTAAAGGGTCTCAATAAAGATAAATTATACCTGCCTAATTTTTTGTTTGTCTTAACATCTTCTAACTCAAAAGAACGGTCACCGAATTGAGCAATGATCACAGCTGGTCCTTCCCAGAGTACATGCAGTCTATGTGACGTCTTTGTCAGTAGGGAGGACTTGTTATGCGTTCTTATCAGCACCTTCTCTCCTAACTGCGGTGTCCATTTCTTCCTATATCGTTTCTTCTTTTTATTTCTGTTTTCTGCGCGTTTTCTCAAGCGCTCAAAGGCTTCTAAGATCTGTTGACTTTCGCTTTGCTCCTCGGTGCGAATGGCGCTCGGTAGCCCTGGGATTATGTCTTCAGACGGTTCCTTCAAAAGTAGTGTTACCGGAGCTATTCCCGTGTTTGGATTAATGGTGTTATTCATGACACGTTCTATCAGGGGTAGTTGGGGAACCCACGAGGTATGTTTCTTTTTGTAGGTGAGGATGCGTAGAAAGATGGACAAGTCCCGCATGGTCCTTTCACATGGATTACTTTGTGGATGGTACGCGGTTGAATTGTAAATTTTTATGCCTGCAGTTCTAATTTTATCCATAAATAATTTGCCCTTATGTATGGACGCATTGTCTGCCAAAATAGCGTCCATTTTGCCGTATTTGGGTATAAAGTCTTCTATGATCTTTGCTGCACAGGCTACGCTTGTTAATTTCTTCATTGGATATAATTTCACAAATTTTGTGAATATGTCCACCATTACGAAAATATATTTCATCCCTGCTGTTCCCATAGGTAATGGTCCATGTGAGTCGATTGTTACCAATGCTAGTGGCTTGTCGCGGAGTATGGAAATTGGTGGTGTGTCGTATTTCACGTTAAGTGGTTTTGCTTTCTGGCAGATGATACATGCAGATATGCGTTGACGAACTTTATGTTGTAATCGGGGAATGTAAAAATATTGTTCTATTGTCAGGCATGTCTTTTCGGTTCCTCCATGAATGATGGCTGTATGGAACGAGTCAATAATTAAGTTTTCTATGACGCGTGGTGCGTACGTCCGCCATGTTAAGTGTTGTCTACCTTGCAATTTGTACAAGATTCCGTCGCGTTTTCCAAATGATCCTTTCGTGTCCTTCTGAATATCTGGAGCTGTTGTGAAAATTTCTGCTAATTTGGGGTCCTCCTGTTGAAGTTGTCGTATGTTTTTTACTTGTTTGATTAACATTTTGTTTAGATGGGTGTCTATTTTTAGGATGTGTACTTCACGTGTGTTGCCTTGGCATTCTGGTATGTCTCCTTTTGTGGTCAGTCTAGACAGCGTGTCTGCGAAGATGTTTTGGTTTCCAGGTATATGTGAGATGGTGACATCATATGACATTATTTCGTGTATGTATCTAGAGATTTTTGAGCTTGTTAATTTGCACTTTTTAATGAATGATAGGCTCACGTGGTCCGAAAATATTATGATTTTGCAATTAAAGATGTAGTCTCTGAATTTTTGAATAGCGAAAAAAATTGCTGCTATTTCCTGTTCCGTTACACATGCTATTTTCTCTGTGTGTGTCAAGTTTCTAGATGCCGTACTTATAACGTACTGTTGTCCTTTGTCATCTCTTTGACATAGTACTGCTCCGAAACCAGAAATTGATGCGTCCGTGTAAATGTAGTAGGGTTTGTCGGTGCGGGGTCGTTCCAATAAAATAGCTTGTCCGAATAATTCTTTTACTCTGTCGAATGCATTTTGGTGTGTGCTCGTCCAGCGCCATCTTACGCTTTTCTTTAACAAATCTCTAAGGGGTGCCACTTCTTTAGCGTAATTAATTAGAAATCGTGCCTCATACTGGAATATGCCCAATACTCGGCGTAGCTGCCTTATGTTTCTTGGCGCAGGGATTTCTGCAATTGTTCGGATTCTTTCTTTATCTGGAGAAATACCTTTCTCCGAAATGATGTATCCTAGGAATTTGGTTTCTTGTTGGAAGAATTTGGTTTTTTCTAAGTTCAACGTCAGCCCGTTTGATCTTAATTTTGTAATGACGTAATCCAAATGTTGTATGTGTTCGTCTATCGTATTGTCGTGTAGTAAAAAATCATCGATATATTCGGTCAGGAATTCTTGAGCAGTATCTCCAAATATGGCATACATGGCTCTTAAAAATCCGCTTGCACTTACGGACATGCCAAACGGTAGTCTGGTAAACTCTAACACTCGACCCTGATATAGGAATCCCGTATATTTTCTTAAGTGTGGTGGTATAGGAATTTGTAGGTATGAGTTTGTCAAGTCGATGGAGGAAAACCATTTTTTTCTTCCGATGCTGGTGAGTATTTGTTCTATGCCAATTGTCCGAAAATTATCTGGTAGAATAAACTGGTTAAGGTGACGGGCGTCTATTGTTATGCGTGCTTTCCCATTGCTTTTTCGCACTATGCAGAGGGGATTTATGTAGGGGGTATTTGATTCTTGAATTATATTTTGTTCTAGCATTTCTTTAATGGCGTCTTCCACTGCTGGTTTTAAATTTAGTGGAATGTTCCTGCATTTATACTGCCATGGTTTTACTTCTTTAATTTGAAAATCGTAGCAGAAGGATGTACAAAGGCCTGTTTTTTCCGTAAAAGCAGCTCTGTTCCTCCACAGAACAGAAAAAAGAGATTCTTTTTGTCTTTCGTCCAAGTGTGTGAGTCCATTCACTTTCTCCCCTAATTTGGAACGCATTTGTAAATTTGGGTCAAGAAAGGGACTTGCGGTTTCTAAGGGTGGCTTTCCCTCCAGCTGTTTGGGTCTGTCACTCACACCCACTCTCATGGAGCCATTCATTACTATCGTGACAGGGGAAAAACTTGCTTTTTCGTCCCTGCCGAATAGGTCAGTTGCCTCGCCATTAATCAAGTCAAAACATTTACAACTCTCATGTGTGCTAACAATTTCCTCAGTCTTTAAAATCGCAAGGTAAATATCTTTGCTTATATTAATGCATTGAACAAAAAATTGTTCCTCCTCCAATTGGTTTTCGGCTTCTGTTAATTGCATGTTGGGAACTGCCTGCTGGGAAAAAGGAATTGGAAACTCTTCATTGTTGCCTCGTATGGTTAAAATTCTGGCTGCGTAATTAATCTTTGCGTGAAATGCTTGGAAGAAATCGCTTCCTAGAATAACTTGTACAGCCAAATGCGGTATTATCAAAAAAATGACTTCCATATGATTTTGGCCTAAAGTGAATGGAATCATAACTTGTTTTTGTATACGTTGTTTCTGTCTTCCTATGGCCATTAGTACGTACACATTTTTGGTGGGTAACGTTTGTAGGTGTATGCCTTTAGCTTCCAAGTGGTTAAAGAATTTTAGACTACAGACAGATGCCGTAGCTCCAGTGTCTAGCGTTGCCAGGAAAGTTTCATCTGCTATGGTGATCTCTATTTGTGGCGTTTCTGCTATGTCTTGCTGTATTGTATCTGAGTTCATGTTTCCAGCATTGTTTCCGACTGTCAAGTCTTTATCCTCATCGTGTATCTGTAGTTGCGCCATCGTATTTTTAGTGTTTCCATTCTTCTTAACATACCTCGAGGCAGAAAAAGGAAACGGTCTCCTACCCGAATTCAGTTTTCCGTATTGTGTATCGCACTTGCACCGTTTAGGGATGTGTGGGTGGTTGGGAGAAATGTCTGGTTCGCAAACCATTTTTGTTTGGGCCTTGCACCGTTGTAATTTGTCGTTGGGGACCTACTCCTAATTGTTTCTTTGCTTGTTGACTCATGGTTCTCATGAGGTGCTTGTTCTGCTCGCTGGTCCGTGTGTGGTCGGTTATCATGGTCATAACCATTATTGGTCCATCGGCGTCCTGCAGGATTTTCCCTGGGTAAGTCATTTTTGTATGGTCTTTGAAAAACATCATACCGTCTCTCTCCGATAATATGGCTGTCATTGGCGTGTCGTCTTGGATATGTTCGTTGTGTGCGCATGAAATTTATGTAATGTGTTCGCTGGGGATGTTGAGGATTTTCTCGGGGTTGTCTTTGGTGATATCGGGAATTGTGTCTTCTGTGGTCATACGCGGGTACCTGGTCTCTGTACCGGTCTCTGGAGTGTGTCTGGTCGTTATGTCTGGCATTTCCAGTGTTGTATGCCCTCGTCCCACTAAAGTTTTGGGCATGTTGCGACGTCCTGTCATCTCGTAGTCCTGGGTTCAGTTCAGTCCTGGGTGGTTCTAGTGCCGTCAAAAGTTCGATTGTCTCGCTAATTGTACTGGGTCGTGCGACAATTAAATGATTTTTTATCTGTTCTGGGTAGTGACGCGTAACTAGACTAATAAATTCCTGAGGTTCCATGGGAGGGTCCAACATTTTACTTTGTTGCGCTAAGTCTAGAAAGTAATCCACCATGGATCGTCCTCTGTGTGGATATTTTCCTGTATTTATGTTCGTTCGGACAGCATATTGTGTTGCGCCATTCCAATATTTTGTTAAAAAGTGTTGTTTGAAGTCTGTGTAACTAGTATGGTCACCTACTGCTAGCCTAAACCAAGTCAGTGACCGCCCCTGCAAGCCTCGTTTAACTATTATCATCTTAAAATCATCTGGAATGTTCTTGAGCTGAAAGTAATATTCTAGGTCCATTATGTAACGCTTCGCGTTGTCTCTCACGTCATCAAATGTTGGCACGGTTATTTCATTTAACAAGTGCAAATGGTTAGGGTACCCGGTGTTTATACAGTTATTGTATATGCTCCCTTGGCTAACACTATTACATGTTTCCATAGGTACTGTTGAAGACGTGTTTTGGCACGTGTTCATCGGTCCCTGTCTTGTTGGTACACTTGAAATGTCATTACTCTGAGGTTGGTCATTACATATTTTTAAATCATTAAGAGCCTCTTTGAGTGATGCCATTTCTCGTGCATGGTGTTCAATTCTTTTATCAGTTGAGCGTTGAGCTGCGTCTGCCTGTGTCAGGGTTGCTTTAATTGCTATCAATTCATTATGAGTGGAATTTTCTGCTTCTTTCTGCCTATTTTGTATTACGACACAGGTGTTTCGCATCTCCTCCCTCAACTGGGCATGCACATTATCATAATGCTGTGAAATCTGTGTAAGTTGCTCCCTGGTGGTTTCCATGTCCTTTTGTGTATCGTGCACCTCTGTGCGCAAATTCAAAAATTCTGCCTCTATAGTGACCTGCCCTAACCTAATTTCTGCTAATTGCTTATTTTGTTCTTCTGTTTTACTTTCTAATTGTCTTTTCAACGTATTTGTGTGTTCTGCAATCTTTTCTTCTAAATTATTTTCTAACATGCTGTTTCTTGCTGCTATTTGCTGACTATGTTCTGACATTCTACTTTCTATTTGTTGACTTTGTTCGGAAATCTTAGTCTCTAGGTTGCTTTGGAGCTGCTGGAGCATCTGTTGCATCATAGCCGTGAGGCTGAGTGTTGCCTCAGGACTAATTTCTTGCACAGCGATATCTCCGGGCTGCCCTTGGATTTGTTCCTCCATGTCTGCGCTAATTATCCTGCCACTTCTCAGGATCATACAAATTTTACACAGTCTGTAGTGTCACTGCCAGACTTGTCCTACACAGTGAGTGCCCCTTGTGGAAAGACTTTGGAAAGGGTACTTACTCGTGATGTTGTTGGTGTTTACCTCCGTCGGAAGTGGTGGTTGTTGCTGTCCTGTTGTTGTCGTGCTCAGCTAACCTTGTCCGCGGTGTCCGTCTACGATGTCGTGGTGTGATCTGCTGTTGCTCCGGGTGTTGTCTCCGGGCGGTAATCTCGTTCTCGGCGTGATGTTCTCGAAGGAGATGTTGGTAGTTGTGGAAGCTCGCTGGGTGGTTAAAACACGTTGGGTGCCATTTGAGGCGGTAATCGGTGGATATAAAGGATCCTACACCGAAAGACCGATTTTGCTCCGGACTAGTGATCAGTAGGATAGAGCGACTCTGTTTCAGGGTCCAGCGATCAAATAAAAATACACTTTGCTTCTTTGATTTTCCCACCACTTTATTTATATAACATTTAGATTACAACTTTGCTCCCAAACAACTTGCTCGTTACAACGTTACCTTCCCCGAAAACGATCTACGATGAAGTGTCGCGCCTTTTTCTCCGTTCTCAGCGTCTTTCCCTACCGCAGACTATCTAGCACGCCCCTTTCCTATTTCCGTGACTATTCCGCCCGTATCACGTGATGCATAACCATTTTTATTGGAGGTTCGTTTCCCTACATTTTTACTCTTAATAGGCTTTCAACCCTCTGTCCCTCCTTTTTGACCTTCGGGGTCATGTGAAGAAATATTCAGACTTCTTCTCACATTCCTTAGCATTCCTTAGGGGAGTGTTTTCTTGCTCGCCCCTTGACACATTCCTGAAGTTAATGGCTTTTTTCCCCCAACTGCGGTTTCTGACCCGAACTGCGGTTTCTGTCTCACCCTGGAACGTTTAGTTGTAATTGGTCTTTGACGCTGATTGGTCCGCGTCATTTTCTTGGTGACCAGTATATATATGGGTCACCCCAGCCCTAAGTCATTCAACATCCTGAAGATGGGAGAGATGCACGCTCCCGAAACGTCGATGTCTCAACATTACTTACCTGGCTCGAAGCCCGAGAACGTCTAGAACATATACGCCGCCAGGAAAGATTCAGCTCATATTTCTGAAATATGTTTCGGAAAAATGTAAAAGTGTTGTTTAGTGTCATTAATCGACTCCCTTTAAATTTAATTTATCATAACAACACGTTTTCAACACTTCCAAGAAAGGAATTAAAATTTTCCAATTTATATTGCAAGATCAAGAATCTTAATATAATCAAAAATCGATGAAAGCAGGTTATTCCAATTATTTCTGGATTCTTTGCATGGAAAATCCTGACAAAAACTTAAAAGACATTCAGCTCACCCCAACCATGATTCAAACTTGGGCCCTCCCAAGTTGTGAGACGGCGCACTATGGAGATGGTATGAGGCAGAAGTTTGACTCATCCATTTGTATAAGGAAAACAAAGCTTCATTCTAAACTGTTATAATGTGTAGCATTATATCAACTTCCTTATATATCTGATTATGTTCAATTTTGCCTTATTTGGACTCTTTTAGATATAATTTAAGCACCTTCCTCCTATTATAAGCTTGGTATTAAACAAAAATTTTATTCACTGTTTGATCGCGATTCTACTTACACAATTTATAAAAACATTACACATTGAAACTTACTGTCTACCCTATGACAAAAATTAATTTACTGAGTAAACTGTATATTGTAATAGAAAGCCTCCATTCCTTCTGTTAAACTGTTTTATATTTGGTAGTTCTTTTAGTTTAGTTGGTAAATTACTAAAGAATTTAATGCCTATATTTGTGAGATTACCTTTTAGAATATTCATTCTGCACATCTGAACATGGACATCTATTTTTCATGTATTATTATTGTGAATATCAAGATTTGTATTTATTTTTCCTTGTAGCCTTATTATATAGTCTATCATTTCTCCTATAGACAGGCTATTGTGTTTTCTGAAGTATGGCCTACAAGAATAGAGTTATCTATTCCTCTTATAATTCTCATTACTCTCTCTTGGATTTTGAATACTCTTGTATTTTTGTTCTAAAAAAATTTTAATCCATATTTTAAGGAAATATACAAGTGGGCAAAATACACTGTTTTAAGTCTCAGTAGGTTAGTGTACATTTATGCTCGGCTATGCCAAATTGTAATATTTATGCAACTGGTAGCAGTACTTTAATGGGCCTTATTAACGTACACCTGTTCATTAAAGTATTGATATTCGACTAATCAGAAGTGGCCATATAACATTGTGAAAGGGCAAGTATTGATTATTCTTGTTTTGATTGACAACGGTATAAGCGCCAGTTTAGAAAAAGGTCAAAATGTCTGACACTAGTAACAGTGACACTGAACTTACACTCCTAGAAATTACGGCAAAAGCACTCAATGTTACCAATAACTTGTTGCCACAAAAGTCAATTAAGATGTATGAGAAATTCTATTCACAATTCATGGATTGGAAAATATCAAAAGGTATAAATTCGTTCTCAGAAAATGTATTCCCAGTATATTTCGAAGAATTATCTCAAAATATGCAATCACTGACCTTATGGACTTACTATTCTATTTTGAAATCAACACTCAACATTAGACACAAAATTGACTTATCTAAATACTCAAAACTGAACAGCTTACTAAAATGTAAATCAAGAGGATATAAAAGGAAAAAAGTCAAAACATTTACACTTGATGAGTTGAAAACATTTATAAATGAAGCACCTGATGTTAAATACCTCATGATAAAAGAAAGTTTCTTTTTTAATGTTTTGTTTTGTTTTAATGTTCTTCGGTTAAACTGTGTCACATGTTAACAGATGTTTATAGGGGAGTAATCAATATTTCTGCGCCTGCGTACTATGTAGACAAAGCAATAACGTTTGTACCATATCACTCAAACCAGAAATGATATGAAACCTTTAATTTAGATACATGATCAAGCATAAACAGTCGTATTAAACTTGACTATAATGGTAATTAAAACACTCATATCATAATTATTCACCGAGCGAGAGAAGCAAGGTTAATAATAATACTCATGTTTTAATTACTACCATTATAGTCTCATTGCATAATATACTATTAAGACATCTGATCATGTAACACACAGAATAAAGTTTAGCTACTAAATAATTTTTATGGGTATTCCAGGTTAAATTTGTGTTTGATTTCAATACAGAATGAAGCAGGTTTATGCACTAGTCTAAGAAAGTAAGCAGAATTGGCACTGCTGCCTCAATTTTAGTAAGTCAACATGAAATATATAAAGTAGTTTATGAATACCTAACTAATTCTGTTTGATGCCTCAATTATGGATTAAAATCCTATTACCTTTGACGCTTGAAGTTTGTACTGTTCTTCTAGTTCTTTGATTTTACGCTGATCATGTAGTAATTCTTGCTCAAGGCATCGTTTGTGTTCTTCTTCCTTCTTTAATTGTTTCTGTAACATCTCCATTTGCTTTTTGGAAGTTTGCAGACTAGCTTCTAGCTCCAGAACCCTTTAAAATTAAAAAATTACAAGTATGTCGTTTGAAGTTACACGAGTCAACTTATACATTTGCTCTAATCACCTCTTACCAGTTTTCTAGGATATGTTTTGGATGCATTTGTCCACATATTTGCTGCTTATGGGTAAATGCACGTAACAAATGCCCCAGAAAATCTTAAGAGGCAAGAATGAGTGGATACATTGACTCCTGATGCAATTTTTGTTGAATACAAACATATTATTTGAGAACATATATTATGTTGCATTACTAACAAACCACGTACAGATGGTAAAAATGGGTATTTCAATAAAGGTTTATTTCCAAAAAATATATATTTTTATTCTATCGAGAAGATGTGTAATAAATACGACTCATCTAAAAATTAATAATATATTTTTATTGTTATAGCAGTTGTGATTTTACATTAACAAGCATACCTTAAATGCTTGCATATGTGCTGCAGGCACAATGTGGCTCTTAGTTATATAACACATCTTAGTAACGCTATGAATAAACATATGCATAAACTTTATTAAATATTTACCTTAATAGGCTGAGGGGGAAGTATGCCTCTGCTATACTTTCCCTCTCAACCTTTAAAAACATTTGCATGTTTATGATTGTTTCCCCAGGTATAGTTGTGGATCAAGTTATTACATCAAATTTTTCTGACATCTTCCATAAGTATTTATCTTTAAAATATTGTGTAGATTATAAAATGATATAAACCCACCTGACATGAAAATAAAGAGTTATTGAAATATAGGCAAAAATACCTACTGATTTCTTGGAGTCAAGTGGTGCAAATATTACTCTGAAGAACCTTATTCTGGCTGCACCAGAACCAATTGGTCAGTTTGTGCTGGGAGAGAAAAGAAAATGGAAACAGAACCATGAAAGGCAAATCTTTCACTGCTTTCACTAGCGCTTATATTCATGAATCCTTGTAAAAGCAAAATATATTTAAACTGTGATTAATAACATAAACCCTAAAACCACAGAAATCAACATTTTTATGGTATGCACACATTTTTGTATCTGTTTTAAAAATAAATTGTTCTTACTAATAAAGACGTAAACACTTGCATGAATTAATATAATTTTGAGTTGAACTAATACTCAATGCTCCACTTATTGCTAGTATTTACCTAGAACACGTTTCATTAGGATCTTCCTAACATCAACCGTTGTCGACTAATGGACATTGGTTTGGTGAACTCATTGGAGGCGATAGGTGCATCTCTGTCGGTATCTTGATGAACTTGAAGTTTGGGTTTTCTTCAAAGGTAGTGTCGAAATTAAACAATTTTCTTTCATATTTCTTTATGAAGATTTTTTTCCCACGTGGTTAATGCAGCTGGACCTTGGACACTTTTTAATAAGTGGATTTCTTGTTCTATATCATGATTCTTCCAAAAATAGTACGCTACCGCCAATTTATCCATTTCTTTGTTCCTAATGTACCTAAAATGCTCTTTAAGCCTAATGTTCAAGTTCCTTTTTGTTTTTCCAATATAAAAGTTGTCACAGCCTTTGCAGTTTATCTTGGGACTTGCATGTATGTTTTCATTAGTCTTCACTTTAGAAAGTTTTTATTTCATGCAATGTATAATAAGACCACACTATGTGTGCAATACGAATTTTGGTCAAGAACTTTCGCACCTATTTTTTTTATAAATAAATTGCACTTGCCAATAAAGATGAACATGGCAGTCCCATATTTTGTTAGCACTGTTTTACCAATCTTCATTTTACATAGCTTTAATATTTCCATCCAATATGCGATAACACTTCTTTTACAACCCTATTATTACCACATTGTTAAGCATTTTGTGTACTGGTATGAAAATAAACTCCAATGATTGACAATATGTTGCATTTGCTTCCAATGCAAATAAAAATGAGTTCATCAAAGACGTAATAAAATACATTATCCTTAAAATTACACAGGAAATGAAGCTAGTTACAGTGGAATAATAAATATAATACAAATAAAATATTTAGTGATTATTATCCAATTATCTAATTAACGAAGTGTGTTTGACTGAAGATGTGGGCAAATGTCTACGAAATGAATTTCAATTAGAGAAGATAGAAGTATTGTCATCAACTTCTTAAGATATGTGGATAATCTAAATATTTTATTTGTATTATATTATCCTTAAAATGTTCCAAGTTTAACGTTTTTCTGCAGGCCTTACCATACACGTGTTTAAAATCTGGATGAGCTCTTCCTATTTACTTTCCAGTTCTTTCACTTCAATTTTTTGGATTAGTCACCAAATTTTCTTTACTGGATTGCTTCCCTAGTATTCCAACACATTTTATATTAAAAGTATAAAAATTGAAAGAAGCATAGAAACAGTGAGCACAAGTTAAAATAAAATATCTTCTCGAGTCATTTTTAAATTTAATATTGCTCTGACAGTTATTACTTTGTTCTTTTTCCATTTCACATAGATCACACATAGCAGTTCAGAGTAACAGTCATGGTAATTAACAGAGACTCCAATGTGCCAAAAATGATAGGTACGATGGGAAAAATAAATCATACTTCCAAATATGGAAGATAATAGCTGTTGCCATCACATATAGAGTTACGGAACACCAAACACTACTGAACTTACAAAGTATAAAAATTGAAAGAAGCATGAGAGAACGTAAGCTTTCACGGCCGGAGTCCATAATACAATTGGTTGTTTCCGGGCTGTTTTGCCGTGGTCTGTTGGAGTAAGAACCAAACGTTTCGTCCACAACTACGGCAGACATCATCAGTGGCACGGTCGAAGCTTTCTTGCAGAGAGTTTGGCTGCGTCTGAAGCGTTCAGTGCCTGAGTCACGCTATTTGTACTGGTAGTTGGTGTACTGGCAATGGTGTCCTGTGATTGGTCTGTGTCATTTTTGGTGGTTAAATGGCGTTTCCTGTTTTCGAGAACAGGATGCCAGTTCCTATTTAGTTTTAAGGCTTCTTCCTTTCTATTGAAATTATTAGGATGTTTGTAAATTTCGATTGCCTCCTGCTGAAGTCGTGTGTGGTAATGTTCTGTGGTAGAAAGGATGCTGGTGTCCTGGAACTGTATCACATGCTCGCCTTCCACACACGACTTCAGCGGGAGGCCATCGAAATTTACAAACATCCTAATAATTTCAATAGAAAGGAAGAAGCCTTAAAACTAAATAGGAACTGGCATCCTGTTCTCGAAAACAGGAAACGCCATTTAACCACCAAAAATGACACGGACCAATCACAGGACACCATTGCCAGTACACCAACTACCAGTACAAATAGCGCGACTCAGGCACTGAACGCTTCAGACGCAGCCAAACTCTCTGCAAGAAAGCTTCGACCGCGCCACTGATGATGTCTGCCGTAGTTGTGGACGAAACGTTTGGTTCTTACTCCAACAGACCACGGCAAAACAGCCCGGAAACAACCAATTGTATTATTGAAAGAAGCATAGACAGTGAAGCATAAGTTAAAATAAAAGTGAATCAAGACAATACTGACACATTGCTTCACTCACACTGTTTTTCATAGGATATGTTTCATGAGCTGTTACTCCCATCATCAGCTCTTGAAACATGTTCTGTGAAAAACAGTGTGAGTGAATCAATGTGTCAAGATCTTCTCGATTCACTTTTATTTTACTACTGAACTTGTTCAGGGCTCATTGCTAGCCGTAACAGTGAGTCTTCTCAATAAGTTACAGAACACCTTATTCATATTTTTGGTATGCTTAAAATATACGAAACGGTCAAATACTTGCCTTAGGTATTACATTTATATTTTTTGTGTAAACATTAAGCTAAAAAATTAAACTACTTTAGTTCCTTTCACTTTGTAAAACAAAAATAATGCTTATATGTTCTTGATTTCTCATATTTAATTTCACTATACAAGTAGTATAGATGTAATTATACTTTCTCTACTTATCACATAATAATTAAGAGAGAAAGAAGCAGGGGACTAAGGGACGGATAGAGAGAGTGGCACATGTTCACATTTTGCATAAATTTGCATTTACATTTCTTATTATAGAAAATGCAAATATATACTTACTTCTTTGCACTATCTCCTGCAATCTTTTTTACAATTTGTATGTCTTTTAGTCGCTTTTCATAACGTGTTGCAAGATTCCTGTATTTCAGAATTTCTTTTTCATATATGTGCCTCTCCTCTGTTGCATTTTCACCTTCAGCTGCCTGAAGAAGTGCACACTCAGCTTGGGCAAGATGGGTTCTCGTTCTATAGTACTGCTCTTCAAGCTTGCTTCTTTTTCTCAAAAATCTTTGTTTTGCTGATATTCTTGTATCATTGTTTTTTATCATTTCATTGATAAATTGCTCCTAAAGCAACACACAAATGAAACTGTTATTTATTCACTCATTTTATTTCATCTGTTATTCACGAATACGTGACATACAATTGTAAATGTAAATACATAGCAGTGATTTAGAGAAATTTTGCAGTATATAAATTTTACAATATATTACAATATTTTAAAACATACTATCATTTCTCCACATTACTATGAATTTCAGCTATACTTCACTTATATTTGAAATTTGAAGTTATTACCTCTAGCTTAATTTTCTTTGCTTACCTAGTTTTAAAAGGGACATGTATCACATGTAGTGTCCAGTAAATGCAGTAATAATATTCAGAATCTTAATAGTTTGTTGTGTGCAAGTTCTCATGTAATTTAATTTTTAAATCTAATTATTTTCTAATTTACTAGAATATGAGGCTATCAAGTGCAAAACTTGCCTTATCCAGGTAAAGTGAATTTTCAGGAAATGCGAGAAACTTATATCTATCAAACAGCTTAATATTTTTAAATTCTTTCAATGCCATAATGCTTCTACCATTTTCTTCATTATAAATGCTCTTTCTTTGAAATCAAGTCTCCAAAAATCTAGCGGTAAACCAAAATTTAATTTTGAATAAGGCAAGTTTTGCAGGTGACAGCTGTGGATATGGCAAGTTTTTTTGGAGACATAATAATAAATTACAATAAAATACTAACGTTTTCACATTTACTTCTCCTTATTTTTTTTTTTCACAATGCTGATGAATGACTTCTTCAAATATTTTTATCGTTATAATCATTTTTGGTCACAAATTTCTTAAAAATGACTTTTTCAAACATATTTTTCATCTTTTTTCGGTCATAATGTCCATGAAACACCTACTTAATGTTTTAATGAATAGAAATTGACCACTGCTCATATCACTTAGATAAACTGGCTTGTTACAACTTTTCTACATTTATATGATTTAAAAATGCAATAACAATAATAATAATAATAATAATAATAATAATAATAATAATAATAATAATAATAATAACAATCATCATCATCACAATGTTCAAAACCAGATAAACTAAATTCTAAGGTGACCTTCATCGGCCTCCAAGAAGCTCTCACAAAGCTCGTCTACCGCTTCATTGTAGTTGGCCTTAGTGTTGTGGGAGATTACGTCTTTGTAAAATAAAAGGCTTTCATTTTCTGACCAGTTATTACCAAAATGTTTTTTTTTTTTTAAACAATTTTGCCACATCTCAGACTTTTTCCTCCTTTATGATACACCTACATCTAAGTCCTTGCGATAAGCATTTCTATGCTTTCGCTTCACTTCATGATAATCTTGCCTACACACAGATCACAGCGATAGTTTACATCCCCTCTCACTAGAACTCTGCCAGAACTGCAGCATTGTAAAAGGATTCATTTGGATGCTTTTAATCTGAAATGTCAGGACCCGGGAGACTTCATTGTTTCTTTAGCTGCGCTCTTCCAGTCTTGTATGGGTACATCTGTTCCTAGCCTGATTACCTTTCCATAATGGTTACAGATCTCAAAATATTCTTCAGGCTTGGTAATTGCATTTCTCACCCTTACTTCTTTCTGTATTAGCCGGAAAATACAGTCAGGTGGAATTAATGAATGGCCAGGAATAGGAAAGAATATTTTTATCACCTGCACAGTCTGAGGTACTTGAATAGCAAGCCATTTATTGCACATGCCTATCATTGTAGAATTTTTATTCTGACCACAGAAGGCATCTACAAACAGCCTAACTTTCTCAACTCCAGTAAAATCAGATGTGCATAGATGACTGTACACTGCTGACAATTTTGTTTCAACCTTTAGGATGTTCATTTTCTGTTCAAATGAATTTAGAAACATTCTGTTTCATCAATGCTGACTTGGATGAAGCATGCACAATGGAGAAGTTATACATGTATAGTTGCCTGCTGTAGTGTGCTGCTTGATCCTATACTTTTGGCAGTACAATGTTCTTCTGACAGTTGCAAGAAAATGTTGCTACTTTATCATCCTCTTCTTTCAGCAGATCAAAATAAGTCTTAGCTCTAAGTTTATATATTCTTTTAGCAATCAGCAATTTTATGTTCTCATCGTACGAAAGACAAAGTGAGCATACATCAGAAATAAGGGTTTTTGAAACCAATGTTAAATTTTGAGTTAAAGATATAGCTAAAGAAACTCTTAGATACTTTCAATGAATTAGATACTTCTGCATTATGCATCTCATTTTATTAATACTTAATTCACCTGGTAAATATTATCGCATTGATGTTTTGCAATGACAATAATAAACATTAAGCACTTTAAATTTCTGAATGAATTTAATTACCGATTCTCTCGTTATTTTTTTATGATACCCTGCCTACACCTCAAAGCTCCTTTGGCACCAGTCCACTTTCAAGATATCTTTTGCAGACACACTGAACTCTGTCTTTTGATATGTGCAAAATATCCAGAAAAGTTTTCTGGCACAACTGAACAAGTGGACCCAGAACACATTTCACATGATAATTTGTTGCAAATCCCTTCTGAGATCCGCCTTTGACTGCATGCTGCCGCTTAGGTGTATCAGTTGAACAATAGGTCAGTATTACATGAGCCACAGCTAAACAAACTTACGCAGGACTGCCAATATAAGGAAATAATGAGGGAAACTGCAATATTCTTTAATATTGGACAAGGCTAATTCTGTTCTTCACACATTACAATTGTAGTGTAACATGCACTGGATAACACAAGGTTTGCTTCACATTGTAGCATAGATAAGGAGAATTCTGCATCAACTGCCGCCATGGATCTGAAGAGTTTTGCATTGAACAGCAGTTTTCTGGGCTCTCTGGAAGACATATTAGACAACTTTCGTTCAAATCTAAAGCCTCCAAATGGAAGAGAACTGCAGTAAGAATTGAATCCCATGTCTAACTCATTTTTTTTTTTTTAATTTTGGATAAGGCAAGTTCTGCACTTGACCACCTCATATATTAGCTGTAGTCTTTGGCCTAGTTCACTAAATCTATGTACTATAAAAGCATTAATCCAATGAATATTTAACTTAATGTGCATATCAATGATATATAATTTAGCAATGTTCAGGTGTGTAAACACTGTTTTACTCAAATTGAGAATTTCAGGAGACAAGAGTTGATGGTTGTCTAAAGAAGACAAGTACGTTACAGAAAATATATGATTACAGAGGGAGAGCTGCAGCTATAAACAATGATTTAAAATGTTAAAGTATTCCCAAAATATAAGTTCCATTATTGTAGATCACAAACAAGCATATCTATTTTTTTGTTACTCTTCCTGTTATATATGAATATATGGTAAATAATTAGTATTTATTTTTTCCATGGTCTACTGATCCAATCATTTTCTTATTAAAGAGACCCAATAAGTGTAAAAATATTAGGGTAATGTATCTTGATATTAAAAGGAAAAGTTGTACAAGAATAATGTAACAATGTTCTATTATTAATAATTTTTTGGTAATTTTCAGTAACTCATTAAAGCCCCTGTACTTGAAATATCCAGTTTTATTTTAAAATGCTTTCCTTTCTCAAATTACTATATATATATATATATATATATATATATATATATATATATATATATATATATATATAATCACACTCATGATTAATGAAAAAGTATACACAATAGAAAAATGTAGGCTTTAATGTACAGATGGCACTTAGCTGCTTTATGTATATCAAAATAAGCAAGGGTAATGCACACAAAGCAAGTAAATGCCTTCATTCAGTGCTTAACCGATTGATGCACACCTACTCCATTATTCACATTTTGGGTAGATTAGTTTAGATTACATTAGATTGATTTGCGTTCAATAGGTTCACCTGTAGCCAGAAAAGGCTGTGAACATTGAACATGTCCAGAGGTATAAATTTTAATAGCATATATATATGTACAAAAGTTAACATAAGACACATATTATATAGTATACAGGCAATATGAACAACATTATGGAAAACAAAGCAGGGATAATTATATATGATACAAAATCAAACACTTTTTAATTCAGCTTTCACTTGGCTTATACCAGTACGAATGCTATTGTGAAATATCTGTCAGTTCATCTAAAGCTTACTATGAAACACAACATAAAATATCATTACATGCATATTATCTAGCTCACTGGATCCAAAATTTATAAGCAGGAACCAAAAAATGTTCCAAAAACTTTTAACACGTATAGCTCTAAACTTAAGAATTGGAATATAGCTGGTTGATGCATAACATCGCCCAAATGTGCAATATATCATCCCCTAAAAGTTAATTACAACATTTAATATCTCTTACCTTCAGCTGTATAGTCTGCTGCAGTTCTTCTATCCGCTTATGAGCACCATCTAGATCAATTAGTACCTGCTTTATTTGAACCTGCCTTGCCTCAGTTTCAGCAGATAGCATTTTAAGGTCCTTGTAAGCAACAGGTAGAGGTGAAGTTGAAAAGGAGGAAGAGCCTAAGAGGCTGTCTTTTAAGGGTACTGCATCTATTTGTGTGCAAACATTTTCTCTTGTTCCTACAGTTTTATCAACTTTGGAAAGTTCTACAGATGCAATCTAAAAGTACACAGAATGAATTATTAATTACATTTAGCTCTTACACAGAATACTTTAACTTTTGAAAAATATAGCAACATTAATAAATACGTAAAATATGAAGGTATTAACAATGAAGCAAACAAATATATACAAATATAATAATTTGTAACTTAAAACTTCACTTATCTTACAAGAAATGATGAAAATTTTTCTTATAAATTGTTTGTAACATTAAGTATAAATAGATTGATAAATCGGCCGTAGCAGATCATTTTTGGTCATTTAACCATAAAATAAATCCAGAAGTTAAATTATTAAAACAATTAAATGGTCTGATACATTTAATGGTTTGGGAAAAGATATTTATTTTAAAAAACAAACATCGCGTAATGAATTTTGAAATACCAGCAGTTGATTGTTTTTAAATTTGTTTCATTTTCAGATTTTAGTAGTACTAACAAGAACATAGTAACATTTAGCATTTGTAGCGATGACAACAGTTTTGTTTGTGGTTTTGGCTGAAGATGTGGATGAATTTCCATGAAATTGTGATCCCGAACAATTTATAAGAAAAATTTTCATCATTTCTTATAAGTGAAGTTTTAAGCTACAAATTATTATATTTGTAAACATTAATAAAATTAGCCAATTGATGATGATAATTATGATAGTTGGCACTACAGGCCATGTAGGCCCTTGGCCTCCCTGACCAATTAGCCAATTGCTAAATTCAAAAGCAAAAGATGAAATCCCACCATTTAACAGATTCGGAATATACCAAATAAATTGTAAGAATTGTAAAAAATGTTACATAGGTCAAACTAAAGGAACCTAAAAAACAGAGTCAAAGAGCACTTTAGAAACATCAAAATGAAACAAGAAGATATCAGCAATAACATTTCATTTTTGGAACAAAAACCATGACATTGATCCAAATCCAAAATTACTAAAAGAAGTGATAAACCAAAATAAACTGACATGAGAGAACATATTCACACAGAAAAGTAAGGACTGAATAATGAACTTTGAAATTCTACCAGTAGATAGTTTGACAAAGAAGTTCCTAGTTCCATCACCAGGGATAGGAGAGCAGACGACAACAGACAGTTGGAAAGAGGTTGATAATGGAGGCGATGGCTTCTGAAACTAGTCCCTCAAAAATATAAAATGTAAGTGACAAAGTATTAAAAAAACATGAACCACAAATAGTTTTTCAATCAGAGTTTAATGTCTTGATGGCCTTCCTTTCCTGTGCCATGATGTTGCTCTTAGGGGCTTTTGCCTTGCATAAGATGCGGGAGCTTCACATCAAATGTCTTCTGCCTGGTCTGTTGGAAGTGTACGTACAGCTGCTTCCACGTTAGCAATTATGTCCTCTATGAGTATTTCCCAGGGTGTGATGTGAAGTTTCCTCCTTTGGCCAGGAGTGATGTCTCTGCCAGTGTTGGTGAGCGATATGCCAGGTTAACCACGCTGTATGAAATATCTGCATGTGTTGTGGGACTGCATTGTGTATCTTGAAATCTCTGGAACTTTCTTTCTGTGCAGCTGTGCTTCTTTCTAAGTCTGCACTCATGGAATTGTAAGTGATGTACACTTTTTCCCAATCTTCTGATATTAGTTTCATGCTTATCTATTTGTGAAGTGTTAACAAACCACTGTCAGTTGTAGCCAATTGCTTGCGACTGGTGTGAATGCATTCTCGTAATAATGCCCGTTCAGTTCGATTGTAAATGAAGAGCTGAATTTTCTTTTGATACTACGAAATTTCAGAATCGTTCATGAATCTCTGCAGCATAAAAGAAAAGTGAGTGATGATAATTTTCCCTTTTTCTTACGTAGTTTCTCAAAGCATCTAATTGATTGTTGAGTTTCCTCCCCATAGAGGCAACTAATATATAAGCTGAGGCTTTTACAGCCAGCGTCTTGAAAATAAATGTTATGTTCCAGGCTTATGGGCCATAGGAGAGAAGCTACAGAAATATAAAAAAACACCATAAAGAGAAAGCTCTTTGTATAAATAACGCATGAGTTCCTGCATTACAAAAGCTTGAATCAGATAAACATAAAAACAATTGTAAACATGTGAAACATTCACTTTCCAACCAGAACCAATCAGAACCAACCAACCAGCCTTAGCCCTGCCCCTCTCCAGCTGATATAAATTAGAATGTGCGGACAACCCATTTCATTTGACTTCTAACTTTCACAGTGAACAGATCACCACCCTGATGATGCTTGGTGCTGTTCCTGGTGAAACATCGGTTCACTCTTCAATAACTACTAGACCACGGCCCATAAGCCCAGAACATAACATTTATCTTCAAGATGCCGGCCGTCAAAGCCTCAGCTTATATATTTCTTAACTTAAATACCAAGATTGGTACTTATTCAATATTTTGTTTTTGAGTTATGCATACACATCTGCAAAAGCTGATGCAAGGAATTCAAACATGTACTTTCAGTAAACTTTCAATATTAACTTTTTGTGGTATACAGTACATTAACTACCTACTATTGGTAATCGGAAGAGAAAGTAAGATTCAAAGCACACAATCATATAAGCTAATGTTTTTTTATTCCAGGAAACATACAAGATTTAATCTTAATGAAATAACAAGAAATAATAATGCTAGAGCTGAGAGATTTTTAATGCTAAGGTGCATCACTATCACAAAAATATTGGATTTATTATGTATTTAGATATGTAATAAGTTAGGGTGAGGTTTTGCTTGGGCGAGAACTGAAGTGAAAAGCTTGAAAGGTATTAGTCAAGATAAGGGAGCTAGATAAATGTCCATTGTGTGGAGAAGATACTGAAGATTTCCATTGTATATTATATTGTCAAACAAAGATATGGAGGGAGTAGGTCTGGTTATGTAAATGGGACAATTTGGGGGGGGGGAGGGCAAAGTAGTAATTAGAAAAATGTTTGAAGTAATGAGTCGGTAATTCAAACACAATAATAATAGAAAAATGTTATCAGTAGAAGGGAAAAAGAACAGGATAAATATAGGGAAATATAGGGAAAGTTAAAGAGAGATGGCTAAGAACAATTGAGAGAGAAATGTAGATTAGGATAGGTGAAATGGCAAAATGTGTAAAAGGAAGTAGAGGGCCTCCAATACACAAAAACCTAGGGTTAGGTGTATGGGGACTGAACTATTATTCAACGGCAAGTAACATGGTAAGATTTTCAGGATTTAGGAATATATGGTGTTTTCCAGTATGGATTTTATAATTGTAATTTTGATCTTGTATTTCCAGTTGATGATGTAAAAGGAAAGATGAGATATAAATTACAAATTACTTTTCTCAGATGTATTTAGAAGAATGCTCTTAGGATGATAAAAGGGATAAACCTCTTTGATTTAAAGAGTTAAAATTCAGAACTCAATCTAGTTTTATGAAGCAAGTACAAAAACATGTAAAAGATCTAAATAAAAGCTGCATACCTTAGCTGATTGGAACCTTTCTTCTTGAGTTGATATATCTTTATTTGATTGATTGATTACTGTATCCATATTTATCTTAATTGACCCAGGATATATACTTCTACGTCTGGATGCAAAATTTTTGCGATTTACAAATGCAGGTACTGTATGACTTGGACTAGTTTCTTCATCTTCACCATCTGAACAAACAGAAACAATGATGTTAAAAATGTTGTATTAATTGGTCAGGGTTTTCAGTGACGATGAATGGGGAGAAAAGGATTTCGCATTGCTGGTTCATGTATACAAAGTAAAACAACCCAGCCTGGGTTGCATGGTTTATGGTATAATTATGGTATAATTAAGACACGATCAATGGCACACTCACATAAAAATTAAGTGATGGAGTGTTAAAAACCAACTACAAATAGTTTCTTCAATTAACTTGGACGTCACTGTTATTAAATTCCTCCAAACACACACAACGTGCAAAATTATTATAAAGGAGGAGTTCGCAAGTGTGAGTTGTAGACAGCACATACTGTAGCTGCAACTAGGGTTCTCAGATGTACAGCAATAGGAACTATTAAACTGGATAGTCAACATTACACAACTCCCCAAAGCCAAGCTAAAATGTAATGAAAATAAAACAGCTCAATTTCACAAGAAAAATAAGATGGATGGATGAATCACTGCTCATTACCACTGTGATGCTTAATTTTCACCTAGTAAAGCACAACTAATAGTAATTCTTCACATATGTAGGTTAAAGCAGTTTTGCTCGAAGTGTTATCTCCGTGACTCACAATGATGTGCTGGATGTTTCAGTTGACTATCACAGGACAGTGAATCCCAAGTTCTTCAAGGAATGGTTTGAAAACAGTCAGGCTGCTAGAGGAACTCTCAGTAATTATCATGGATAATCAATGCTGTCACAATTGAGGAGCGTTTTTTCAAATCTCGATAGATGCAAAATTTTACGAAATTGAGTTATATATAGCATCTGCATAATTTTCACCTTCTGCACCGTTCTGTGAAGTCAGTTCGGTTCATGTCCTGTGTAAATATTAGGGAATATCAGCAGTTTTTTCAAAACTTGATAGATGCACTTGCTCAGAGTTAAAGCAAAAGCTGATAGATGCAATATGATTTTATGATTCAGCATGTAGCAGCCTCAATTCTATGAAACGCATGTTGGCATTGACTGCCATCTCACTATTGCGATTCTTGGAATTCTCAATCACTCCTGCAAGCTTTGTACACTGCTGCACTGTTGGCAGTAGCTGCGAACTCAGGTTGTGCACTTGGATTTCACATTCATTTCTGAAAGCTTTGTTATACTTACATGGCATTTGTATTCTTATTTGAGACATTGCACAGTACAATGCACAATGGACAGGAGCTCAGATTGTGAAACTATACCAGTCGTAGAATGCGCGGGAGGTAGGAATTGCAAAAACAAGGAAAGGAAATCGAAATGCAAGTAACAGAAAGCTCATACTCCAGCAATTTTATGTTCACTTGGTCTCAAGTGCACTCCACGAAATCCTAAAAGTAAAAGGCATAAGCTCTGTGATGTAGCTGATTTGACTTATAATGATAAAAGTGGATTTCATCAACATTTTTCCGTGCTCAACAAAATAGACCAAGATAAATTCGTTATGAAATATGAGTATTACATTTCCTAATCGCAGAGTGGTGAAGAAAGAAGCTGCAAATATATATCTTAAGAACTAGTTGTTTTGTTGTTCAACAACAACAAAAAATCAATATTAAACATATTAAAGGAACAATTGAAAGCAGACTTAGCATTAAATACAGTGTGGAAACTAATGATGGATGAGTATTGTCAGTATGTGCTGCAAGCTTCCAAGGAATCACAAGGGTGTCAAAAGATAGATTATCTCTCCTGCCTAGAAAATTTCACTTATCTGGTAACGCGCCAAAGGAAACCAGAGGAGATGACAGAACAGGAATATTACAGATGGGCATTTCTGCTGCTATAAAGCAAGACAGCAAGTACAGATGTTGAGAAAGTCATTATGGAAGAGCAAAATCAAGGAGAGGATATTTACATCCAGAACTTAGTATCAGAAAAATGTGGACCAACTTTTGCAACGAAAGAAGATTAAGAAATCTACCAGTCTGCTCATTTTCAAAATATAAATACATGTTTTACAATTTCTTCAATCTTTCATTGCGTACACCACACACTGACACATGCTCAACCTGCAAAATGGGACCGATGAAGACAGGCAGATGTGGAAAAGAAAACTGAACTAAGAAAAATGTACAGACTGCACAAGCAGTGTTCAAAAATGTTTTATCAGCTATTGAAAGAGGAAAACGCTGAGGCAATCACTATTTGCTTTGATATGCAGCAGAATCAACCACTGCCTAAAATTTCTGTTAGTAAGGTATTCTATGCAAGGCAGGTGTGGCTGTATAATCTATGCATAATGATTCCATCTAAAACCCAGAACAAAGGCGACATTTTCTTGTAAACATGGTTGGAAACTGAATCTGCTAAATCCTGCAACCAGGTTGCCTTAGCTTTGCACCACTTCTTGTTGGAACTGGAAGAAAGGATGTCCAGCAAAGCTCCTTCTACCATTCGTTTATTTTCAAACTCTTGCTCTAGTCAGAACAAAAATAGTGTGATGATGCTCATGCTTATTGCTTTCCTGGAGAAGAGTGAAACATTTTCCCGCATGTCACATATCTACCCAATACGTGGGCACAGTTATGTACCTCCTGATAGAGTTTTCGGCAAAATAGAAAAAGAGTTAAGAAAAAGAGAGAATATCTTGAGTCCTTATGAGTACCATCAGATATTATAAAATCACGGCTCTGAAAAAGTGTTGTTCAAAGACTGGGAAATTAAGGACTTCAAAGAAAGTGCAAAACAAACACTGAAGTCAAAGCTTCCTTTCAAAATGAATACTCAGCAAATCATAACATATTCCAAGCAATCAAAGGAAGACCATAAGGTATGTGTAGAAGTTCAAAATACATATTCTGCTTTGCCTGTGGAGGTGGATGTGATGAAACCGTGCAGCAAGTCCTGCAGCGAACTCCTGCTTCAATCTCAAAATGTTCCCAAAATTAATACAGCGAGCAAAGAAAAGAAAAAGGATGTTCAAAATCTAGCTAAATTTTTTAAATTCCAGAAACTGCTAAAGAATTTTATAAAGATGTACTAGAAGATACTAATAAAACTAAATAAAGTAACATAGGCACTAGAAAGAAAGAACATTTTAGGCACTTAAGATACAAAAATATTGACAAGTCCGCAATAGCAGCTCATTTCTGGTCTGAAAATCATGAAATTGAAGATAACACCAAATTACTAAAATACATACAAAAACGTAGTTAACTCGTCATATGGGAGAGAATATACATAGAAAAATATAAAAACCAACTAATGAATTTTGAAATCCTGCCAGAAGATAACCCCACATTTAAATTCATCACAAAATCAACAGATGGCAGCAGCAACTCCAGAACTACCCACCCCACTGGATCAAGCTTTAGTCGCATAAGAGCCTATGATGCAAAATATGGTTCGCGAAACATGTCAAAAAAAAATCTTAAATTAGGTATGTAAGTGAAGCTGATGTGTAATAAATACGACTCATCTGTAATTTAATACTAATAAATGTTAAAGGTTACATATTCATATTGTTTGAAATTTCTTTGTATGCATTCAATATGTTATATAAATAAAACAAAATATTATATTGTTATTGTGAATGAAGCAGTACTTAGTTTCTAAGTTTATACCTAATACAATAATCCTTATAAACATTAATATGTTGGTTGTATAGTACATTACGTATAATGAAAAGGTGAAAATAAATAAAAACAATTAATACATCAATAAAAAGTAAAAAAGAAAAAAAAAATTGACAAAATTAACAAAACTTCATGTGTGAATTTCTCGCTCACGCAGAAAACTTAATCAGCATCTATCAGCTTTTGAAAAAAGCTCTGCATTTTCAAACCTTAAATTTGCACTAGTTAAACTATTCTATTTGTTTCTTTTCACATTAAATGAGACAGTTTCAGGAAGGAGAATTGAATGACTAATATATTATTAGTATTGCCAATAAATAGAAAAAACCGTTTTTCTCAGAAATGCATTTTGTACATCTATCGAGTTTTGAAAAAACACTCCTCAATTGTGTAATGTCATCAGGCCTACCTATGAGGAGGTAAGTGGTTATATCAGTGGAATATGGTTGCATAATTCTCAGATTACCTCCATGCCACAGCTCTCAACCTTACTGAATTTGTCTGGTTAAAATGAAAAGCTTCCTCAGAAAATGCCTTGGAAACAAACATGTAAAGGTAGTTTGAGCACTGACTGAACAGGTTAGAGGAAATAATTGTAAACAACCACTATCCAAACTGCATCAGAAAGGAAAAACTATTTGTAGTCGGTTTATTGACACTTTGTCACTTACATTTTTATATTATCAAGGGACTGGTTTAGGAAGCCATCATTCCCATTTTCAACCTTTCTCCAACATGTATCTGCTGCTGTTTGCTCTCTTCCCTCTGGCAGTGGAACTGTGAAGGGATTTCAAAGTTCATTACTCTGTCCTTATTTTTCCATAGGAATATGTTTTCCCATGTTGTCAGTTTATTTTAGTTTATCACTCCTTTTAGTAATTTTGGATTTGGATCAATGTTATGATTGTCGTTCCAAAAATGAAATGCTACTGCTGACTTATCTTATTGTTTCATTTTGATGTTTCTAAAGTGCTTTTGACTCTGGTTTTTAGAGCTCTTTTAGTTTGACCTATGTAGCATTTTTCACAATTCTTACAACTTATTTGGTATTTCCGGATCTGTTAATTGATGAGATTTCATCCTTTGGTTTTAAATTTAGCAATTTTAAAACTGAGTGTCTATTAGTAGGTGCCAAGATGATATTATGTTCCTTTAACACCTTTTTGAATTTATTAAATGTTTTTGGGTGATATGTGAATGGACTCAATATGCTGTTGCTTTCCTTTTTTTTTTTTTTTTTTTGTAAATGTGGTTGCTTCCTTAATGATTTTCTTTAGTTTGGGTTTTCTAATTTTCTTAAACCCCAGACTTTTGTTGTATCCATTTTCTTCTGCTAAGTGTAGTATGGCTTTTTGTTCTTTGAAGTATTCTGCTTTATCCATGGGTATGTTGGCTAGTTTGTGTGTAAGACTTTATTATTGCATGTTTATGTATAATTGGGCTGTAGCTATTGTAATTTTCTTAATGTGTTGGCTTCCTGTAAATTCCAAATTTTATTTTTGTGTTATTCCTGATGATATTTAGATCCAAGAAAGAGAGTTGTCCATTGATTTCATTTTCTATTGTGAATTTGATGGTCCTTTCTTGCAGACTGAGAAATTTTAATGCATCAGCTAAATGTTTATTAGGCACTATTGCAAAGATGTCATCAACATAACTATACCAAACTTTGAAGATCCATGGGAAGGCCTTTTTAATTTTGCATTAAAAATTTTGTTTTGAATGCACTCATAAATAAGTTTGCCAAAAAAAGTGAAAGTGGGTTGCCCATTGGTAACCCTGATTTATGCTTAGTGTTTTCCATCAAAGCTGAATAAGTTTTGTTCAATGCACAATTTTGTTAGTGAAATACATTCTTCTGCTTCTGCTGTTTCCATTTCTATTGTAGTTAGCCATTTTTTATATTAGTGTCTGTAATTTTTCTGTTAGTATGCTTGGGAATAATGATGTGACATCAAATGAAACCAGTCTGTCATTTTTGTCCAAATTTATATATTTGATTTTTTCTACCAGATCAACTATTGAATTTATTTAGTAACCATTTGGCCAAATTATATGTGGGGGCATTTATGCTACTATACCCCATGCAAAAGTTAAAGGCATATGAACGCTGGCCAATGCTCAAGCGGAGCGCTGTTGCCAAGCATAGTACGTGTACCGGCAGGTAAGAGCAGTTTTACCCGCCGGCAAAGATTTTGGCTATTCTTCCCGTACTTAAACAACACATTAAATATTCCTAAAACATTAAGATCTTACCTTGACATACGTCACAGCAGTGGAACAGCAAGCACGATTTCCAATGCAGTAACTCGCTTTCCGAATTCATGAATCTTTCCTGGGATTGAAACAGACACATTCCCTTTTTCTAAAGATGAAGCTGCTTCACTACAAATTCGTGACACTGTGTGCACACTACCTACACCACAACGTTACAGAGTTAATTGCTGGGATTTTGAAAAATATACAGTTGCCCTGTATCCTGGATTGGAGAGCTTTTGTAAAAACTTGTTAATATTACATATAATTTTTCTGCCCTGAGAATGAATCGCTTCACATTTGTCGATCAAAATATCACTTGCCCCAGTTTCGAAGGACATGTTCACGCACTCGGATCACAAACCTGGAAAAAATATATGTGTATAATAATGTGTATAATATATGTAATAATAAAAATTTAATGTTGGTTGGTTGGTTGGTTGGTTGGTTGGTTGCTAATGCTCATGGAGTTGAAGAATTTCCAGTTTCCTTCTGGCCTCCCAATAACATGTGACTAGTTGTGCTGTCAGTTCTCCATCTGTTTTTGTCAGGGCACTACACTGGAGCAGATGATCTCCGTCCATCAATGAGTTCGGGTCCCTACACAGTGTACAGGTCGGGGATTCAAAAATATTAATCCTGTGTAGATGAACGGCCAAACAGTCGTGGCCAGTAATCAGTCGGAAGATGGCAACAGTACTGCTTCTTGGGTAGTCTGGGATGGGATTTTTACTTCCTTGTAGAATTTTCCATTGCTTGTTGGTACTTTTTTCTTTGCATTCTTCTTTCCAGAATAAGTTGATTCTATTGTTTATATGTAGTTTTGATGTGTGGAATGAGGTTTTTTTTGTGTTTTATTTGTGTTCATTTTTTTGCCAAGGAATCTGCTATTTCATTGCCTGTAATTCCACAGTGGGATGGAATCCACTGGAAGTGTATTTCTTTTTTTAGACCTTGTAGTATTCGTAATGAACTATAAATTTCAAATTTCAAGTATTCTATTGTTGTTAGGGTACAGTGAGGATAGGGCTTGCAGTGCTGATTTAGAATCACTTAGAATCACTGCTTTAGAGAAAGAGTTCACATGGTTGAAGAGTTGTTTCAGCGAGGTGTTGATTGCTTCTAATTCTCCATCATAGTGGGTTGCTAGTGTGTCCAAACAGATGTAAAAATTGAGTATTTTACTATGTATTCCTGCTCCAGCATTACTTTCTTTGTCAGATAGGGAGCCGTCTGTGTATATGTGTAGCCATGAGTCTTGTGGATAATAAGCTTCAATTGTTTCTAGAGCTAGCATTTTAAGTGTTTCTGCACTTACATCCCTTTTTGACTATAATTTGCAGAAGGTTTACTCTGCTGTTTATTTTAGGTTGTGATAGAGGGCAGATTGGAAGTGGGAGATGTTCAATTTTGTTTGTCTTCAAGGTTGTATTTTCTCTGTAGGTTATAGGCTTTCTGCATAAATCCTTGTAATATAGTCCGCCTCCCCGTGGTGCACCCTGGGTAACGCAAAATGGACTACAAAAGAGCTCAATATGAATGGCCCCAAAGGGAAATCTTCCGGAGGTACAATAGCCCCGCAATCGGATCTCCGGGCGGGAGCATTTTGGGCAAATCTCATCTAAATTTCCTACAATAAAAATTTAATGTAATGTTAACAATATTTCAGCTCGAGTTCAACACACAACTTAACCATGCCATTCACTTTAACAAAACAACACCTCTATTCTGAAAATGAACTGAAAATTAATTCTTTCAAACTGCGTGACTTCTGTTCTCATAGTAGGTGCATTATTTATTTATGCTTGAGATATTGTGAGGAAAGAATGGTGTTGTTTTTCAAGCTTATCTGTGTTGAATGGATGGATGTTGGGTAACCATAAACATGTGAAGATAAAACGTGCATCGCTCGCATTCTATCGAAGAGACAGAATTTTTGTATGGTCATGATCAAAATAAAATTATTTCTTATTATGAGATTGGCATCTCTAATATTCAAATATTTATCAGCAACATTTAACCATACCCATGTGAAGATAAAACGTGCATCACTTGCATTATAAGTATCGCAGAGGCAGGATTTTTGTACGGTTATAATCTGAAAATAAAATTCTTTCTTATTATAAGATTGGTATCTGTAATATTCAAATATTTATCTGTAACATTTAACCATAGTCATGTGAAGATAATGTGCACAACTCGCATTCTAAGTATCGTAGAGACAGTATTTTTGTACGGTCATGATTAGAAAATAAAATTCTTTCTTATTATAAGATCGGCATCTGTCATTTTTCAAACATTTATCTGAGTGTAGTTAATAAATATAATGTTCTCAGTTCAGGTGCATGAGATGCATGTACCGCATTTGGCAGCGCTGGTAGGAGGCGCAAGCTTAGGATTGGCTGGAGTCTGCAGTACATCCTGCCTCCATATGCCTTTAACTTTTGCGAAGATTATAGTGATAGGTCTCATGCTTTTTCCTGTTTTGTGAATTTTTGATAGCCCATATGCTCTTGGAAATATTGGATTATGCACTTTAATTTTGTGAAATTCTTTTTTGTTGATTATTTTGCTCTCTTTTAAAACTTTGTGGATTCAATGCAGTACTTTAATGGGTTAGTTTCTACTTTTTGGTAATTATTGTCTTCTAACAGGTCTTCCATCCTCTTTGTGTAATCTACTTTTTCCAAAATTACCAGTTCATTTCCCTTGTCTGCTTTAGTGTAAATAACTGGTTTCTTTTTAAGGGCTTTCATGATTTGGTTGTTAACATTAATTTTCTTTTCATTCTTAATTTATTCTACTATTTTGGAGCATTTGCATTTTACTATGTTTCTATTTTCTTCATTTAATGTTTGTGTACCAATCTGGATGTCAGCAATATAATCTTCAACTTGGTTAGAATAGTCTACACATGTTTTTAAACCTTGATTAAGTATATTCAACTCTGATTTTGTGAAAATTTGGTGTGACAAGTTAACAACATTGTTTGGTTATCTTTTATGTTTTGTTTGGCTTTTTTTGGTTGGCGTTTTAAAAGTGTTTGTTTTCTGGAATAAATTTTTAAGTTCTATTTCTGTAATGTTTGTTCTTTTCTACCTCTCTAACACTTTTCTCTGTTGTTTTTTTAAGGTTTACTATTTTTACCAAATTTCACTACTTTTCTGACGAAATTGGGCATACATTCCTCCAATCATGCATACATCAGAAAGGTTGAAAAGAAGGAATAACACTAAAATTTGCACAGGACCTTGGACAGAACCCTGATGTTTGCATATCTTATGTATTATTTATTTCATGATTAGTGATTTTTAGCATTTTATATTATCATTATGAGGCCTAAATGACCTTGTTGTCGACGGGCCCTAAAACCCCACACACTCACTCACTATATCATTATGAAGTAAAATTAATGTGAAATTAAAATCACATTGTAAAGTGTTGATTGTGAGCTAAAAATACATAAATTCTGAATTTATTTTTGAATAAAATAAGTTGAAGCAACAGAGAGAAAAATAGGATACAAATTAATACAAGCTAATGCATAAGAGAAATAGAAATTTATGCTGATCCAAAACCAGAATAATAAAAAGGAAATATCCAAGATTAATTTAAGTAATTCAGGTTCACAAATCAGTAGCACTGTTAAATGAAATCATAGAACGAACCTGAATATTCCAATGTGTAAAGACTATGATACACTGAAGCACAAAATTAATATAATTTTGAGTCAAACTAATACTCAATGCTCCACTTATTGCTAGTATTTACCTAGAACGTGTTTCGTTACGATCTTCTACATCAGCTGTTATTGACTAATAAATGTTGGTTTGGTGAATTCTTTGAAGGTATTAGGTGCGTCTGTCGGTATCTTGATGAACTTGAAGTTTGGGTTTTCTTCAAAGGTAGTGTCGAAATTAAACAATTTTTTTTCATATTTCTTAATGAATATTTTTTCCCATTTGGTTAATGCAACTGAATTACACTTTTTTTCTATGGAAAATTTTATTGCAGGATTTTGTTAATTAAGTAGTTTTAATGCATCATCCACTTGTTTCTCATTTACTATTGCCCAAATGTCATCCACATATCTATACCAATGTTTGAAAATTAGTGGGAATGCCTTTGTGATATGGGTTTCCAAAAAGCTCATGAAGAGGTCTGCCAAAAATGGGGACAATGGGTTGACCATAGATAGTCCTGATTTTTGTTTGAAATTTTTTTTATTGAATGTAAAAAAGGACTGTTCAATGCAAATATTTAAGTGAAAGTATTCCTCTATGATGTTTTGGTCTAATTGTAGGGACTGAAGCCATATTTGCATGTACTCCATGAGTTTGTCTTTTGGCACACTTGGGAACAAAGACATTACATCAAAAGATACCATTTGGTCGTTGGGAGAAAATTGTAGATTTTTAGTTTTGTTGATGAATTCCAACAAATTTTTAATACTGTGGCTTTCAAATTTTGGTAGCTCCTTAAATTTTTTGTTCAGCCATTTGGATAGTTTGTAGCAGGGTGTGTTTATGCTGTTAATGATTGGGCGCATCTTATTTCCTGTTTTATGAATTTTGGGTAATCCATATATGTTAGCTACTGTAGGGTTCTCTGGTTATATACTTTATTTAATGTCTTTTGGTATAATCATTTTAACCTTGATTGTTTCATTTAACTGTTTTACACACATATTTAAAGGGTCAGACTTTATTTCCCTGAATTCATCACTTGCCAATAAATCTGTCATTCTAGAAATGTAGTCTTGTTTGTCCATGATGACCGTCTTATTTCCTTTGTCTGCTTTCGTATAAACAGCATCTTTTTTTATTCAGAGATTTAAGTATTTTCAAGTATGGTTTGGGTTTACCGCTTTCCCTTTCCAGTTTTTCTATCTTCCCACATTTGCTTCTAATTGCTGATTTCTGCCCAGTATTTAGACCCTCAGTAGCTACTTCAATGTCAACTATATAACCTTCTGTGTTATCGGAGAAATCTACGCAAGTTTTTAACCCTTTGTTTAAGAACACTACTTCCGCATGTGTGAAAGTTTCATAGGAGAGATTTATTACTTAATTCCGATTCTGTTTGCTGACAGCTGCATAACCGCGTGGGAAAAAATCTTCATAAAGAAATATGAAAGAAAATTGTTTAATTTCGACCCAAACTTCAAGTTCATCAAGATACCGACAGAGACACACCTATCGTCTCCAAGGAATTCACCAAACCAACATCTATTAGATGACGACAGCTGATGATGTTACGAAGATCCTAACAAAACGCATTCTAGGTAAATACTAGCAATAAGTGGAGCATAGAGTATTAGTTCGACACCTGAATATTTTGTTCTGTCACTCACATACTACTATCACTTATAATCAAACATGGCAACCTTCTTTTGTCCAATCAAATATTATTCAAATAATATACATACTAAATTGGAGAAACAGGGACAGGCAGAAAGTCAAATATCTGATATGTCTTTGATGTCATTTTGATAACATTATGCAAATTTGATAAGTGCATTAAAGAATTATTATGTGCATACTTTACCTGAGTGCGGTTGCTTTGCATTCCTAGAAGTGTCACTATCAGCGCTCGATTTTGTAGTTGGAACTTTGGCTGCTTCCTGGACCATTTTATCTGTTTTTCTTCTGAAATCCTCCATCAACTCATCTAGCCTATCTAAGAAATCTGGAAGGAGTGATTCAGTCTCCGTCTCAGTCCCAGTCTCCGACTCAGACCCAGTCTCATCTTCAGTCCCAGTATCAGTCTCAAATTCTGACTCATAATGTGTTTCATAATCTTTTATGTTGCCAGGATTTCTCTGTGATTCTGAAGAACTGCTATCAGTGGGAGAGTCTGTTTTCAGTTCTGATTCTGTCAATTCATCTGAAGAAAAAAAAGTTGAATAATACAAATGCTCATAATTACGAGGGCTGTTCAATAAAGAATGATCATAATATTTTACGGTCATAATTTTTTTGCACTAAAATTCAACCTTATTATATTCTGTTAGCTTAATGTGAAACAAACACGCCGTAGTAGTTTCATTGTTGGTACTTCTGCTTCCCACCTGTGAGAACCAGGCAAGTTCAGACATGTTCAGTATCCCTACCGCTGCAATGGAGGTAACATGCAGTTAAAGTTGATGTTAGAGGAAGATCCGGAGTTTCTTTCAAACGTAATTACTGCTGATGAAACTTGGCTACATCAGTTTGATCCTGAGAGCAAACAGCAAAGCTCAGTGTGGAAATCTCCTCCATCACCAACCCCCAAAAAAGCAAAAGTGGTTGCTTCTGCTGGGAAAGTTATGGTCATCTCATTCTTTGATATTCATGGAATGGTTTATCAGCATGTTGTACCTGCAAACACATCAGTAACTGGACAATACTACAGGGATGTCCTGAAAACATTGCAAGTCCATATCAGGCGCAAAAGACCACATTTCCATGAAGCAGGCTGGATGCTGCACCACGATAATGTGCGGCCACATATTGCCAATGTTGCTGCTGAATATCTTGCAAAAATCAACATGAAGTGCATCCCTCACCCTCCCTATAGTTCGGATTTAGCCCCATGTGACTTTTTTCTATTCCCTAACTTGAAGAAACGCCTTCACGGGAGGCATTATCCATTATCAGAAGCAGTGGTGAAGGCTGCGGAGGCGATTTTGAAGGATCTATCAAAATATGGTTACCAGCATATCTTTGAAGACTGGCAGAAATACTGGGACAAGTGCATCACATTCAGGGGAGACTATTTTGAGAAGGACCACCAAAATTATGAGGATGAGTAAAGGTACATTATCAAAAAACAATTGTGATCATTCTTTATTGAACAGCCCTCGTACATATCATACCACTGTGCTAGTGTTAGAAATACTACTTTTAGAGTTCCCCAACTTCCCATTTTGTTGTTCCATGCTCCTGTATTATTCACACACCACTGCTTATGAAATCTTTAAGAGGGAAAGGAGCAGGGAAAAACATGCTGATGCAATAAAACTGGAAAGGAACGATTTGCATACCAGAAACAGGGACAATGTGGTTAAGCAGAGTAAAATCTACAACAATACTATACTCATTATGTAAAACTATAAAAATACATACACACTTTATTGGAATGTTTAGTAACAAAATAATAAAGGGTATGTAATTTATGGTTCTTTCTTCAACTTTTGAAAAAGATGAAAGCCACTTGGGGTTACATCGGGACTGTATGCCGGCTGATCAAACACTTTCCAATGAATTGATTAAGCATCTGCCTGTTTACTGTAGGTGTTTGTGGTTTCTCATTGACATGAATCAAATCAATTCCAGATGACAGCATGCCTCTTCTTTAAACAGTAGCCATGGTCTTCTTGTTGCTGAAAGTTTGTTTGAAGTGTTCAGGCTTTTGCGCGGAATGTGTGTGCATCCGTAGTTTGGATTATTCTTTAGATTCTGGATTGTTGTAAAGAAACCATGTTTCATCTCCTGTCACAATGGAACTCGAAAGCTCTTTCCCATCAGCATAACATGAGAGAAAAGATAAGGCTGTGGAACCCAGTGTGCACAAGGTTTCCGATAGCCTAGGCATTCTGTATTAATAATGAATGGAGCTGTTCTTGAAATGTCTGGAAAATCCACAGAAAACTCATGGATGGTAAATCTCTCTCTCAAACTGCTTGACAACTCACAGAACAAGGTCATCACAAGCAACAGACTTGCATACTTGTTCACTTTCATTATATCCAGGTTTATTCACCAGAGGAATTCATACAGAATTTTGGGCTCTGTCAAAATAATATAAATACATACAGTTGTATGAATGAATATGAATTTATTAAACTTATTTATAAATACAAATTCTTATAGAGTCGCATTAGAGTCGATGATGCGAACGATGATTCATGAAACATGTCCTCAATAAAGGTGTGAAGCAGATGTGTAATAAATACGACTCATCTATAATTTAATAATTGTTTCGTTTTACTGTGGTGTTCCAATACAGTTAAATTTTGATAAATTCTTATATGTTTACAATTTAATAATGTTTATCTTGTATATACCCCAACATATCTCAAGTTAGATATCAAATTACAACTCTTTATTGAGTTGCTGAATTTCCTTGGTCCCATAGACTCTAACACCATGGTTTTTGAGCTATAGAGCCCTATTTACCACTTTTAGTCCTCAATCTACATTATCCCGACTATCCTTATTTCTGATTTTTCTTAACCATTTATTTCTCACTAAACCTAAATACTTTCCTATTTCTAATACATTATTTCTTGATTTAACACACAATAACTTTTTAACTAAAATTTCACTAAGTAACATAGTTTAATACTTCTTGTGTACTTTTCCTCTCCAATTCTTTGTTTCCTCACATTCTATCAATAAATGACAAAATCAAATTATTTTCGTATTACGCAGTACATACTTTCCTTTTTCTTCTCTCTCCCCTAAGCTTTTAACCTTATCACTCCTGTTCTGGCCCATGCAAAGCCTTCTCTTGCCATTTTGTCACAAATATCAACATACTTTTCTCTAAATATTAAAAGCAGAAGCATTATTAACAGTGAAGTATTCTTCATATTTAAGTTTGAATTTATGAGTCACTATGTTTACACTCAGTCTTCACTTACTTGTTGTTGTATAATTGAAACGTTTTCAAGATCGTTCGATCTCATCATCAGCTGTTTGGTGACTAGATGAACCTTCCTCTTCTTCCACTACTACGGAGCTCCGATCACTCTGCCATCTGGTGTTAGGGGCACTAAGTTTTAATACTTCATTTAATGCCGGGATTTCAAAATTTATAACTTTATCACGGTAAGTACACCCATAGAATTGGATATTTGGGAAAAAATTTTCATAAACACACCATTTTTGGACAGAAAACCACAACATTGGCCACAACATTAAACTGTTAAAATCTTTAAGTACACCCATAGAATTGGATATTTGGGAAAAAATTTTCATAAACACACCATTTTTGGACAGAAAACCACAACATTGGCCACAACATTAAACTGTTAAAATCTTTAAGTACACCCATAGAATTGGATATTTGGGAAAAAATTTTCATAAACAAAAACCGTGATAAAGTTATAAATTTTGAAATCCCGGCATTAAATGAAGTATTAAAACTTAGTGCCCCTAACACCAGATGGCAGAGTGATCGGAGCTCCGTAGTAGTGGAAGAAGAGGAAGGTTCATCTAGTCACCAAACAGCTGATGATGAGATCGAACGATCTTGAAAACGTTTCAATTATACAACAACAAGTAAGTGAAGACTGAGTGTAAACATAGTGACTCATAAATTCAAACTTAAATACTTTTCTCTTTCCCAATTCATTTTTCTCTCTATGTACATAGTGAGATTTTGGAATTTAAACTACCCATTATATTCTGCCTTTCTGTATCTTCTATCCTCATTTTAACTTTTCCAGAAACCTTTCTCTACTCTATTACTATCCCTCCACATATCCTATTTCACTCAGAATTTCTTGTATACTCTTGTACCAAGTATCTTCTTTAATACATTTTTGCTGTATTTCTAAACACTGCTTCCAAATATTATTAGTTTCCAATTCTTTTATTCTGAACCAGTATTTCAATGCTCTTTCCATAATTTTAGCTTTGCTACCATATCTTCCTAACTCCATTTGTGCAACCCCATTTGACAATGCCCTTGGTAAGCCCAAAATTAGTTTGCAAAAACTCCTATGTACATACAGTTGTAAAAATACTTACAACACATGATATATGATACAAGGTAAATGTATTTGGTTACAATTCTATATACAAGAGTCCTTTTAACAATTAGCGTGATAAATACAATAATGGTTTGAAGGCTGACACACATCCTCATAAGTCATAAATATTCCACTGGGTGAAGCAGGTCCATGCATTCACATCATCTTCCTTGTTTCGGCAGTTCAGCCTTCTTTAAATTCCCTGCACCATAACACCCTCTCATGTAAAGTGCACCACAAGCATGGCTCATTATTTGACGAATTTCTCCTGCATTATTCCCTTCTGTCTGGAGAAAACGAATGATGCTTTGCAACTCACACTTTGCAGGAGAAAAGTAATAAAGGCAAAGTTTTGCTAAATGCAAAAGTGAAATTAGTAGCTTAAATGCAAAAACGAGCACGCAAATCTTTGAAAACGTCGTAAACCTATCCAGTCAAAATTTCTCCAAAAAAGAATTGGGTCTTTTAAATAATGGATTAAAAACATGTGTCAGTTTCTCAAACAACACTGAAGACTACATTGCAGATATGAACATTTCGACACAAGTTCTACCAGTATCCAAACAAAATTCAGTAAAAAGCCAATGTGAAAATATTTTGGAGGAAACAAAAAAACAGATCCTTTCAGAAGAGAAAACATAATACTATCCAATCTTTGAAGCAGAAAAACGTTATATACACAAAGACAGACAAAGGTAACAAGATAGTCATAATGGATAAATTAGATTATATTGAAAAAATGGAAGAAATGCTAACTGACAATGAATATGAAATCATTAACAAAAATCCTCTTAACAACTTGCATACAATCATACAATAGCAAAATCAAGCATAATACCAAACAAATATACAGTTGGCTGGCCCTGTAGCTCAAGTCGGTAGAGCACCTGTCTGCCGTGCTAGGGGTCCCAGGTTCAATTCCCGGCGGTGGGGGTGGGGATTATTCTCCGACCAAGATAATTCCTCATCTTCCCCAGAGTCTGGAAGTATGAGAGTGTGAATGTGTGCGTGATCTAATGATTAAAACCTAACGTTTACGAGTTAACACCTTCAACATGTTCCAAAGAAGAACAGCCGCCGATATGACCATTGTAGTTAAAGGCAAATAATAAATATAAATATATATACACACAGTTAAACCGGATAACCCAACCTTACCTAGACTTTATGGCTTACCCAAAATACACAAACCGTCCATAACAATGAGACATATAGTTAGCAGTATAAATTCACCAACATACAAACTTGCAAATTGGCTAACAAACAAATTCAACTCATTTCCAAAATTCGACAGCCTAAGCATCAAAAACAGCTATGAACTTATAGAACACATTAAGGATACTGAACTAAAAGAAGAGGACACACTAGTCTCGTTTGATGTTAAATCACTGTATCCCAGCATACCAGTTAACTCCCACCGTTGATAGAAAAATGGCTCAAATCACTTGGAATGTTATCACCTGAAATTTCAGATTACATCGAACTAACCAAATTATGCATAGATTCCAGTTTCAAACAAAATATTTCCACCAAACTTCAGGTTTAGCAATGGGCAAACCCTTATCACCCTTCCTGGCCGATCTGTACATGAGTGCATTAGAAATAAGGATCACCAAAGGTTTTCCTTGGATGTTCAAACTCTGGCAACGATATGTAAATGACATCTTTGCAATAGTACCAAAAAAACACATCAGTGATGCACTAAAACTTTTAAATATCCAAGAAAAAAGCATCAAGTTCACTGTAGAAATAGAAAAAGACGAGTATTTACCATTTTTGGATCTAAAAATAATGAGAAATAAAAACAAACTAAACTTTGGCATTTACAGAAAACCAACAGACAGACAACTACATAAAAGCTAATGGTTACAACCCAAGATCCCACAAACAGGCAATCTTCAATAGTTTAGCACACAGACTGGTCAACATCCCTCTCACAGCAGAAGAATACAAAACAGAATACAACAAAATTATTGATATAGCACAAAAAAATGACTTTCCCAAATCATTAGTAGACAAAAAAGTGAACTTAGCAAAAAAGAAGAAGCTATTAAAGGAAACCACAACCCTCTCAGCTACAGAAACTAAAGATTTTCAAAAAATTCACTTACCATCCATGGGCCATTGATAAGTTCAAAAAAAGTCTTCAAAAAACAGAACATTCAACTAGCACCAGTCAACCATTTCTCCTTAAGAAACCTAATTTGCTCAAACATCAAAGATGCCATTCCATCTAACAAAAAATCTGGTATATATCAAATTGAATGCAGTGACTGTAGTCAAATTTATATTGGAAAAACGAAGAGAAATTTAGAAACAAGAGCAAAGGAGCACTTTAGAAACATAAAATATAAACAATTAGAAAAATCAGCAGTTGCCACGCATTTTTGGGAAAAAGACCACAACATAAATCCAGAACCAAAACTACTAAAACATACATCAGGAAAACAAGAACTATCCACATGGGAACAAATCTTTATTTCAAAAAATAGGAACAAAGTATTCAATTTCGACATCTCCCAGAAAGATTTGTTCAGCAAGTTCCTTGAACCGCCACCAGAGGACACCTATGACAAAATATCGTCAACTACACCAATGAGAACCAGTCGATGGCCGGTTGAGGATGGAGGCAAAGTCTCTGTAACATGTTATGGAAAAATTTAAAAGTGGTGTTTAGTGTCATTAATCGACTCCCTTTAAACTTAAATTTAATACAACTAACGTATTGACCTTGGTCCCAGTGGACATTATGGTGGGATAGTTGCGTAGTAGCACAGTGTGCAGATTTGTCTCCTTATGCTTGTCCGGTCAGGCAGCAGAGCAACCAGCGGTTGGAAAAAAAAAATAGCCCTCATATTATCCAGAATTAAATACATAATGCTAGTTGAAAATGTGAGTTGGCCTTTTTATCTTCCAATTCTGATCATTTGATTCATTCAACAAACAAACTAGAAACTTATATGAACTTACTAAGTGATTCAGTTAAGAAATACAGTTAGTTGAAGGCTACCAAACTTCAATTCAGGTAGGCCATCACATAAGTAAACTTGAAAAAGTCTTACACAAATATAACTATTTGCAACAAAAACTTTACATATATAAAAATTATTTGTGGTTGGTTTATTGACACTCGTCACTTACTTTTTCATATATTTATGAAACACACATCAAGTATAGGCAAATAAGTCTTGAGGAATAACCAAAATGGAGTTAAAGTGTGGAACAAGGAACATGGATACCACCAACAAGGTAGGATTTGGACATTTTTCAGTTGAAATCAAACAGTCTCATAAATATATGAAAAAGTAAGTGACGAGTGTCAATAAACCAACCACAAATAATTTTTATATTAATTTTGACGTCACTGTTACTAAATTCCTCCAAACACACATCAACTTTACATATCTTAAGAAAATGATGTAAATTCTTCTTATTAATTGATGAGATTGATTTTGTAAACATTTGTTTACATCTTCATTCATAAAACAACTTCGTCATCAACGATACTATCAGTTGTTACTATGTTTTTTCTAGTTTTACCAAAATCTGAAAACAAAACAAACCTAAAAACAGAATCAACTGCTGGTATTTCAAAATTCATTACGCGATGTTTATTTTTTAAAATAAATATTCTTTCCCAAACCATTAAATCTATTGGACCATTTAATTGTTTTATTAATTTAACTTCAGGATTTATTTCATGATTAAATAACCAAAAATGATCTGCTACAGCCGATTTATCAGTTTGTTCATACTTAATGTTATGAAAATGTTCTTTCGTTCTAGTTTCCATCCTTTTCTTAAGTGAAGTTTTTGTTGCAAATAGTTATATTTGTTGGGGGGTGAAACGGTACTCTCTTCCTCGAGTTGATTAATTAACTGTTAAGGAATATATAGAAGATTTATTGAATCTTAAAGGAATATATACATGTATTGAAACAAATATGTGTGCATTGTCAAATTTGTTGCGGACTCTGAATTGGTAGGATTTTTCTCCCCTAGGAAAGGCCGACCTTAACCATAAATTTTAAGGGTCGCATCCGGTGTTTATTTTCAAGCATAGCTTTGACAGGAAGGGGACATCTTAGGTGGTCTAGAGTGAGGTTCTCGTAAATGGGACTCCATATGCATTCTACCGAACAATTATTAAATTTTAGATGAGTCGTATTTTTTACACATCTGCTTCACTTTCGTACCTATTTTGAGGACATGTTTCGCAAATCTTCGTTTGCATCTACGGCTCTTGTGCGACTGAAGCTAGATCCAGCAGTGTGGGTAATTCTGGGGTTGTTGCTGCCATCTGTTGATTTAGTGATGAACTGAAATATGGGATTCTCCCGCTAGAAGAATGTACATGTTCATGCGAGGGCATGTGCGTGTGCGCATGTGTTTGATTCCAAACCAAGTGTACAAAAAAGTTTTACAATTTTATTTCTTACACATTACTTGAGTTGCTATTTTATCCCTTAGTCCACCATACAAATTAACGCTGTGGATCTATATGCATGCTGGACCCTAAATTAATTCATATTAATCCTCTTTATTTTTCTATACCATTTTTCCTTTGCTCTTCCTGTAAATTCCCCTAGCAGTTTTATATCCTATTTCTTTTGTAATTTCAGTATCCTAATTTTTAGAACTTTCCCAATTTTTTTTGGTAAAAACTACATTCTCCACAGCTTCATTTCTTCACATTCTACTATATAGTGTAAATCACTGACGGCTCCTCCACATGAAGGACACCTTTTCAAGTTCATTCCCATCCTATCTCCTCTCCTCTCCACCTAATGGAAAATTGTTCGTATTACAAAATAGTAAACTAGGATCAGCAAGAAATGGTAAAGAGATAGAACTTAGGAGCAGGAAAATGCTTGATAGGTTTAGAAGTAGAACTCGATCATAATAGAGAAAGGAGTCTGGGAAGGCTAATAAGATAAACACGAAAATTGAAAAAAGAAAGAAAAAAAAAAAAAAACAGCTGGGAAGAAACAATAGAGGGAGGAAAAAGGGGAATGGCAAACTGAAGAGGGGAGTGATGTCAGAGTATACAAACAATCTAAAGAGCGTAAAGAAATCTAAAATAGTACATATGTGTCAAGACAAAGCAAGTGGGGAAAGAAGTTGTGAAAGTAGAAAGATAAATAAATAGAAAGTGTAGTGAAGAAATGATTAATGGTGTACCTTGATTTAAGAAAGAAAGAAATCAAGTGAAGTGGTGAAGGGAAGAAAATGAGAATTAAATAAAAACTAGTAAAATAAATTTATTTGTTAAATATGGTTAAGGGAAAAAGCGGTGAAAATGGAGAAAGATAGTGAGTGCAGTGAATAAGGGTAAACTGTGAGCAGGAAGGAAAGGCAATTAGAAAAGAGATAAGGGTTATTGTGTGATAAAGTATAGTTGGGAAAGCTAAATTGATTAACTAACGGAAAATATTAATGCAAGGTAGATATAGAAAGATATGGATATTTTGCTACGCATGATAAGGTTAAGTAAATAGTTAGGTAAATAGTAATTGAAAGACTTAAGGGAATGTATATTTAGTGAATGTGAGATTGTATAAAGGTAGAAAATTAGTTTATAAAGAGGCAGAAGTTAAAAAGTGGAAGTCAACAAAGAAGATATAAATAATAAAGATGAAATAAATTGGAAAGGGGGAGGAGGGAGTTAGCAGAGAAGAGACAGAAAAGGAAGGGGGAAATTTGTAAATTTGATAATGACAGTAAATATGGAGTACATTAGAGAAATAAGCAGTTAGCATCTGTTTACCAGATATGTGTATGTAAATGATAAAATCACTATTTGGCTGCCCAATGACGATAAGGACAGGGATCCAAGTTCATGAGTGGCCAAAAAGGTAAAATGTATACTTAGTACTCAATAAACCAATTTCAATTTCATTACCTAATAACTCTTTAAAATAACTCAAACATATTACTGGCACTGTAACATTTTCCATTTTAGTGCTTTTATATATTCCTTGGATTATAACACACTACAATTATCATTTTTCATAGCAGTTCAAGCATACTCCTGCTTACTTTCTCTCCTCGTTCCTTCGCTTTTATTTCAATTAAACATTTATAACTTCACTTCTTGATTTTAAGATTTCTTCTAGATTCTTGGTGCTCTTGTACCTTCCACCGCCTTAGTTCCTGCTAAACCCTCCTCTTAGCCCTAAAACATTCATCATACCATCCGTTTCTTTGTACTTGCCCCTCTTTCTCTGTTTCATTCTACACCTTGCCTTTTAAGTAACCACTCTATTTTCTCTGTTGTCTCCTCTGATTTTCTCCCTTTTAATAATTGCTTTATACTAGTCCATGTGTCTTCCCCCATAATCAAATTTAATCTAATCTAAAAATATCTCCTACTCCTCTCCCTTCTCCACTTAAATACTTCTATCTTCTTTCCCATTCTAATTAATTGATCATCTTCCATCTCATACTTAACTTTAATGGTAGCTTTCAATGGAAAATGACAACTAATAAAAACTCCCTAAATTACCTCAAAATCTGTTAATGCATCAACATTAAATAAATAAAGCACATAATCCACTACACTCTGTCCACTTCTATTTACAAATGTAAATTCTCCCATTAAATCATTCCCCTTTATTCCATAACATAGATTCAGATTGATTTCTTCACAAAATTGCAGCTCTTATTTGAGGTTAGTCACACCCTGCCTTGGCATTAAAGTCCCTAACAAAAACTATTTTTATATCTGGGTGCTAATTATACAGTATCTCCATGTCCTGATTTAATTTACAAAATAATTTGGGATCATAAAATTCTGATGAACTTGGTGGGTTATATGCAATGCCTGAAGCCATCTTATCAGCTTTCCCTAGTATGCCTATAGCTAATATCCATAGCACCTTAACATCACACAGCTCCTTCACAACCTTAACCTGGAAACTTCACCCTTTCTTCATAAAAACTCCCAGACACCATGATGCTCTCCCCCTCTGGCTGCTTCTTATTGCCACTTGACTGTGATACCCCTCTATGGCAATGTTAACACTTTTCCACAACCAAATCTCCACAACAGCAAGTATATCAGCCACATTTAATAACTGCTTAATTTCATAACTACTTATTTGTCCCACAGACCCTCAACATTCCAAAATAACACCACCAAAGATTTGCCCTATATGGAGCCTTTACTTTCAAAACAGAACCAGTTCAACTTAGCCCTGCTACATGTCATTCTGGTTTCTTCTTTACCCCAAAGAGCACCCTCCACTTGCATTATACTGCCACTTGGAGTTGACACTACACTGATCTCGCCCTGATGCCAAACATCCAGTCTGGCAGTCGCACCCAAAGCTAACCTCCTCGATTCATCTCTCATCTGTTTCAATGGTGTAACACGCTTCCCTGACAATTCCATCCGCTGATCTTCAAGCACATACTTATGTTTCCCCTCCTCTGACATCACATCTTGGGTCGTCACCTGTTCTTGCCACACTACTCTTCTCTCTCATGTCACCTCCTGTGTTTCGGCCATTTGAGTCTCTCCTCTCTACATTTCCAGCATTTGTTGTCACTCTTATTTCCTGCATACATGATTCCTGAGTCAAATTTTGCTGACCCATATCCTGCCAGATACTGTCAATATACTTAGGTCATTCAATAATTAGTGACATTTGAATTAACAACAAAAAAAATATTTTTGAAGCAGTCATTATTGCAGTGCTTAGAAGTAATCTCCTCCAATATGAACTCGCCTCCACACATAAGGGAGCTAACGGGTGCCACTAACAGCATCTTGTTGTCCTAATATTCAAACAGACTGCTCTACTGCTGCTATAATTGCCTGTCTGGTTCTAAAGCGAACTCCTCTAAGAGGTAATTTCATTTTCCATTGTTAGTTTAATACAAGTCCAACAACAATGTTCTTCCAGCAGTGCTCCAACAGCATTCACATGCATATCATCACTTGCTGATTGCAGTCTGCCAGCTCCACACTTTTGATGAAGTCTTCCCTTCCTCTATGAAATGCATTCACCCACCTAGCCATGGTACGATATAGTAAAGCCTGTATACCACACGCTTAAAATAATTCTGTATGTCATTGTCGAGCACTGATACCTCTTGCAACCTGAATTTTAATGAAGCATCTTTGTTCGTCTTTACTAAACATATTTAGAGCACTGAAGATAACAGCCTACAATTAAACTTATTAAAAATATCTATTAAATAATTGTCTTCAAACTCACAGCTAACAAAAATAAGATGCTCTTACTTTTCATTGCTATCAGCTTACATGATTTACCGCTGACAGCACAAATGCAGGCAGGTTTGCCACTAATTTTTGAATGACACATGTACAAAGAAACTCCTCTAATAAATACCAAATACCCTCCTTCCTATTTTAGTTAACTGATGGAAATTAATAATTTCCTCATACTAGCCATATATAGGCTAAGGTTTTCGATAGATTGAGTCAACATGAAAAATTCAATGCCATGGCTGGGATTTGAACCACGGATCTCCTGGTTCCCGTCCAGTCACTCTAACCCATTGAGCTACCATGGCCAAAGTGCCGTCCTGACATTAAATTTTCCATCTGACTCATATATTTCCACGGTAATCCATTAGGGGCTCTTGCATTCAAGATACACCATTTGTGACGACTTACTATCGTAAGTACTTGAGTCCCAGGTTTCATCATTTAACTCTTATTTTAGTTAATTGATGGAAATTAATAATTTCCTCATACTAGCCATATATAGGCTAAGGTTTTTGATAGATTTAGTCAACATGAAAAATTCAATACCATGGCCAGAATTTGAACCACGGATCTCCTGGTTTCCATCCAGTCGCTCTAACCCACTGAGCTACCATGACCAACATGCCCTTCTAACATTAAATTCTCCATTTGACTCGTATATTTCATCGGTAAACCACTACGGGCTCTCGCATTCGAGATACACCATTTGACAACAATTAACTAAAATAAGAGTTAAATGATGAAGCCTGGGACTCAAGTACTTACGATAGTAAGTCGCTACAAACGGTGTATCTCGAATGCAAGAGCCCTTAGTGGTTTACCGAGGAAATATACAAGTCAAATGGAGAATTTAATGTCAGGATGGCACGTTGACCTAAGTAGTTCAATGGGTTAGAGCGACTGGACGGAAACCAGGAGATCCGAGGTTCAAATCCCGGCCATGGCATTGAATGTTTCATGTTGACTCAATCTATCAAAAAACCTTAACCTATATATGGCTAGTATGAGGAAATTATTAATTTCCATCAATTAACTAAAATAATAAGAGTTAAATGATGAAGCCTGGGACTCAAGTACTTATGATAGTAAGTTGCCACAAACAGTGTATCTCGAATGCGAGAGCCCCTAGTGGTTTACCGAGGAAATATACGAGTCAAATGGAGAATTCAATGTCAGGACGGCATGTTGTCCATGGTAGCTCAATGGGTTAGAGCGAGTGGACAGAAACCAGGAGATCTGTGGTTCAAATCCCGGCCATGGCATTGAATTTTTCAGGTTGACTCAATCTATCACCCTCCTTCCTTTTACTTTCGCTAGCTTCATATCTTGTACTAAACTTTTCTAAATTTCATTTCTTTTTTTTGCCGTAGTCATGTTTGATAAAAATATTTGTTCCTTTTAACTTGGATGCATTATTTAAAATTTTCCATTTTAAGTTAACTGTTGCACGTTTCACAATTATAAGTCTTGGGTTTGCTACACTTCTTCCAACTCTAAATGAGTCAATTATTTCCCATCGTGCTAGTTCGATCTAAAGTTTATTCCTCACAAGATCCTCTACCTGATGCCAGCACCTTTCATCTCTTTCCTCCTCAAATCCAAAAATTATGACATTCCTCTTCCTGATGTCTTCTATTGTTTCTAAATAAATCAATCTTTGATTTAATTCTGTTACATTTTCTCCTACTGTTCTTTTGAAGAGTAAAGTACATTTAATTTTTTATTTCTTTCGTGTTTGCAAACAGTCCTACATCGATTCTTTTTTCCATTTGCTTTATTTGTACCATGTCCTTAATTCTTTTTAGGATGGTCATTACTTCTTCTGTCTCTGACCCGGAGTTCAGCTCCACTCCACCAAGATCAGTAGGACAGCCAGAATTAGCACCAACCATCAAAACAACCATTGCTGAGTTTGTGTAATGCACGTCTTTCTCTACCACTTCTTGCCAACAGCTCCCAACTCCCTAATCCGCAACATAGCGGAAGATGACAATGAATGTTGAGGGTGCGGACAGGCAACACAGTGCCGGGCCAGTTTGTGTGTGTGCATGCGTAACAGAGAATATTGCTGTCTCTCCTGCTTGGGTTCAGGACCTATGTAAGGGGCGGGCAGGCGGTTGGTATTAGCCGAGGATGTTTAGCAGGTCTTAACAAAACGCGTTCTAGGTAAACACTAGCAATATATGAAGCATTGAGTACTAGTTCTGAAATTTACTTTCCCTTTCATACATCATGTCTGTAAAACAGCAAAGGACATCAGTGAGCCATTACAATGGAAGATTTATTTCAGAATATAACAATAACACCACAAGATAATTAAGCAACAGCATAGCATTTCTGGTAGGAATATTACAATATTCAAGAAAATTCAAAGATACTAGAACATACAACAGGTGCAACAGAAACAGTAATGCGGGAAAATATACACATCTGGAATAATAAAGACAGAATTATGAACTTCAAAATTGCCAGATGATATTCTATTAAGATTCGTCCATCCACCACAAGATATAGGTATGTTCACTATGAGCAATACTGGTAGTCGCCAAAAAGCTAACAATAAAAGTAAGGGCTTTTGAAACATGTTCTAAATGAATGTGAAGTGATGCGTAAGCATTACAAACTTATTCAAGATATTGAGGATATTAATTCCATTAGGGATACCACTATAATCAATTCCTACCCACATTCTAAACTTACCAATTCTTTCCAACATCCTTCCTTCATATCCTTTGAAGCTTGTAACACTCGTTGCATCATCACTATTTACACAGTCTTCACATTCATGCTTCATGCACAGCCATCGTTCTATTTTGTCTTTCTCATCCAGTGACAGGCTCTCCTTATCCACCAATTTGCTAAACAGATCTTCTGCACCCGTAATCAATAAATGCCAAAGGGAAGTTGCAAACTGTTGGCTGAAACAAGTATGTAATTAATAGATCCAATCAACATGAAAAATTCATTGCCATGGCCGGGATATGAACCAGGAGATCCGTGGTTCAGATCCCGGCCATGGCATTGAAGTTTTCATGTTGACTATCTATTAAAAAATCTTAGCCTATATACGGCTATTGTGGAGAAATGATTAATTTCCATCAATTAACTAAAAGTATGTAATTACCACTCCCAAACTTTTATAAAACATAATTTTATGCAATATATGAACTTATCAGCTGTAAAGAAATTCAAATATTTGTTTCAATACGATAACTTCTGATTAAGTTTGGATTAGTTGGAAGCAAAGCTGACCCGTGTTGATGCTGGGTGTGATGTTTGTTTAAATGGTCAATGGGAAAGGGATAACTTAACAGATGTGCTAAAAATACTATATATAATCATAGAACTTAATAGAAGTGTCTTATTTTAAAAATACATATAATTATCTATATAGAAGGCAGTGGGAAAACATCAACCAGCGATTGTACAGAAAACACATGGCCAAGTACCCAGCTAAAATGTCCATTTCTTTGCATGAATTGATTCTATAATGTGGCCCAAACCACCTGACATTTCATGAGAACCAACAGAGTACAATCATGTCATTATCAGACTTCACTCCACTTTGGCAGTATGCTGCATGTCTGTAGTAAATTACACTACAAATTTAAAGAGGCTTGAACAGAGCCTGTCACCAATAAAACTGAACAGTAGTAAATCAACTTTTAACTCATGAATGAGGTGCCTGCAACCCTTCACTATCAATTTTGGTTTTTGTAATTGTCTGCAAAATCCTAATTACTTTAACCTGGAAGAAACTGTGTTATAGATCTTGATCTACCTATCCTATATATTTTCTTTTATCTGTTAAAGAATCACAAATATTCTGTATCATAATACTGTAAAAAAGTAATAGCAATTTGACGTTAGAAAAAAGCAGCTTTATGCCAACAATGTATTTATTACTAATATAAAGAGAACTATAATTTAAAGGTTGCTGTTTAATTATCATGAAGGATTATATTTGTTTAGATGAATGATACCTTTTATACCAGCTTTATTCTGCTTTTCAAAATACATATGCATATATATAGCTCACATTTTGAGTTTCCCAAGTTGCAAACCATGCTGTATATTTTAAGTAAAGTTCCTTCAGGGCTTGTATGCTATGTTCAAAAAATAGGAATTGCTCCTGACATTTCTCTCAAGCATCATGAGAGTCAGTCAGTCTCCCTCATATACCGAAAATCAACACACACAGACCAATACCTGAGAAAGTCTTGGAATCACCATCCAAGTTGAAAAGTTGGCATAATCAAGACACCTAGTAAACAAGCCATTAGAATCTGTGATTGGCACTCACCGGAACAGGAAATGCAGCATCTTAATAAGGTCCTGCATGCAAACAGATATAGTTGGAAAGAAATTCAACATGCAATCTGCTCCAGACGGGAGAAAAGAGAACAAAAAGACACTGCCCCCTCCAGGGGTATTGCTTCTCCACCTTAGTGAAAATCACAGACTGCATATGGAAGGTCTTGTACAAATACAAGATCAAAACAGTCTAAAATCTCTCCCAGAGAATAAAAGAGTATTTAAGATTTGCAAAGGATGAACAACCACTCCTCAGTTCAGCAGGTATTTGTATGATACTGAGTAGCTGCAGTCAAATATGCATAGGCAAAACCTAAGCTCGCTATATAAACAAGATTAAAAGAACAAAAATGCCACTGCAAGTTGGGGCACCCGGAAAAATCAGCAGTAGCAGAACGTGCCCTTCAAAGGGGCTATAACATTCACTTAGACATAGAGCTTATCATTTTCTTGGAGAGAGTTCAGCTAGATTGTATTGTGAGGCGACAGCTATATAAGCATCAGGCAAATTTCAACCATAAAGAAGAGATGAGCAGACTACACAAGACATGGATACCAGCACCAGAACACCTACAAAAAGCATGAGCGGCAAAGGAAAGGACGGCACAGCTGCGATTATTGGCAATGGATGTCCAATAGTCAATCACTGACAAGGGGTCGGTATGCCTCGAATATAAAGGAAAGCAGACAGACTGCCTTTCTGTCTTCTTTGTTGGATCCTTTGATAATGCTCAACAAAGATTTACATTAGGAGCAATTCCTATTTTTTGACCACAGCCTACAAGCCTGGAAGAAACTTTACTTCAAGTACACGTCAGCCATAAAAGCCTAAGCACATACATGGCTATTAAAATTAAGCAAATGAGTCAACCTTGTATACACTTTTCTCCTCTTATAAGTGAAGATTTGACTAATTTTAATAAGAATGGCACTCCACTTTCTGAAATACTTCTTTTTATTCTATATACATACATGGCTGTTCATATTTGGTAACATCACACTGTTACTATTTGCTAGAGCCATATTAATGGAGATGCCTCAAATATCAGGAGGCTGGGACTGTGCAAAATGAAAGAACACTTCACACTGCTGGAATCACTTATAGATTACTCAAATACAGCAAAATATTTTTACAAACCCAAAGGCATCATCATTTGTACTTCTTTCTTCTGATTCTTCAACTCCATAAATATCCTCAGTGTAATGTTCTTCAGTAGCCAAATTTGTGATAGTGTGTGGTATCATTGGAGGGCTTGATACATTCATCACTGGCGCATTAATAATTCCTCGTAGCTGAGTTACAAACCTCAAGCTGTTTAAGCTTTCATCACTGTCCAAGGATGTAGGAGATAAACAGCATATGAATGATGTGAATGCATTTCCACCAATAGCATTCTGTGAAGAGCAAAATTGTAGCAATTACAATGACAATGATGAGCACTATTATTATGTACAGTAATTTTGGGTTCTCCATATCAGGGTGTGGAAATATACATTTATTTATTTTATAATTATTTTGTTTTGGACAATGAAAACTCGGGTTGCAATATCATGAACTGATTTTTAAGTGAAGGTGCACAGCAGCTGAGACTGGAGCTTGGAGGGGTGACTACTTAGTTCTATGCTTAACATTTTTACTGCATGTCTTTCAATTCTATAATACAACAAAGTCAACCTTACCACAGTGAGCTCTGTATTGATTTATGGTTTTGAGTACAGTTTTATTTCTATTATCTCTCAAACAAACAACAAACAGAAGCATGCAGTAAGCAAAGAGGCTTAGTATTTATTTATGTTTAAAAAAAAAGCACATTTGTTTTGAAATAATTCCCAGAGCACCTATGTTAAAAATGCTTTTTAGACAATCAACAATTTTTGTACAAAATGCTTACATCATTCACTTTTGAAACTGCCTTTAATTTTGAGAGAAAACAAAATAAGACTTTCACTTTCTTCTCGGGCAGCCAGCCAGGTGAAAAGATGATTAGATATCGACGTTTCGGGAGTGTACATCTCTCCCATCATCAGGATATTTATAAAATGTTATAACCACAAATGGATATAACACAACTATAAACAAAGACAAAACACTATCCTTTATAGTTTGTTTATAGTTGTGTTATATCCAGTATTTCATTTGTGGTTATAACATTTTATAAATATCCTGATGATGGGAGAGATGTACACTCCCGAAACATTGATATCTAATCATCTTTTCACCTGGCTGGCTGCCCGAGAAGAAAGTGAGCGTATTCGTCGCCAGGAAAGCTTCAGGTCTTATTTTAAAATAAGACTTTGATACTCTCACTCCACATATGACAGCACAGAACATATATAAACAGCTATACAGTTAAAAATATAATTAAATTCCAAATTTTACTGTTAACATTACATACATATTTTTTATTTCTAAGGTAAATTGATGGAAATAATCATTTCTTCCACACTAGCCATGTGTAGGTTAAGGTTTGAATGAGTTTGCATGAGCGGGAGATCCATAGTTCAAAACCTGGCTATGGCATTGCATTTTTCAGTCTGGCTCTACTCTTACATACAATTATTTGCTAACAATCTCCAAAGCTTAGATGAATTTCAACATTTACAGTCATTCCCAACATTTTACATGAAAAATGAATCAAACAGTGGTATACAAGAATTTGTTCATAATAAATATATTAAAAACACACATACCTTACTTATAGAAAGTTATAAAAAATTATAAACATTCCAGGAAGCTTCTTTTCCATTACAAATTGGCTGACTGGGCTTGTTAATGAAAAGTGGTCAGCTGAGTCATTTTGAGTGTACTGCTACTTGTGTCCTGAGTATCCCTGATAGCATCCACCGGCTGGATATAATAATTCATATAGAGTGGCTCGTTCGATGATGAATATTTTCTACCATATATCAAGTGGTAATGTTTTGTTGATCTGTTTTAGCAGCTTTACATGCTCTTGGTTTAGAGTTCCAAAAGTGGTGTTATACAGCAAGTTTATCCATTTCTTTGAACTTAATGATTCTCAAATTTTCTTTCATTCCAATTCCTTGTTTTACCAACGTATATGTTGTCATTAAGCATTCCATTTTATAAATCCTGGACATTCTGCATTAGATACACTGTGTTCAGTGGATGATAATTAAATAAGTTCATGTCGTATCTTGTTCTTTAATGGACACTCTTTAATTGCTTGATTATCAGTGTTGAATTCTATATTGGGCATAGAGAACTTGTATCTGTTTTGTGCTGCTGGTTTAATAGTGAATTCTTTAATTATATTTTCAAGTCTGTATAACAATTCGTGATGTATGGTAAATTTACAGTAGCTATTGTGACTTTGTGGGTTCGTAGAATTAAAAGTCTAGTTTGTAGAAATATAAAATGCTCTTTATCTCAGTAAAAAGATGCTTTGTACACCCCTTACAACAGCAAAATGACGTCACATACACAAACCCAGTCCTCAAGGTTGTCTGCCACATGTAAACAAAAGAAATTTCTGCGCTACACTCACAAATGTCCACACAGCTGCACACTCAATTAACAGCTGCAACTCGCAACTGACTCACTCACACTCTGTGAGGCCTTCTATACCCCAGCCATTGTTTCTAGAAATCAGTAGAATGCTCAACAACAATCACAATGCAGGGGGGAACTCCACACTATATCTCTTTCTGCCGTGCGTAGCTGTGTCTTTCTTTCATACATGCCCAGCACTGGCTTGTCGCGGCAATTCAACAATGCCTCAGAGACACTGCTCCCTCAAGGCTGGTCGTCCCGAACAGCACCATCGTAGCGGGCCAAACGATCCAGATGTACCACCATCCTTCTTTGGAGCACCTTCTGGATGTAGACCACATCGTTAATTCACTTTACCACCTGGTACAGCCCTTGCCACAGATGTTGAAGTTTCGGCAGCATCTCTTGGTCCGGGTAGGGCTGTACAATCAGACCAGGTCACCTTGCTGGAATACTTGGCTGTTGGATTGCCTGTTGTACCGGATCTTCACGCAGTCGCTCGCCATCTGGATGTTCTGACGAGCCATCTCAGGCATATCTCCACTCGGTTGCTGGCTGTTTCACTTCTGGTAAACTCCCAAAAGCCAGGTCACAAGGGAGGCGTAGCTCTCGGCCAAACATTAAGCTTGCTGGCGTCATCCCAGTGGTGTCTTGTGCTGACGAGCACTAGGCCAGCAAGAACAGTGGCACCTTGACATCCCAATCTCGCTGACAGCTGGCCTCGACCTTCCTCAGGTGTTCTTCTAAGGTCTTGATGCATCTCTCGACCGTGCCGTCTGACTGTGGATGTACAGGTGTTGTGCGGGTCTTGTTCACCCCAAGTCTTTCCAGTGCCTCCTTTATCAGGTGCGATTGAAAATTGGTGACCTGGTCGCTGTGGAGCTCTAACAACACCCCAAAATGGCAGAACAGTTGCTTCACAAGGCAGTCTGCAATCGTCTTCACCTCCTGATTCGGGATGGCATACATCTCCGGCCACTTGGTGAAGTAGTCCACGGCCACCCTCAGGTACTTGTTACCTCAGTCGGACACTGGGAATGGTCCAGCTACGTCGACGGCGAAGCGTTCGAATGGAGATCCGATGTACTGTTGCATGCGACCCCGACTATTAGTCTGGGGGCCGCGATTTGCCGCGCACATGTGACATTAACAGTACTATCTCTCAGCATCTGCTCGGAGCCTCAGCCAGTAGTAGCACTGTCGGAGTTTGTCGACCGTTCCGTTTGCCCTCAGGTGTCCTCCTGAAGTACCGGCATGCCCTTCCTCCAAGACTTCCGGAACTTTCCTCTGGAGAAGTACCAACTGCTCCCTCTGGGTCTTCCCATCGGGTGATTCCCATACCCGGAACAGCACGCCCTTTTTAGACTTCAGTGAGACCCATTGGGCCCAGTACAACTTATATGTAGCGCTTCTGGGTGCGATGTCCTCCCTGATTGTTCTTGTCCCTGTCTCCACTTCCCTCAAGAGTGGCCCCAAGTCGCCGTCTGCCAGCTGCTCCCTCCTCAGGCCTGAGCTATCCCAAACGTCCGCAGGCACAGCCGTGGTATGCTCTTACTCTTCCACTTTTGTGCATTGGACGCACTCTTCTGGGCTGAGTCTTTGGGATATGGCATCTGCGTTGCCGTGGCTCTTCCCTCTAAGATGTTCCAAAATGAAGTCGTACTCCTGCAGCCTCTGGACCCAACGGGCTGTCTGGCCCTCCAGGTTTTTAAAACTAAGTGGCCAGGCTAGGGCGGAGTGGTCGGTCCTCAATTGGAATGGCTGACCATGCAGGTACTTGTGGAGGTGCTCCAAGGTCTTCACTACCGCCAGCAGCTCTTGCCGGGTGACGCAGTAGTTCTTCTCTGCCTTGGATAGCGTCTTGCTGTAATAGGCTCTCACTCGCTCGTGGCCGTCCTGGACTTGGGATAGGACGCCTCCAATGCAATAGTCGCTGGCGTCGGTGTCCACAATGAGAGCGCCGCCTGGTTGTGCGAATCCCAAAATAGCAGCACTGCAAAGTGTGTGCCTCAGCTGCTGGAAAACGTCTTCGGCATTCTCCGTCCACACATAAGGCCGGTGTTCTCCTGTCACGCAGGTGAGGGGCTTGACGATGTTGGAGAATCCCTTTATGAAACGACAGTAATAATTGCACAGCCCCAGGAAACTGCACAATTCTTGCTTAACTTTTGGGCGAGATCAATCTCTCATAGCCTGTGTCTTCTCCGGGTCTGTGGCCACTCCGGTTGGTGAGACTATGTGGCCCAAGTAGCTGACTTTTCTGGTACTATGGCAAATATGTCATCATTATGTGAAAAGTGAGCACAGGATGCATTAAAATTATTGAATTAACAAGACCGATTTATAAATTTCACTATTGAAACAGCACAAGATGGATGGTTACCGTTTTTGGATTTAAAAATTATGAGAAAAGGAGACAAATTAGAATTTGGCATACATAGAAAATCAACATATGTGGATAACTACATTAAAAACAATAACTCCAACCCAAAAGAACACCAATATGCAGTATTTCACAGTTTAATCCATAGGTTAGTGAACATTCCATTGACTATGGAAGAATATAACAAGGAAGTAGATCACATTAAATATGTTACAATTGTGAGTGGCTTTGATCCAAAATTTATTAAAAAACATGATAAACAAACATAAAAGACGGAAAACCATCAAGGACATTAGCACTTTAAAAGCTAAGGCTTTTAATAAATTTAAAAACATTTTCCGTCTATTTCATATACAACTAGTACCACATAACAAATGCAACACGAGAAACATACTAAATCACCCGCTCAAAAACACAAATCCAACCAACAAACTATCTGGAATTTATAGTGTAAGATGTGAGGATTGCCATGAAATATATATTGGAAAAACAAAAAGAAACCTAGAAACAAGGATGAAAGAACACATGAGATGCATAAAATACAAACAGACAGATAAATCAGCCATAGCCCATCACTTCTGGTCAAAAAATCATATTTCCAAAGACACAGATGACATCATTCAACTCATTGAACAGCGCCAGGAGAGGGAAGCGGTCACCTGAAGAACTAGTTGAACATCAGCTGACAATGAGGATGTGGAGTCCTTGAAACCTGTCCTAATTTTTAAATGTAAGTGGAGCTTAAGTGTTTTTACAGTTCGAGAAGTGGTTTAAAAAGGTTTTACTGAGACATTAGTTTCCAAGAAACCATAATCACCAGTTTCACCCATGAATAGTTTTAACCTTGAGATTGCATGCTACAGGAGTTTTTAGTATTGTGATTGGGGACAGTTTTAGCATCAGGCAAATAATGGTGTTAATATTATCAGCGATGTTTCAACTATAATTTCTTCATTTTGTCCACAGTTCCTATCAGTCTTGTAGAGGACAGAATTAAGATTATGATGGATTTCATCAAATTAATGGATATCCAGGTATCATAACTGTCATACTGATTACTGCATCAGTATTTATTACACCTTCACTCCTTATTTTAATAGCATTATCATGGCAATTAAAACTATCTAAAAAGCTTTAAAGTTATATTTATTAACCCACATTTTATGTCACATCATTATGAGTTAAAGAAGTCTACAGTACTGTTAAAATGATAAATAGAATGCAGTTTACAAATAACATTTTAATTTAATTTTGTCCAATTAAAGTTGTGTATGTTGGACTTTGTAAGTGATGAATGATGAAGGCAGTTTAAGAACAGAGGATGGGACAAATTAGCTCCTGAAACATGTTTTCCTAATAAAATAAGTGATGTAACAAAATTGATTCAATAATTAACTAAACTTTTAAATTACACCAAAAGCTTAAACATCAAGTCCAATAAATCCTTTCATGGAAGTGTTGAAAACAGTGTTGTTGTATAAATTAAGTTAATTGGGAGTCGATTAATAACACAAAACAACACTCACTTTTAAATTTTCCCGGAACCGGCTTCAGCCCTCAGAAACCGGTTCCGGGAAAATTTAAAAGTGAGTGTTGTTTTGTGTTATTAATCGACTCCCAATTAACTTAATCAAGTCCAATACTATTAATTTTTAGATGAGTCGTCCAATACTATTTTAACAATTTGATATTTATTTACTTGGTTATTACAACTCCACCTGGTGTCATGTTTAAATGCATGGCTGAATACAAAATCAAAATAAGATACAGATGAAAATGAAATGAAAGTATAACATTTCAGTGACCCTCAACAAACAAGGATTTGATCAGGAATGGTGCACATGGCCACTAGTGTGCATCTCAATCACAAAGCTAGAATTTCCTCATATCATTTTACTATGTTGCCTTGTAGCAAAACCTAGAAGCACACCTAAAGGATGTTGATCTGGGTGGCTTTGTTGGTTAGGTGCTGGCCTATTGATTTCAACATCACGGGTTCAAACCAACCCAGACCAATGATTTTTACATGCTCTTCAAAGCAACAGCCCCATGTTAGTAGATTTATTAGCATGTAAAAGAATGTGGGGCAATTTTTCTTTTGTGGTTGCTAATACTACTGATGTATGGATGAATAGTCAGACTGAAAAATTCAATGCACATGGCTAGTGTGGAAAGAAATCATCATTTCCATCAATTTAACTATTGATGTAATTGAAAAAACTATTGAAAAATACAATGCACATGGCTAGTGTGGAAAGAAATCATTATTTCCATCAATTTAACTACTGATGTAACTGAAAAAACTATTTGTGGTCCGCTTTTAACACTTTACATTTTTCATTTTTATATTATTGAGACTAGTTTTGAAAGCCATTGCATCCTTTATCAACCTCCAAGGTCCAATCATCATCTGTTCTTGTTGTATGCTTTCTTCTCTGTGGTGGTGCAACTATCAACTTCTTTGTCGAATTACCTACTGGTGGGATTTCAAAATTCATTACTCTGTTCTTATTTTCCAAGTGACGAAGTGTCAAAAACTGACTACAAATAGTTTTTTTCAATTCATTTTGATGTCACTGTTACTAAATTCCTCCAATCTCGCATAACTATTGCTGTAACTGGTTCAGTACTACTTTCATGCTATGGATGGTAGAAACATTACCACATTCATATAATTTTGCACTTCTTTGTACGACAGTCCTTACTCATAAGAATATTACCATATTCATACAGACCACAGTCCCATTTAGTTCACACTACCAAGGTTTTATTATAATGCCTTAGTCCACCACCCTTACACATTTTTTGCAAATTGCAAATATTTTCATACTGCTGTTAAGTGTTCTCTAAAAGACTATTTGTATAAAGTATGCTACCTCAGCAGTTTTGCAGTTGTTTCCATTAACAGATTACACAAGATTGCATACACAAAAATCCATTGTTTAAACAATGAATAAATTTACAAATTTGTTAATTAGTGAAAGAACAGCTATTTATATCAGTTCTCTTGAAATCCAGTATTAGTACTATATACTTAAATAGAAGTTTTATTCTCTAGACAATAGGGTCATTTTTCTTCAGCCTATCCCAGTGTGATAATACTGATATTTATGCTTAAGCAACCATTACTTTTAAAACATTCTTATACTACTCACTTGCAAAATTCTTGTTAAAACAGATAGTTGATATGGTATCCTTGTAATTATTGAATGTGCTTGTGTGAGAGTGTGCACAACCTTCTCCAGTGCTATTAAACCTGAATCCAATTGAACTGGCTCTGCTACTAAATGCATTCCATCATTTACTAAAACGGTTCTTTCTGAACCTCCAAGATCTACAAACAGGGCTTTGGAAGTAATGGTATAAACAGCTCCATCTGCAAACAGAGAAAATCATTGATGAAATCAAACCTCAATACAACTGTTTAATATAATAGCAATCTATTTAAGAACAGTTTTCAGCTCTTCAGGTCACTCCATAATGATTATCATAAACTGAAGCATACATTGATATTACCAGTTACATGAAGTGATTTCATGAATTATCTTAAAGTAAACTAGTAAAATAACTCATGCATCTAGTTAATGTAATAAAAGAAATCAGTAATGAAAACTATATTTCTCTTTAGTATTTACTTGATTATGTTTGTAATGCGGCTAAGGCAACATTTTATGACCTGCTTATTTTGACAGAAGAATCCAATAAAGAAAAATTAATGGGGAAATAGCTAAGGTTCCACTTCTATATATGAGAATCAAAGTAATATACATTAAGTGAGTACATGGTAACCCAATGAGTAAGCACAAGATGTTGCTCAAACAACATTATCTAACACACATGCCCTGCATTACTTTCTCTCCCTGTATAGCGAAATCATTGTACAGTAGAAACCAGTGCCATAGTGAGAAGAAAGGTATGAAAGGTTGCTAGAAAAATGTTGCTACAGCAATGCTGCCAACATATGGAAAAACTAATGTAAACTAGGAAGATATGATAACATATGTTGGAAATAGCTGTGAAGATTCAGTGTGAGTAAGAAATTGTCTGTAATCTCCCAAATTCCACATTTCCTGAATTATTAGGGTTTAGCTTCACAGATCCTACAGCTATGCCTTGTCATAGTTCTCAATGTATAATTGAAGTCCTTTCAAATATGCTTTCTTACCATTCGATTTTGCCTCTTTTACTCTTTTAATTAATTCTCTTTTCTTCTCTCTACGTAGATTCCTGAACCCTTTAATCTTCTTGTGTTCAAAATTTCCCATTTTATCCCCATCATTGCCATTGTAACTACAATTGGTCTCGGTTTTCCATCTTTATTTCCAATTCTATAAATGTCCTCAATCACACAAGCATATAGCCTTAGTCCTATTCCATGTTTGATGATTTCTCTCACTCCAGGCTCCTAAAAATGATTTCTCACTCCAAAGGTTATACAGTTCTTTCTCCTACATTCTTCTTCTTTAAATTCTCCTACATTTTTTAAATCTTTGTTTTAACCTGATAACCTCATTTTGCTGTCCCTCCATTCTCCTCTCTATTTCTTGTTTCTGTATCCTCAGATCCTCCTGCAGCTGCATCATATTTTCATCCACCCTTTCTCTTAACTGTCTCCCCCAATCTTCTATTGCTTCCTTCAGCTTGATTATCCCTGTCATCAGTCCTGGATTCAGCTCTCCACTCCGCCTATTATTAATAATATAAATATCACAACTGCTGATAACATTCCCATTTCTATTGTTATCTTCCTGTTTTTCGCTAGTTTCTGTCTTTCAAATCTTCCGATTCTTGCTCAGTGTATTTCAAATTCAACTCCCATCGCTCAATGCACTAGTCATTTCCACACCCTCTCGCTGCTACGGCTTGACTCCACTACCATTTTTGGAATGATAATCACGATATGGAACAAGAAATCCATTTATTAAAAAGTGTTCAGGGTCCAACTGCATTAACCATATGGGAAAAGATATAAAGAAATATTAAAGAAAACTGTTCAATTTCGACATTAACTTTGAGAAGAATTCAAACTTCAAGGTAATCAAGATACCAACAGAGACGCCCCTATCGCCTCCAAGGAGTTCACCAAATCAAAATTCAACAGTCGACATTAGCTGAGGATGTTAGGAAGGTCCTAATGCAACGCATTCTAGGTAAACACTAGCAATAATGGAGCATTGAGTACCAGTTCAACTCAAAATATTAAGTTTTTCATGCTTAACTTACCTGTACATGGATAACATGGCATGTAAGTTTTAGAACTTCTTAGCCTTGCTATTAACTCATTTTAATCGCATCTGTGAAGATGGCAACATTACATCAATGTTGCCTAATGCAAGTTCTTGAAAACTTTCGCTTTAAAATGATATACAAGCTGTGATAAAAAGAATGGAAATTTTCTTTTTCCTTAAAGAATCTTTATTTACTCATCAACATTAAATTTTTCCTCTTCAAAGTAACCCCCAATGATATAACAAACTAGTGCCAGTGTTTTTTCCAATCTTGGAAGCACTTCTGGAACTCACTTTTTGTTATTAGGTTCAGCTCCTTCAGGATTCTGTTTTATCTCATCAATGGTGACAAAACAATGTCCTTTCATGGCTCTCTTCAGCCTCAGGAATAGAAAGAAGTTGTAGGGGGCTATGTCCAGAAAATATGATGGTTGAGGCAACATAATAGTTTTGTTTTCTGACAAAAAATTGTGAACAAGCATTAAGGAGTTGCAGGGATCATCAAAAGGATCAACTGCATCATCGTGATGCATTTTTCATGAGTGCTTTTGCCACAATTCTGTTCAAACTCCCTGATGGAAACATATTCTTTACTTCTTCCAGAGTGTCATCAGAACTTGACCTGTGAGGGTGTCCAGAGTGGTTGTTGTCATCGTCTTCTCGACCCTCTCTGAAACATTTCTAACAAGGAAACTCATCTTACTCATAGTAGATGAGCTAAAATCCACAGTCAACCTTTTTGGATGCTGCATTTTATTCCATTTTGCAAACAAAATACAATATAAATTAAGTAAAAATTTGCAGAGCACTTGAAAAGATGTATAATCTTTTTGAATATCAACAATAAACCAAATATTCAAAACAGCTAAAAATGCAAACATACATGAAGCAGATGTGAACCAACAGGAGAAAGGAAACAAAAAAACAAAAACAAAAAAAAAAGGTGCATTTAAAGACTGAATTCAAGACTGAATTTAAAAAATTCCCATTATTTTTTCTGACACCTTGCTTGTATAGTAAGATACCAGTACACACCTCAACACGGCAATATATGGAATGATAATGTGGAACAGGACTGAAAAAAGTTACTTAAATGGTAAAATTGTGGTTTTCAGGTGAAGGTGGAACAGAAAGTAGCTTCAAGAAGAGTGATTCATGTGGAGCTGAAGGCAACAATGTGGAAATAGCGGAAGGTGGCAGCGTGATACGTCAAAGTATGTCTACAAGCAAAGTAAGCAAAAATACAAAGACTGCTGTGATATCTGAGACTGAAACGCAATATGCAAATTAACTTCAAACAAGTTCTGGTTGCAAATTCATAGAAATGAAGAGGGAAAAAGCAGAAAATTGATGTGATGCCGGCGAAGACCTAGTGGCCTGTGTTGGGGGTGTGGCCAGCCGGAATACATGGAGAGAGACTTCCCACACCAGGGAGAGCAGCCGGAAAACGAGTAAGGGCCCTCGTGGCGGGGGGGCACGTCGGCGCCATCACCACCATCCCCTATAGTTACCCTGCGCGCCGTCAGCCGGCGTATGAATGACAGCCTCATCGCGGACGGTTGCGTGAAAGGGAGGCCATGACCATCATCAGACCTGACGAGGCCAAGGGTTTGCCGTCGAGAAAACCGAGCCCACTATAACAGCTAGTGACGGCATAGGGCGACACCTTGCCCATGGAGAGGGAGGCTCTGCTGCAGTTGACCTTGGGGCGAAGTGCCGCAGTCTGTGGGTGTTCGTAACGAAGGTGGCTGAGGTTATAATGGGATTGGATGCCCTCAGGAGTCACGAGGCGACGGTCGACGTCGGTAGGAAAGTCTTGCGGCTCAATGGAGAAAAGGTCATACTCCGACAGCACGAGGAATGCCTTGGATCTTCAGGGTCATCCTGAGGGAAGATAAGGTTGTCCCCGCGAGCAGCAAGGTGGTGGTGACGGCGCGACTGGAAGGCCAGAGGACCAATAACATGATGCTGGACAGAAGACGCCTGTGCACGGGCTCTGTGTAGCCAGGACATTGTTGCCGTGCCGAGATTAGGTGCCAGTGAGGCTACTCAACCTGACAGACACCGATCACGACATCCAGGCCAGGACGGAATTGGGGATGTGCGAGCACGTGGTCAATGTAACACCAGGAGCCAGTGCCGACACAACACCTGGGGCCCCGGCTAGAAGGCTAACTGGAGAGGGCGGGCGCAGAACAGCTCGAGAAGGTGGGAAAACTACTGAGACGATACCAGCGTGTCTTCAGCCAAGGCGACAGCAACTATGGCCGCACGGACCGAGTGCTCCACCACATCGACACCGGAGATGCCCGGTCAATTCGGCAACCACCTAGACGCGTTCCGCTGGCTACACAAATGCCGGTTCGGGACGTGCTAGAGGACATAAGATCCAGGGGAGTGATTGAAGAGTCTGACAGCCCTTGGTGTGTGCAGTGTTTAATGCCCGCTTTTACTACATACGGCACCGCAGGCGATGACACTGATGATACATGAGATGAAGATGGAACACCGGTGGAATGACATGGCGGGGGAAACCGGAGATCCCGGAGAAAACCCACCCAGCGCCGTGTTGTCCACCACAAATCTCATTTGTGGTCGCCTGGGATCGAACCCGGGCCGCCTTAGTGAGCACCAAGCAGCCTAATCACTGAGCCACGGCGCGGCCAACAGCCCTTGGTGTTCCACTGTAGTTCTGGTGACGAAGAACAGCAAGCTACGCTTCTGCGTGGACTACAGGAAGCTTCACTAGGAAGGACTGTTTCCCCTTACCCCGGATTGACTACACCCTGGACATGCTTGCTGATGCACAGTGGTTCTCGACCCTGGACCTGAAGTCTGGTTACTGGCAGGTAGCTCTGGACCTGAGAGACAAGGAGAAGACCGTATTCTTGACAGGGCAAGGGCTTTGGCAGTTCACAGTTGTGCCCTTTGGCCTCTGCAATGCACCAGCTATCTTCCAACGTCTCATGGAGTCAGTGATGAGAGGACTGACTTATGACGCCTGCCTGCTATACCTGGTCGACATCATCGTCGGCAAGACATTCGAGGACCATCTCGAAAACCTGAGCAAGGTGTTACAGAGACTGCAGGTGACCAACCTGAAGCTGAACGTGAAGAATTGCCAGCTCTTCCGCGAAGTCAACTACTTGGGCCACATATGTAGTCTCATCAACCGGGGTGTCCACAGACCGGGAAAAGAAACAGGCCGTGAGAGATTGGCCTCGCCCGAAAGATAAGCGAGAATTGCGCAGTTTCCTGGGGCTGTGCAGTTATTACTGCCGTTTCATAAAGGGCTTCTCCAACATCGCCAAGCCCCTCACCCATCTGACAGAACAACACTCGCTCTATCCGTGAACGGAGGACGCCAAAGGCGCTTTCCAGCTGCTGAAGAAGAACTTTGTAGTGCTCCTATTTTGGGATTCCCACAACTAGGTGGCGCCTTCATTGTGGACACCGACGCCAGCGACCACTGCATTGGAGGCGTGCAGTGAAGGAGCGTGCCGCAACTGTCCGAGTGGTCACGGCAGTGCCTGCGGATGAATAAGATAGCGCAGGCCTGAGGAGGGAGCAGCTGGCGGCCGCCGACTTGGGACCACTCTTGAGGGAAGTGGAGGCAGGGGCAAGACCGACCTGGGAGGACATTGCACCAAGAAGCCCAATGGGATTCGCTGAAGATCAAAGAGGGCGAGCTGTTCCAGGTATGGGAATCACCCGATGGGAAGACACAGAGGAAGCAGTTGATACTTCCCCGAAGTAAGGCCCCGGAAGTCTTGGAGGAAGTGCACGCCAGTACTTCAGGACACCTGGGACCAAACCGAACGATCGACAATCTCCGACAGAATTACTACTGACTGAGACGTCGAGCAGACGCTGTGAGATGGTGCCGTCAATGTCACGTGTGCGCGGCGAGTCACGGGCCTCAGACTAGGAGCCGGGGTCGCATGTAGCAGTACAACGTCAGAGCGCCATTTGAACGCATTGGAGTCGACATAGCTAGACCATTCACAGTGTCCGACCGAAGCAACAAGTACCTGATGGTGGTCGTGGACTACTTCACTAAGTGGCCGGAGGTGTATGGTATCCCGAACCAAGAGGCGAAGACCATCATAGACTGCCTCGTGGAGCAACTGTTCTGCTGCTTTGGGGTGCCGTTAGAACTCCACAGTGGTCAGGGCACCAATTTTGAGTCCCACCTGATGAAGGAGGCACTGGAAAGGCTTGGGGTGAACAACACCCGCACAACACCTCTAAATCCACAGTCGGATGGCATGGTCGAGAGGTACATGAAGACCCTAGAAGAACATCTGAGGAAGGTCGTGGTCAGCCATCAGTGAGACTGGGATGTCAAGGTGCCACTGTTCTGGCTGGCCTACCGCTCGTCAACACATGACACCACTGGGATGACGCCAGCAAGCATAATGTTCGGCCGAGAGTTACACCTCCCCTGTGACCTGGCTTTTGGGAGCCCCCCGGAAGCAAAACAGCCAGCAACCGAGTGGAGAACCTAGTGGACCATCTCCACGACATGCATGAGATGGCTCGTCAGGACATCCAGATGTCAAGCGACCATATGAAGACCCGGTACGACAGGCAAGCCAACAGCCAAGGATTCCAGCAAGGTGACCATGGTCTGGTTGTACCGCCCTACCTGGACCAAGGGACACTGCCCAAAACTTCAACAAGCATGACAAGGACCGTACCGGGTGGTAAAGAGAATTAACGACATGGGATACCGCATCCAGAAGGTGACCCGAGGAAAGATGTTGGTGGTACACCTGGATCGTCTGGCCCGTTACGATGGTGCTGTTAGGGATGACAAGCCTTGAGGAGGTAGCAGAATCGTGAGCCATTATTGCGACAAAGCGGCCGGCGCACACAAAGGGACAGATAGTGCAATATGGAGATAAAAGGCTTGCCGAAACAGATAAAGTTAGATAACTGGAAGGTTCATCTTTCGTCTGGTGCCGTCTTGATTGTTACAGAACATTCCACTGGTTTCTGGAACGATGAGAGAGATACAAAAGAAGCCGCGACTCGCCAGTGGGGTCAGTAGTAATTGGACTTGTGCAGCTATGATTTGAAAGTGAACTCTCTTATTACGTAGAAAATGAAGTTAGCTACAGTGAAGCAATAAATATTACACAAGGCTTCACTTATCTTAAGAAATTGGTGTTAATACTTCTTTCACAATTTAGTAACAATTTGGTATTAACACCAATTTCTTAAGATAAGTGAAGCCTCTGTAACAAATATTTATATTTATGTAATGTGAACTCCATTGTTTATTTACATGTGCAGAATAGACGAGAGATTGTGTTGGTTTATGTTACGTCATCTTGCTGCCAAGGGTATACAAACTGTGTTTCTACGGAAATAAAGAGCATTTTGAATTTCTGCAACTTGGACTTTAAATGTTACAAACACACAAAGTCACAATATTACAAAGATAAAATATGCATAAACTCATAAAACAATCAACAATAATAAAAGACTGTGTTAAAATCCAAAAAAGGCTAACCACTACAAAAAACTAGCTAATATAGACCTCTCATTATACAACCTACACTTGAAGATGATAAAATTATTAGAAAATACAGCATGAGACCATTTAGAGTTTAAATCATTTGAGAATATAAATTATTAAGTCAAACAAAAAATTAATCTTCAAAAAGAGAAGCTAAAGGATAATCAGAATCATTTGCAACTATAACAAAATTGCAGTAAAGAATACACCCCAGAAGAATGTTAACTATCTCTCTATGCAAACCTTTAGTAATGAAGAAATAGATATGCTCTGCTGCGACTGACTGCTGAAGATGCAAGCAAGATGCAAGTGAAACATGTTCTCAATATAGATATATAAGTGATGCTCATGTGTTAAAATATGACTCAACTTAAATTTAATTATGTTTTGCTTAACTGTGGTGTTCCAAAACAGTAAACATTCTACGTAAACATTAAGAGTGTTTAGCTTTGCTTCAAGTGTTTTCAAAATGCCTCTATCGCAGTAAACAGTAAAACAAAAACTTAATGTAGAGTACACATGTGCTTACATCAACTTGTACTGAAATTGTAACACAATTTCAAACTAAATTTCCTGGCATGCATGTTTCGAGTAGAGAGGCACTCTGTTTGCTTGTAAAAAATTCAGGGAGACTAGATGAATTCATGATTGGAAAAGAAAGGTAATAAGGAGTGTGCTTACAGAACAGAAATTAGACAAAATTTGAGAAAGATTAAAATGGCCCCCTCCAAAATCTCAAATATATTGCACATGAAACTGATATTTTGAAAGCTTCACCATGGAAAGCAATAAAACTTTTACAATTCAAACCATACAAGGTTACCATTGACCAGGAATTGCTATCATGTGATCACCAGAGTTTGTAAATTTCTGTAACAGGATTTTGAAGAATATGGAACAATAAATCCACAATTAATACTGTTCAGTGATGATGCATGGTTTTGTTTACATATTAAATAATATTTAAAATTTGCAAAACGTGCATTAATACATATTTACATTATTATACAAATAACCTTGTCTTTTTGTTCTTTAGTTCAATGTTCGACTTTTGATGTTTCACTTCACTATCACTTTATTTTCACCACAACAAAAGTTTTTCAATGACACTGTTCTCCACTCGCACACCTCCACATGATATCTGTTGCACAGCTCCCCACACAATGTGCACATGCACACACGCACTCCTCGCTCGGGTCATGGTGTCTTTTCTCCTTACAAATCAAATAATGAAAACCATGTGCTGCGTATCTTGTTACAAAATGTCTTAGTTCGTAGTTTGGGCCCTTCCAGTCTTCCTTGGTCATTGCGTCTGTGCTGTAGAAATCTTCCCAGATTTCTGTTTTCTTCATTCGATGTTGCTTTACAATTTCATTGTACGCCTCTGTTACCGGAAGTAGAATTTGTAGTCTGAGATCTTCTATCCACATTGTCTCTCTGCACATTTCATGTTAGTCTTAAAGCTGTGTACTTGGATACACACAAAATTTTCTTCATATATGTTGTCTTCACTTTCTTTATAGTCTCCAAGTTTCTTTTTGTCAGGTGCTCCCATATCAGTTGCAGTCTGTATGTTACTATCGGTGCTATTTTAGCTATGAACAATTTCATTGCCATCTTTACAGATATTTTGTTCAGGTGTTTAATGTCATACATGGCTTTCACTGCTGATACTGCTTTGTCCTTTATCTGCTCTGTAAATTTAGTTCCTTGCCTCTGTAGTTTTATCCCCAGGTATTTGAATTTATTTACAACTGTCAGTGGTTCATCCTCTATCTTTATATCTCCTACCGCACATCTTCCACCCTCTCTTGAATGTCATCATTACAGTCTTTTCTCGTTTGAGTATCAGTTTGTTGATTTCTGCCCATTCTGCTAACCTGTTTATTGCTGTCTGGAGGCTGTCTATTGATCTCGAAGTCTTAACCATGTCGTCTGTGTAGATGCATGTTTTCACTCCCTCTGTCGCTGTTGCCTCAATCACATCTATTGTCGCTATGTTGAAATGTTTCATTTACATATTCATATTTATTGCAACTTAGTAGTGTTTAAACACAATTAAACCACGTCATTTGTAATGCATACTCTCTCTTAAAAGTAAACGATTAGAAATAACAAACTAATGGAGAGATCAAATTAAATATACATGCTAGTCATAAATTTCATAGAATTAAAGAATAAATATAATATGCTAAAAATAAATATAATATGCTAAAATCGGCAAAAAAACCTAGTTATTTTTACAGTGAGACAAATTCTTTGATGGTATAAAATACATTATCTACTAGAAAGGCTTTTAAAAGTGTTTTAAATGTATTTAAATTATTACAGGTTCTAATTGAAGCGGGAAGTACATTATAGAATTTTATTCCTGTATAACTAGGCATCTTTTCATACAAGTGTATTCTGTGTCCTGGTATAGCGAGATTATTTTTGCCCCTTGTATCATAGTTATGGATATCTGAGTTTGTTTTCATTGGAAACTTATGATTAACCAAGTGAAGAATAGATCTATAAATAAATAAGCTCGGGAGTGTGAGTATCTTTGTTTGCCGAAATATTTTTCTGCAAGAATCTGTATGTTTTAAATTCCATATATATCTCACAGCACGTTTTTGGAGTATGAATATCCTACTGAGGTTTGTTTTACTGGTGTTACCACAAATTTCTATCCCATAGGATAAGGCCGAGTGGATAACGCCAAAATATATAAATTTAGCTGTTGTATGTGGAATGTAATTTTAAAGTTCTCAAAACAAATAAGTTTTTGCTAATGATTCTCCTGTGGTTTTCTTTGGCTGAAGATGCGGACAAGAGTTCGTGAAATCGATATCAATTAGAAAGAAGAATTAACATTTTCTTAAGTGAAGTTTTTGTTACAAATTGTTATATTTGTATAGTAAGTTTTTGCTAATTTGTAGTGCAAGTTTGTCAATATGACTATTATAAGTTAATGTCCTGTCTATATTTAATCCTAGTAAGTTCACATAATCTACATTTTTGATATTATTAGATAGAGTTAAAATGGGGGGGAGGGGGGGTTGCTTATGTACCAAAGATTATAATTTCACATTTCTTGGGGTTTACAGTTATGTTTGAGTCACTAAAGTATTTATTTATGGAATTTACTGTAGCATTCAAGTATTTTTCAAGTGCATTTGCACCTTTATCACTAATTATAATTGTTGCATCATCTGCATACTGTATTATATTGGCATTTTGTGTGCTATCTTTTATATCGTACATGTATAAAATAAATAGTAACGAACCCAATATTGAAGCTTAGGAAATGCCATATGACAGATTTTGCAGACTGGATTCATAATCTCCACTAGCGGATTTTAAATGTACCAGCTGTTTTCTATTTGTAATGTACGAGTTTAATTTGTAGCCTAATCCCCTAAAGCCTAACTTATACAGTCTGTCCATTAGAATACTAACATCTACGCAGTCGAAAGCTTTAGTAAGATCAAGGAGTATGCCCACAGTGATTACCAGAGTTGGCTTCATTTATTACACTTTCAATGCAGTCTGATATTACAGTGATTATGGATCTTTTGTTTACAAAGCCATTTTGTCATGGTCATGTGTCTTCACAACAACAGATGATATGCTACAGATGTACAAAATTTTGTTCATGAAACTCCCTTGCAATATCAAAAAATGGGGTTATGGTGTGCAATAAATGGATACAGATTAACAGGGTATGAGTGTATTATGTAATTATAAGTGTACTATAAATGCAGAAAGATACAGAAATAATACATCATGTTTCAAACACCTGACAGATACTGCATGTTGATCTGGATATTTGCAGCAGGACTTTGCCACCATGCATACAGATGATGAGCTATTAAAGTTTATTATGGACAATTTTAAGGGTAAAATCATTAGTAAGGGCTTATGGCCTGCTTGGTCACGCTATAAATGCAGAAAGATACAGAAATAATATGTCATGTTTTGAACAGCTGACAAATACTTCATGTTGGTCTGGATATTTGCAGCAGGACTTTGCCATCATGCATACAGATGAGTCATTAAAGTTTATTATGAAAAATGTTAAGGGTAAAATAATTAGTAAGGGCTTATGGCATGCTGGGTAACGCTGATCTTAGAGCATGTGCATTTTATTTATGGGGAAATTTAAAAACTAAAGTGTACAAAACTAATGTGCACACATTAGAAGAATAAAAACAAAATATCAGGACAGAAATGTGTGTTTGGAGGAATTTAGTAATACAGACATCAAAATTAATCGTAAAAACTATTTGTAGTCAGTTTATTGACACTCGTCACTTACATTTTTTATATTATCGAGGGACTAGTTTCAAAGGCCATTGCCTCCATTTTCAAACTCTCTCCAACTAGCATCTGGCTCCAAATGGCATCATTTAGCCATTCTACAAACAGATGAAGTGCCTTGAATGAACTGTATAGCTCTACAAACATTAGATCTATATCAATTAAAAACAGAGACTAAATCAAAGAACAAATGGGAAGAGAGGCGGAGGGAACCATAGAAGTAGAGAAAAGTTATAAGCATCACCTATAGAATACTGTCACAATTGACTGAAATGCTGGAGAAATTTTTCTCAAAGATTACCTAAAGTTCTGCAAATTTTACAGGAACTGAAATTTTTTATAGTATAGAGTTTTTCCCTTCAGCACTTGTCAGCAGTACCTACCAATTGATTTCAGTTGCTCCATGGTCAATATAAATACTGTATGCGAGCGGTTTGGGTACAGTCTTGATGTATAATACTGGCTGTTTAAACCAGCTTGTAACCATGAGAAAACATCGCTGACAGTTTTACATTCAATTTCTTCTGCGCCAACAATGACTGCTTTCCCCTGTCAACATATCAATAATTTTAAATATTAAAATGAGTATACTTAGGATGTAAAATTGTTGCAACATACATGGTTACAAACCCTGTTTGGTATCAAATACATTTACCTACATCTATTTATATCTCCTTTGCACTAGCCAATATGTAGCTAAGATTAGAAACCTGAATCAGATTTGAAAGATTCAATAACATGGGCACACTTCAACCATGGATTATGCTTTGAGTTTTACCATTAAGTTTTGACAAAAATCATCTCATCTGTATTGAACTCTCATCTGTTTCCTATATACCAGCAGAGGAGTATTAATTGAGCAGTGGTAAGGAAAGAAAGTGTGCTGAGGTTGCTACTACAAGTGTGAACAAAAAGGTAACAAAGAAAAAGGCAACAAATGACAACAAACAAAAGCACTGAGAGAATTAAGGAACTAAAAAATATATTAGAACAAAGCATTGGGCTAGATAAAGAAAACAAAGTAAGCAACAAATTAGAGAAAATTTTGAGAAATCCTGACCATAAAAAGAATGGAGAATTTGGAAGACAAGAACAGAAGATACAACCTGGTGATTTCAGGAATTCAAGAGAACACAGGTAGGAACATAAGATGAAGTATAAGATGTTTTAGAAAGAAAACTAGGAACGGAGGTGAGAAGGTATGAGATTTGTGATACTTTTCATTTTGGGAGCAGAAATGGGAGAAGAAGAATATTAACAAAACTCACAAGTATACAACTAGTATTTGAGGCAAAGCAGGTGAAAAAACTAAAACGCACTAGTTAATTACATCAACACAAGGAAGGGGAAAAAAGGGGAAGGGGAAAAAGGGGAAGGGGAAAAAAAGGGGAAGGTTACAGAAACTACATCAGAAGATGACAGTGAAGCAGTAGACAGAACAGGAGAAGAGGGAAAGGAGGTGAATGCTGATGAGCAACAAGAGAGAAAGATAAGAAGGGATAAAACACACAAGCCTTGACTACACACATGATGGAAGTTACAATTGCAAACAGTAAGACTGTTAACAGAGTGATTCCATGAATAAATGTGCAAGTGAAGATGTAGTTTATAATACATATAAATGGGTAGATAACGGGAGGAAAATAGTTGCTAGGTGGGGAGGAAAAGAAATGAGCAAAATAAGATAGGATATGGAAGAATGAAAAAGAAGGGTGGCGGAAAGAAGAGGGAAATATTAGGTTATGCAGGGAGCAGAAGAACATAAGAAATCAGAAACACAAGGTAAAGCAAGTGGGGTAAGATAATTTGAAAGGGAGAAGAGAGAAAGTGATAATGAAAATGTACGAAAGGGAGAAGAGACAAATTGATAATGAAAGTGTATTAATGAAGGGAATAATGGTACTCTTTGAATGGAAATGAAAGTGGGAAAGAAAGGAAAATAAAGAAGGTGTAAATTTAAAATTTTAAAGAAGTTTTCTGTTTATAAAATATACAGAAGTGAGTGAAGAAAATAAAAAGTAAATAGAAATTAATGATGTGAGTGAATTAGAAATAACAGCATAATATTAGGTAATGAAGACAATAACAGTACTGAAAAGTAATAGTATGGAAATTTGCAACGAAAAAAAAAAAGACAAAAAAGGGAGATAACAACCTTCGTGAGCGAAAACCTGTATATGGATGATACGTCCAATCGCCCACAAGTGGAAATCCATATATGGGTATGCAGTTATACAGCTGTTGTAGTCGGCTATTTTTGCTCACATAATTCAGAAATACTGCCAGCAGATGGCAGGAAATATGCTTTCAAACAATGGTAATTGGTAAATCCCCAAATTTGCTTTGTCAGGAATTCCTTATGTTGTTCTTACCAGTGAAGCAATAGACATTGCAGTGTTTGTTACTAGTAAGCTTCATTTTATTTAGTTTTTTGGCATAATGGCAGGAAAGAAAGGGTTGACGGACAAAGAAATTGTATGTTTATTAAATTTTAGATGAGTCGCATTTTTTACACATCTGCTTCACTTTCGTACCTATTTTGAGGACATGTCGCACAAGAGCCATAGATGCAAACAGTCGCACAAGAGCCGTAGATGCAAACGAAGATTTGCGAAACATGTCCTCAAAATAGGTACGAAAGTGAAGCAGATGTGTAAAAAATGCGACTCATCTAAAATTTAATAATTTTTCGCTTCACTGTGGTGTTCCAATACAGTTGAATCTCGATAAATTGTATGTTTGTTGAACAAGAGCGATAATGATTTGTTTGATTTTGAGTTTAGTGATAATGAGAGTGAAATAAGCGAGAATTTGTGTGTAAGTGCAAGAGTGACTCAAATGATACTGCAGACAACAGTACACCTAGCTGGCCAGAGGTGAGAAATTTTGATTCTGGCCCTACATCTGTTATACCAGTACATATCCAGCTAGGACCAATTCTTCCTTCTCACTTTGATGAGAATACTCCTATACCCTTTGATGACCAAATTCTGAAAACAATTACCGAGGAGACCTGCATTCAAGGGAACAGAAAAAAACAAGCGACACCTCCAACAAAGAAAGCCAGGACTGCATCCTGGAATCCCCCAACAATTGTTGACATAAAAAGCACTATTTGGGGTGGTTATCAACATGGGGCTTCATTCTACCTCTGACATCACAGACTATTTTTCTGCAAGTTGGGTAGCTAAATTTCAGTTTTTCAGTGATATATTTTCTCATGACGAATTGCTCCTTTTGTTTTAGAATCTTCACTTTGTGCATGCTGAGGGAAACAGAAAAGAAGAACTTATTCAAAATTTAACAGAAAAACTATGGCAAAAATGCAATTTATTCCATTCCCTAGGTGCATTTGTATCAACCGACAAGAGCATCCTAAGTTTCAAGGGAAGAGTAAAATTCAAAATGTATAACCCAAACAAACCTACAAAATTTGGAATCAAAGTTTTCTCCTTATCTGATGCTTCCAATGGATATCTATACAATCTCCAACCCTATATGGGAAAAACTGAATCAAATTCTAACCTCCTGAAAACTACCCTTGTTGTGAAGACCTTCATTCCTTCCCTCCTAAATGACCCTATAGACCCACCTAAAGGTTTCCATGTTTACACAGACAGGTACTATACATCAACTGAATTAGCTGATGAGCTGTGGAAAATGAATATGGTGACTATTGGGACAGTTATGGGCAAGAAAAAAAATATGCTGTACCAACTAAAACCAGGAAACAAAGAAAATGAAGAGGGGTGAGATAAAAAGCTTGCCCTGTGCTGGAAAGACAAAAGAACTGTAACCGTTCTCCGTACGAATCACAAGGGTGATAAAATTGATATGACAGAGGTGCCTTCAAAATTTCCAAATCAGACAGCAACACTGAAACCAAACATTATTTTGGACTACACTTGACACATGGGTGGTATCAACAGAACTGATGATCATATTGCACAATATCAGTTATGTAGGATAACATGCAAGTGGTATAGAAAAATGTTATTCTGGTTGCTGGAAGTTTCCATTGTGAATTCATGCCTGTTATACACAATGCATATGACAAACAAATGTAAACCGATCCTCTCACATAGAAAATTTTGCAAGCATCTCGTCAGATCTCTGGTGGCGGAGTGCATGGGAGTGCAGCAAACAACGGTAAATCAAGGATTGTATTTCTCAGAGCCCAACTTTGGAAAGGCTAAATGGATTTCCATACTTCATGGGGAGAAGAGAACAAGGAAGTTATGCAAATCCTTGTGTAGTATGTTAAGGCCCAAAAACAAATAAAGAAAACAATATATCTACAAATATAACAATTTGTAACTTGAAACTTCACTTATTTTATAAGAAATGATATTTTTCCTATAAACTATCCGGGATCGCGATTTCATGTAAAACTTGTACATATCTTTTACTTTTTACCTTTACATATCTTCAGCCGGAAAGCAATATATTTTTGAGCTGAATCTTTCCTGGCGGTGTATAAGTTCTAGATGTTCTCGGGCTTCGAGCCAGGTAAGCAGATGTTGAGACATCGATGTTTCGGGAGCGTACATCTCTCCCATCTTCAGGATGTTGAAGGATGCTGAAGGATGTTCAGGATGTTTCAACATCCTGAAGATGGGAGAGATGTACGCTCCCGAAACGTCGATGTCTCAACATCTGCTTACCTGGCTCGAAACCCGAGAACGTCTAGAACAAATATATTTTTGTTAGACCTGCATCTCCAACCCTCCCTGCATCCAGATGCGTGTTTCAAAATATATCACAAAAAAACAATTTTAGCGAGATTTCACAACTTTGAGCATTTTATGGTGTTATTCATATGCTTCCCTGTGTAAATAATCCTGAGATGAAAGAATCAGTTTCAAAATCGTATATAAATTCCAGATAACCTGCTCCAGCTAGGTGTAACCTCATATTTCTATCAAAATTATGAATTATTATTTATTATTACCATTGGTTTTACAAAATAAACATTACATATACTTATATGACAGTATTTAGTTTCTGAACTGTTCCTAGTTTATATGTGAACAGGTGTGTATGTTAGAACTACAAGATGTGATGCAAAATCAAAAAATGATACTTATGCCAATTTTACAGCAACATTTTTATGCAGATTAACAAATCTTCACTCCTGTAGAACAACAGTGGTGGAATTCAACAAAAACCAAGGTACAACATATTTTTTAATACATTTGAGCATGACAGTATACTTGTTTGTGCAGTATGTAGTTTGAAAAGTTAAACATTTTTATAACTTTACCTTCTACTCAGAGCTGTAAAACATATCTGGTCGGGAAGGGTTAAACACAATATGATGTAAAAGTAAAAATTGTAGTTTAAAAGGCTGCACTGATAATATATGGGTAGGGACACAAGCCCCAGGTGCAGTCCGAAATGCTTCATGTTTGTAGGTTTGTAGTATGCATTGAAGGGCTGCCCTAATAGTAAAAGGGCCAGGGCCCAGTTCAGCAGTAGTCCCAAGATATACTCAATAGACATCCATGTACTATAAAGATGTGCTCAATAAGTCAATATATATCCCAGCAAACTTACAAGAAAATCTTAATTACTCTTGAATATTAAATCTTAAAGGAAACTCGTGATGTACTTATTTTAAATTTCAGGCTTCTAATTGCAGTAAAATCCAATTTATGTGTTTCCCATTTATACATAATTTTCACAATTTTTTTTTTGTTAGATCCAGGCAGAATTCCTGTAGTTAAAATAGAATTTCATTTACACATTTTTCATTATGCACTTTTTGCATGAAGTTCCTAGAAGGGCAAAGCATCACTTATGCATTTAAACACTACTGCAGGTTTTCTCTCTTGGTTTCTAAAAATCTCAAAACTTTGAAACAGATTCTACTTTGTACCTGCAAACTCCTAGGCACTGTGGAATGGCTTCTTGATTCTAAGATGTCAACAGGCACCACATGTAATATTTATACTTTCAATACAACAACAACAACAACAATAATAATAATAATAATAATAATAATAATAATAATAATAATAATAATAATAATAATAATAATAATAATAATAATAATAATAATAATAATAATAATAATAATAAGTTGAGGGCCTATTGTGGTCCACTGTTGTTTGTGTATGCTACAGAGGATTGAGGTAAGGATAGGGACCTAACAGCTGGATACGGCACCATATGCTTTTACGTGAGAGCTTCCTCTGGTGAGGTGGCTTCAAAGGATCAAGCACGGTTCCTCCACCAGTCCATAAGGCTGTCACAGTATTAGCTAAGACTGGTTAGGCTTGTTAAGCGCAATACACACTGGCAGAAAGATCTGCAGAGCTTGAGCACTACCAGGGACTGACAAACCCGCAAAGCTAGACCTCGACCAAAGGATGGGAATAACTTGGTTTTCTTTTTAGTAGATTGTAAATAATAAATGGTTTGGAAATACTTGCAACATGGTAGCATGTGCTGGTAACCGTATGAGGGAAAGAACCAGTTTGGACTGACTGCTAGCTGCTCGCCTGCTTCATTTAAATACACATTCATCGACATTTGTGCTGGCTACCAGTAATATGTACCACTGGTGCCATCCAGTTCATTTCTGTAAACTGCTTACATTAGCGCTGTTGTGGTGCAGGTTTCAACTTGCATAATATTACTGTTATAACAGTAACTGTTTTCGTGTGATGAAATTTATGTATTGTGAATACATTCACAACAACAATAACAATAATAATAATCAGTTGATTTAAGTACTAAGAATACATGTATTCACACTGCCCACTAGAGTTAGGCCTAGCCGTAAAGAACATTTAAAGCATTTAAATCTATAATGGGCCAAGTGCAAAAAATTTCAATTTGTATGTTTTTGTGTCAAAATGTACTATGACTAAGGTGCTATTGCAATATATCATGGGACAAATGCAAAGCGAATTGGAGTAGTCATAAAAATTCTTAGGAGGTGTCTCTAGCACCAAGTAGCTTGACTGCTCTTAGATATAGTGGGCTTTGTAAGTATTATCCAGAACACTGGAAGTTTTAGCATTAATGAACGTGTATGCCATGTACAGTGAAATAAGTGCAGTGTCAGGTTTTATTTTAAATAAAGTATAGTTGAGTTGGAATGGTGATTTTAATAGTAACTATAAAGAATCAAGAAAGAGGAACAAAAGACAAGGTTGTAGTCAGTCTGCTAGAAAAAAGATGTGTATAACATTTAATGAAATTGAACAGTGGGTTGAAAAGGATATCTTCAGAACTGAATGGATATTTGAACAATATTACCTCATTTCTACAGCCTCAGATGTGCATTAGCAGACTTTTAACTGAAAAGAAAAAGAACTTGCTGGACATATTTTATCTAAAAAGTGAAAATAAACAATTTTATGAAAACCGCCTGGAATAAACTTTGTGAAGTATTTCCTTAACATAGTACAATACCATGGATTCATGATCATTCAGATTATTACGTTCATTATACTTTCTACTATATAGTTCACATAGCCCATTAAATTCTTTAGGCTTGTTGCATCAAGCAATATTTCATATTAAGCCATTTTCAATAACTTTTTCCCTCAGTTTTTTTTTCACATAAAATAAACAATAACATGATAGTGTATGAAAATGTGATAATTGTATGCCATACATTTTTTTTTACAGATACAGCACATGAATATAAATGTTTCATTGAAAAAACTCAGTTATCTCAAAAACTTGTTTTTGTGACTTGGCCCATATATTTTTGAAGGCTTCATATTGTAGTAGATACTACTATTACTAAGCTCTTATATCTAAGAATTGAAAAACTGTTGCTCTTTTTCTGTTTCAACAATCTATTTCCATTTATGCCTAACCTTTTTTATATATTTTGGCATGTTCTTATAGTTTATATATATATATATATATATAAGTTTAGTTATATCATATTCCCTATTTATTTTTGATCACACTTTCTTTTGTGAACCTCTCAATTTCTTTATATTCAAATATTGTATGTTCTACGGCTTTTCTTCCACATAATGGGTATTAGCCTTGCTTTTTTTAAATTTATTTATGAACACTCATTAGCTGCTGTGGTTTTAGCATCCAATTCTATACTCAGTGTGCCAGACCACTTAATTTTGACCATTCTGCCAGGTTTGAACCAAAGGCTAGCATGTTAACCCTAGACCACAGAGATTGATAAACTATAGAAAGAATAGGAATGGCAGGCATATGGAAATGATGGGAAACTGGTAAGGAACAGAAAAGAAATGTAGAAAGCTTAGAAAATAAATTATAACCACCCACTGACTTTTGAACCAATTAATATTCAATTATATTTAGAACAAATAGTTACAAAATCTGAAACTTCCAAATCTGCATTAGCATTAGAAACTGTGAACAATAGATACCCACCTGAAGAAGTGTGCACTGTTCTCAATCTATCAACTAGCAGGATACCACACAACAAATTTTGATGCAGAAGTAACGGTTATTCATATTTCACTCCAACACCTTCTATACAGAATAGATAAATTAAAAAATGCTGTCATACTTTCTGATTCTAAAGCAGCATTAAGTGCAATAAGTTCATATAAAATGAGGTCAATTCAAATTAAAGAATGTCACAAAATGATCCAACAACTTCAAAAACTACAGAAAAGAATTATATTACAATGGATACCTGCACATTGTGGAATTGCTGGAAATGAATCAGCTGATTTCCTTGCCAAAAAAGGTGCAAATTTAATTCAGAGCAAAATTACAAACTTACCCTTTACGTCATAAAAAGATTAATCATAAGCAAATATAAAAACAAACAAAACCAATTAATATCTAACAAAGCCAAAGATAAAAAAAATGGAACATTTTAATTAAAAATCGAGAAATTATTCCAGAAATCCCACGTAATTTTAGATTACTTACGGAAAATTATTATTTGGCCTAACACTTACACAGAATAGGAATTTATACAAGTCCAAATTGTCCTCTGTGCAACAAAGACGAGGAAATGACTGAAGGACATCTTTTAACCTGTGAAGCCCTACCTGCCGGACCCACTACACAGGAATATTGGAGAGGAAGAGAGCTAATGGATTCATTGCCTAAGCCTAGCATTTGAAAACAACAACATAAATTATAACCTCCTATAGAAAAACAGAAAAACTGGAGTTGGTAATTGTAATAGAGGACAAAGGAGGATTCACATGGATGAGAACAGGATCGACGTCCTTGATAGGTATAAGCGAAAGTGAAAAATAATCTATGAATGATGTTGTGGAAGGAAAAACAATACATTATCTAATAGAATAAAGAAGTAATGCTATGGAGGCAAAATCAGTGGAAGGAAATTTGGAACAAATTGGATGATAAAACTGAAGCCATACAAATTTTAACAGGGAATGAGGGAAAGAAAATCAGAAATATGGTGGAGCATAATGTAGTAACACAGGATATTATACAAATGAATTGCTCTTCAGAAACTTCACAAAAAATTTTCTTTCAAGTTTGTATTGCTACCTAGAATGCACAACCAACAGCCATATGGCACTGGTTTAGCCAGTAATTCTCATTCAGTAAGCCTCATTCCAAATGTACAGATGTACATTTTGAAAATATGAGCTTATATGTACATTTATTTTAAAATATACTGAAGTGGGAGATATCAGTCATAATTACTTATGCCCAAATTATTTAGTTTAGCAAAATATGTACAATCTCACAGAAATTTATGAAATAAGTCAATTAGATTAAAATATATACTTACATTGAAAGTTATGAATAAAAGCATTGTTAAAAGTGAAACCATTTCATATTAAGAGTTATACATATTATACTTACGTGCTCACCTTCTCCAAGAATCACATTTCTACGGTACTGACTTGTATTAAGTAGGTCTGTGATCTCTTCTCCTCTTATATCTATGTATGTTACTCTTAATTTATGTCTTCTTTCAGATCTTTGCTGGAAAAAAAAAAAAAATCATAGTTTTAATGAATATAAAGAATTTTTAAGGAAAATTTAGACCAGCATGATACTGAAATAATTGAAAAGATAAATTTACACTGACATTTCACTGTATTAAACACACATTATGTTATGCTGTTAGGAAAAGATACAGTGCCATTCACTTGAGTCATTTTATCTACAAAAATGAGTTACTTTATGAAGTTTCTAAAAAAATATTTCAACAAAAGCAAAGAAAAGCTTGCAATTTTTACTACCATAACTGGGATACAGAAGGATTAATGGAGGAAACAGATGCCATAGTATTAACAGAAACCCTCCTTACTAAACCCAAGTTACTATGGCTTACATTTAACACCACCAATGGAGGGAATACCATCAGGAGGTACTGTTACTTGTTTCCTAACAGGAAAAACAGGACATTACAGATGTGCTATGTCAAGCCACCATACAAACAAGGACTGTTAAAAATTTAATACTAGCCAGAGATCTCAATTGTACATTTCAAAAATAGAATGCCAAAACACACATACTTCTAGAAACATTTAATATTAGCAAACAAAATGGAAAACCAACCTATATTGCATATAATGGAAAGAGCACAATTAACATAATGTTTTATTAAAGAGAAAGGCTAAAGCTGAAGAAACAAGGACTATGGTCGTCAACAGCAGTCCCATATGGAAAAATATATCCCCATAATGACAAGCTTTCACATGGAAATATCTCAACTGAGAAAAGAAGTAAATGGACAAAATATGCACATCCGAAAAATAAACACAGGAAATAATGAAACAGAACAATGACAATATTGGAAAACTGAAGACACTAACAGAGCAAGACTCTGGAAAAGCACTGAAAATATCTATAGAAGTAAAAGGAAAGTAATAAAAATCTGAAGAAGAAAGGTGCAAACGTGGTTCACCTAAGAATGTTACAAGCAAAGGAAAGAACACTGAAGACATTACATAGAAAGAAAATACAGTTCTACAATTAAAAGAAAAAGATGAGAACACACTACAGGCAAAAAAAAAACCTTAATGAAAAAAGAGCATCTCGCCTACAGCAGAGAAATACATGTGAAGAAATGGGAAACACATTTCCTGGAGATAAGAGATTGTGCATGTGATATGTAAGCAACACAGCCCATATTAAACCACTTACTGAGTCATATTTTAATCATAGCTATTTTAACACACTCCATACACAACTTTGAATTAATAACAAAACTCAGGGAAGTAATCAAAGGAAAAGAAACAAGAAAGTGGAAAGTCCAGACAAGATCTTGAAGACTCCTTGGGCACGGAGAAATTGTGGAAGGACCTAATGAACAAGAGTGTACAGACATAAAAATTCACCAAATGATGGGAAACAGTGACTTTAATGGTCCTATATAAAGTGAATGGAGACTGAGCATTCCCAGATTCGTTCAGAGAAGTGGCGCTAGGTAAGCACTACCTTCAAAGTAACATAACAATGCTCAAAAGATTACTAGAGATCAACAAGGGAAACTTACTGGAATATCAATTTATTTTTACAAAGGTAGGAGGCAGTAAAATACTTATTGGATCAGATAGAACACACCCAGAGACTCCAAGCAGGAAAGTACTTTGATTTCCAGAAAGTATTTGACTTGCTAAATAGATGGATAAAAAAGGAATGATTGGAGAGAGAGTGAGAGAGAGAGAGAGACCTGCTAGTAATACAAATAAATAACAGCACTGAAATCCCTGAGAAAATCATACAGACAAATGAAGTTTTCCAATGGATCCAATAACTCCCATGGTTCAAAATCTATGTAGATTCACAAGTTATGTAGACATAATGAAGTTTTGGGTTAATTGGAAGAAACAGAACCAATTTCTGTTTTACCCTTTTAAGGTCTATGTAAGTTATGCTTATTTTTTACATTCTGAAATCAACTTTTTGAATTTATTTTCAATTTTTCTATTATGTTCACGAAACTTGACAATGGCCATACCTGTATCTTGGAACTGGGACATCCTTGTTACCATCTTTTGTAAATGTTTGCAACAGATTCACATTTCTCTCTGAAAAAGGCTTCCCCTGTATCAGCAAGTACTGAAGAGAAAACATTTTGACAAACAATGATTATAGTTACTGTTATGTATTAGCTGGTCTCGTAAATAAAGTCTGTTTTTTGATTTTGGTGTTCTAGAAAATTTATTGGGTTTCTTTGGTAAATGCTATTTACAGGATGCCATAGCTAGTGTTGCATACATTGTGAGCATGTAATAGTCTTCAATTGTTAATAAACAATACCAAAATTCAAAGTATAAACTTGGAAGAAGCGTAGGGACAGCGAAGCACAAATTAGTACAAAAGTGAATCGAGAAGATATTGACACATTGCTTCACTCACACTGTTTATTCACAGGACATGTTTCAAGAGCTCTTGCTCCTATCATCATGTTCAAGAGGTCCCGATTTCGAATCTCGGTCAAGGCAAGTTACCTGAATATAGTTTTTTCCAAGGTTTTCCCTTATCCTTCAAGACGAATGTCGGGTAACTCTAAGCTCCATGGAACCTAGACTCATTTGAGCATCATTTCATCCAATTCATTCACCGTCCGATATGACTTAACGTTGGAGGACGTAAATTACACCAAAAAAAAAATAATCCCAAAATTGGGATAACAGAGTTTGAACTTAAGAGTCCTTCTAAAACACTACTGGAAACTACTATAGGAAAGATTATAAAGCTGCTGTTGCAGCTTGAAAAATATGTGAAGTGGAAGAAGATGTTCAGTGAGCATGTGGCACAATGATGGTTCCAATGTTTCAACAATGGAGACGAAAACACTAGATTTACCACATTCTGGAAGACGTAAAGTATGGAATATTGAGGATACACACTATAGTTTTGCGAGAAAATCTGCAAAAAGGTATCTGTAGGCTTTCAGAAGAACTTGGTGTATCAAAAGATACCATACATGAAGACACTTGGAAAATCATACAGAAGTTGTAGACTGTACCTCATGAACTGACACCTCAACAGGCTGAATGTATAGTGGATCTCTGTCATCAGCTTATCCGTAATCCCATGGATGATAGATCTATCAGAACTGTCACTTGCGATGAAAGATGGGTATATTACTGAAACTCTGATGCCTCCAAACAGTGGTATGCCAACCTGCCAAAGTCATCATTTAATAAAAAAAAAAAAAAAATAAAAAAAAAAAAAAAATCTGTCCCAAAGTAATGTGTCTGGTGGAATTCTGAAGATGTGATACACTACGAGTTTTCTTCAAACAGGTGGGCAATTGATGAAGATCTTTATTCTCAACAACTAGAACAAGTTCATGAAATTTTAGATGGAGATACCCAGCATTAGTTAACCGAAATACAGGTCGAACAATGGTTTTGTGCCGGTGAGGACCGTATGCGCACTTGTCTAAAGTCAGTTGCCGAGCCTACACTCTCGGTTATGCGCAGTACACTGAAATGGTCAGCATCGTGCGAAATATGGCCGTGCTGCATTGTCTTCCATCTTCCAGTGCCAGCAGAAGGTGCAAGTGACACTTGGGTATAGACTCTCCTCAGTGCGCAAAGAAAGTAGGTCACCGGCACAGAACCGCTGTCCGAGCAGTAAAGTTCTATTGAAGAGGACAAGCAACAACCCATACTGCATGAACAACAATGGAAAAGATTCAGCAATAGGAAGGAATCGAACTGCTACCACACCCAGCATACAGTCTTGATCTCGCACCATCAGATTATCACCTGTTTTGATCCATGGCCCAGTTTCTACATGGAAGAAATTTTGACAACTTTGAAACAGTGCAAGTGGGTGTCACCGAATTCTTCGCATCATAAACCAGAGACTGGTACCATCGTGGGATAATAAACCTCGCTGAACGATGGCTCAAGTTCATTGAATCTATTGGTCTAACTTTGAAAATTAGTTAATCGCTTGTCAGAACACATTTTAAATAATTGTTTTTCTTAAAAAATTACATTACTTATGAGATAGTACCTATAGAAGAGGATATTATCTTTACTGTCAGTAGACTTGTGGACTACAAGTATTTGACAGATTTATGGAACAGTTTACAATGTAATTACAACTACTACATACATACAAATTAACATACGTATTTATTACATCATTTACATACTAAACATAAATTAAATAACAATAATGCTACTAATAACAATAATAACATTATTTATCTGTGGTGCCAAACAGCATACATCCATTGAAAAGTTAACTTCATGGTTATGTAAGTGAAATCATTACACAAACGTTTTCTACTAAAGGACCAGTTTTGTTGTGTAAAGTAAGTAAAAAGACAGTTAATGATGAAAAAAAAAAGTATTCTATCAATCAACATGTAAACAACAAATCATAAATCAGCTCTTATTTTAAAGATCAATGACTATAAAATAAAACTACTTCTAACTACTGATGCCACTTTTCTGAGACCAAGTTTTAATTTGACTTACGTAAATCACCAGTTATTAGCAGTGTTTAACATAAGACTCTTTACAGCAATAGTTTGATAATGTGCAACTATTACCATGAATAATTTGTATGATTTTTAAACCAAATGTTGGTTATTAGATTTATTATGAACTTTTTAGCAAAAAAGTAAGAAAAGATGGGGAAGTGCTTAACATAAACTTATAAATAAATGAAACTAAATACTAAGAACACAAAAAAATAAAGGATATTTTAAGGGTAGCTAAAGGGGTATATTTAAATAATAAGAACATTTGTTGCATGAATATAGCAAGCTAAAAGCCCAAGCTGAAATAAGTCATTCTTTGTAAAGGACAGGGTCAGTTTTAACAGGACAATTGGATTCAATTGAGGCACAAAGGGCTCTAACAGCCTATGTGCAGGCTTCAAAAGAGGGCAGTCATATCATCATCAATATTCTTTGTAAATTGCTTAGCACAATAGACGATTAAGAATTTTTAAAATGTATGTTTTTTTTCTAATTTATAGTGTTTTTTCTTACATTTGTATTGTTATTTTATACTCTCCTCTGTTTATTACCCTTTGATTATTATATATGCCTAAACATTTGGGCTCTAGTGACAAAACTTTCTCTAGAAGAGAGTGAGACATTTAACATTTGATTGGTGCGCTTACCTTTCCGACACTTTGAATCAAATATATGCATGCTAACCAAAGACATACCCAAAGTTTTCTTTTTCAATATGACATTGCTCACCTTAGAGTAAATCATTTTAAGCATTTCTTGCCCCCCAACCACAAATGAACGCTTAATATATCTAAGTCATACTGCCAAGTTCTATGACTTTGTATATCCAAGGGCTTCATTTGGCATTAAAATTTGAATTTCATACTTCTTAACATTTGTAGCACTCAGAGTGCAAGAAGTAATCATAATGGTTTAAACTAGAAATAGTTAAAGTATAAACTTGAAAGAAGTGTATTAGAAATAGTTAATTATTTTAGAGATATCATTTATTCTTTATTACATCACTTCAAATAAAAATATGTACAAAAAGTTGCCTGCACTGTATTCTTCAAAATGAAGTATGTGCAACAAACAAATAACGAAATACAGAATCATATTCAGGTATTGTTCATGTGCAGTACTGTTCATAGCCAGTGTCTACTATGAACATGAACAGTACTGTTCATAGTCAGTGTCTGCACATAGACAAGGAATTTAATCAAAGTATAAACTTGGAAGAAGCGTAGGGACAGTGAAGCACAAATTAATACAAAAGTGAATCGAGAAGATATTGACACATTGCTTCACTCACACTGTTTATTCACAGGACATGTTTCAAGAGCTCTTGCTCTTATCATCAGCTGATACTCGACTAGTGCAAGTTGTAGTGGTTTCCTCTTTCTCCGTTTTGTCAATAGATGGCGTGATGTACTTGTCAAAGATGTCCGGTGGTGGAGTTTCAAAATTCATGACTCTATGACGATTTTTGTTGATGAAGATTTTTTCCCATACGGAAAGGTCTATGGGGTGATTAACATATTTTATTAGAGATGTTTCCAAGTTGATGTCATGTCTAGTATTCAAAAAATGAAAAGCCACTGCTGATTTTTCTGTTTCACCACCGGACATCTTTGACAAGTACATCACGCCATCTATTGACAAAACGGAGAAAGAGGAAACCACTACAACTTGCACTAGTCGAGTATCAGCTGATGATAAGAGCAAGAGCTCTTGAAACATGTCCTGTGAATAAACAGTGTGAGTGAAGCAATGTGTCAATATCTTCTCGATTCACTTTTGTATTAAGGAATTTAATTTTTTAGTTTGATTTATGAGTCACTATTTATAAGGAATTTAATATTACATTAATATAATTTTGAGTCAAACTAGTACTCAATGCTCCATACATTGCTAGTGTTTACCTATAACATGTTTCGTTAGGACCTTCCTAACATCCTCAATTAATGTCGACCACTGAATGTGTGTGTGTGTGTGTGTGTGTGTGTGTGTGTGTGTGTGTGTGTGTGTGTGTGTGTGTGTGTGTGTCTAATGCTCAGGAATTTATAAAACAAGTCATTCTCCTTCTAGCCTCCCAGTAATTGGTGACAATATCAGGATACATCTTCAAAGCTTGGCATGATTCTAGATTTTCTGTATTCATAATTTCCTCTCTGGTACACAGTAGGCAGTATGGTGAGTTTGAAAGTTCAATCCTATAAAGATGGTTATTCAGACAATCATTCCAGTTATGAGACAAAAGATGTCAACAGCTGATTTTCTTAGTAGTTTTGGATTTATTTTAGGGTTTTGTGCAATTTGTAGCCATTTTGATTTTGATTATCTTATGTTATTTTATTTATATAGTTTTCATCTATTTTTCTTTTAATGATGAGTTTGGTGGATTCATAAGGAAATTTTATAACAGCTTTCTGTTTAATTCTTGTAACTTTCTTTGCCAAAAAGTCTGCCTTTTCATTTCCATCTATTTCACAATGAGATGGAATCCGCTAAATAATGAGCAGTTTGTAATTGTTTTGTTGTAGACACCAGTTTTTTTACATTATGGTGATTACATCATCTAAATATAAACCGCAATATGAATGGAGGACTGCACTCGTCTTTGATTAACAGGCCCTTCAGACCTAGTTAGGAGAATATTTATCCACTAGCTTTCTTCACAGTTACCAATTGTGAGACATTTTAATGCCGTGATAAGCCAGCATTATATTTTGTTAGATAAGAAGATACAGAAAAGGCATGAAATGATCCCCTAGGCCTCGAATACTCCAATATCATCAGGGTTGAAAATAACAAGAGTTCAGTCAAGAGAGACTGGATAGAAAAGTGGAAAGAGGGAATCTGGTAAGGAAAAGGAAGAATACCAGATACAGTCATTAAATTCATCAGGCTGACTAATCCCATTTGATGAGCAGCCCCTTCCTTTAGTTCAACATGCATAAGCATGCATACTAACAGCTGCACCACGAGAAGGTTAGGAATAGGACCTTAGGTAATTGTCCAGATTGGTTCCTAAAAACCTCTGTTTTAGAGGAATTTCAGGCTCTCCCTTCTGTTAGATATAAATCATCTTTTTGAATGTTGAATTTGTAAACTCCTTGGAGGCAATAGGGGAGTCCCTGTGACAACTTTTACATTGGAAAAACTAAAAGGAATTTGAACATTAGGCCTAAAGAGCATTTTAGGAACATCAGGAACAAAGAAATAGATAAATCCATGGTAGCGTACCATTTTTGGAATGATAATCACAATATAGAACGAGAAATCCACTTATTAAAAAGCGTTCAGGGTCCTACTGCATTAACCATGTGGGAATAGATATTCATAAAGAAATATAAAAGAAAACTGTTCAATTTCGACACCACCTTTGAAGAGAACCCAAACTTCAAGTTCATCAAGAGACCAATAGAAATGCCCCTAACGCCTCCAAGTAGTTCACCAAATCAACATTCAACAGTCGACATTAGCCGAGGATGTTAGGAAGGTCCTAACGAAACATATTCTAGGTAAACACTAGCAATATATGGAGCACTGAGCACTAGTTCGACTCAAAATTATATTTTGTGCTTCATTGTATCAGGGTCCTTACTCATAGGAATTAATATTACAGGTTCAAAATATATATCACACACTTCATTATTGATGAAGCGCCTTCCAAACATTTCAGATACCATGTCTAATAAGTATCAAGTTCTGAGATTACAATTTTAAACACACATACTACTTACCAACATCCGATTAAAAATTTCACGTGTTGCTCGAGGTATAATACCATATTCTGTTTCGCTATATGCACAATGAAGTCCAGGTCCAATTATTGCATAACTTTTTCCTGATCTACTCTGTCCATAGGCAATCACAGATATATCATAACCTGCAAATTAGTAGACATGTTATTTAAATATACAAATAAGGACCAATGATGAATATGATTGAAAAAAAAAAAAAAAAGGATTTCTTGTTGACGCACTCAATGGCAGGAATTGCAATGCATGGAGCAGTAGAACAATCTGATGAAACACTATTCACCTACCTTCCATAAAATATTCAATTAAGGGACTGACTGTTAAGTTGAACAGCTGACTCTGAGAACACCCAGTTGGTAATACTGCATCAACAGCAAAACACTCTCGGCCCTTGATTAGAACCTGATTAGTCCGTGGAATAGTTTCAACTACAATCCTGTCATTTGGATGATCTGTTGGTAAAAAGGGGCGAACCTAAAATGCAAATACACAAGCATAAACTGTGTGAAACAAATCATTAAAAGTTGCAAATACAGCTTTAGTGATGATTATAAATGCCATATTGAATTAAATATTATAGCAAACTGAAGTACATTTCTTCTTAAAAATTAGGGCTGTGTGAGCACCAGATCATAGTAACACTGTGATACTGAAATGGATGGTTCAGGCGGTTTAATCTGTGCCAGTATTCGGGAGACCTATTCTATTCCCGTTTCCAACCTACCTGAACCATGGTTTTTTGGGGGGGTTTTCCCAGGTTGCCAGGCAAATGCTGGTTAGGATAATTACATCCTCTGAATTTTCTGTCCCTCCATTTCATCTCTATTATCATTTCACATCATCTCTCATCTGGTGGTCTTTTTCAAGGTAGAAGTGTAGGCGGGTGTCTCGATGCCTTGAGTCGATAGCCCTCTGTCCCCTCTTGCCTCATCCTTCCTCCCGAGGAAGCCCCTAAACCGTAGGTTTTGGTGTCGAATCCCCTCCGTAGTAATCCTAATCATTTTGATGCATTTTGTTATAAAAATACACTTAGAGCTCTTTTTCCCTATAAATACTTTATCACAATCAGAGCAATTGATTTTGTAAATTTCAGCTATTTTGTCTTGTGATATAGGTTCTTTGAATCTATTACAAAGTAATTTCTCTATTGCTCTGTAATAAAGTATATATAGGTAAAACAAAAACAAATCTAGAAAATAGTCTAAAGGAATATGTGAGATGCTTAAAATATATCCAATGGATAAATCTGCAGTTTCATACCATTTTTGAATGACCAACCATAACATCAAAGAGAACATTACACTGATCAAACCAACCGGTCATGCAGCAGAATTGGACACATGGGAAAAGATCTTCATTTTGAAATACAAAAGATAGTTAATGAATTTTGATTTACTGCCACCAAGTACCCTCTGGAAATACATTTTACTGCCACTTGATGCCGCCATTATAGACTATACATATCACCACAACAGAAACAACAATATGGGTCAGTCGGACAAGTCCTGAAGACATCTTCCCATAACATGTTTATAGAGATTAAAAAAGTGATGTTAGTGTTATTAGTACCGACTAATCCTAATTAAATACAATTCTATTCAACTGTTTATTCACCTTCAAACTTAGATTTTATGTATCGAAATTTAACTGTATTGGAACACCACAGTGAAGCAAAATAATTATTAAATTATAGATGTGTAATAATTATGACTCATCTCTAATTAAATAATTCGATTTTATGGTTTCGTCAATGTATGCAAGTTTAACAATACAACATGGTGTCATGTAATTCTAAATACCAACAAAATGTTTGAAGTGAGACATTAATTTATAGTTTTTTATGAGTAGATGACATTTTGTATTAAAGATGACTCTCTCAGATTTTGATGTTGGAATTCTCTGGACATGTCTCGACCCAACTTCTGGTTATCTTCAATGAGTGGTGCTGCACCTACTGCAGGATTAATAGAGTAGGTGCAGCACCAATAACTGAAGATGACCAAAAGTTGGGTCGAAACATGTCCAGAGAATTCAACATCAAAATCTGAGTGAGTAATCTTTAATACAAAATGTCATCTACTGAAAAAACTAAAATGGTGTCATGTAATTGCCACTGCCATCTGCTGTAGGAAAGTTGACAGTGGAAGCAATCACTTCAGCTCTGTTTATTGGCTGAAAGGACAGGAGAGATGCGACCTTTCTAACAGTCACTAGCTGATGTCACAAAGGCAGAGTCTGGTTGTAATATAACTGAGCATTCTAGAATGTAACTCAAGAACATTTATCTACAGGAATGATTTACCATGCCTAGCAGGAACTATATAAAAGCTGTTATGAGGCCTGGTAGGGCAGAGTGTTTGGTATTTTAGAGTTCTCTGTGTTTCGAACTTCGAGCTAGAATTATTGAGTGCGGCTCCATGGTGAAAAGTCAGCACACTGAAGCAGTTCATGAATAAGTAAGTCAGTTGAGTTGTGCAGAGAAGTGTGGTATGTTCCAAGCTCCATGGTAAGGAATCAACAGGCCATGGAATGGTGCAGAAAGCAGTTCATGAGCCAGAAGTGCGGCTCCATGGTGAGGAATTGGCATATAGTGGAAGAGGCAGTAAAGCAGTTTATGAACAAATATTGGAGTTGCGTTCAGAGCCGGTGTGCAGTTCCAAGAAAGGAGTGATCCTGTGTATGTCAGAGAGGTAAATTATGGTGCAGCTAAAAAGACAAAGAAACGCTAGAGACATCTTGAAGTAGTGTATTTGTATAAAACAGGTGAATGTAAGTTATTATTGTGCTGACAATTTTGGTGACAAATAAAGGAGTTTGTAGCAAAACTTTATCTTTTCTGTTTTTGTCACAATAGTTTAATACAATACAACCTAATACATAAAATATGTACAAGAAATAGCTATTAGGTTCTAGTTATCAAAGACAAATTAAACAACAGCTTATATGCTTTCTAATATGTCATTTATAGAAAAATATTTATGATCCAATAAAGTATTTTTAATTTTCTTTCTAAATTTATGAGCACTAAATTCCCCATACCCTCTACTTAATTTATGATGTAATTTTTAGCTCGATGATCAATGGATTTTAAACTTGTAGGAGTTATTTGAGTTAAGGGATGTATATGTTCTGTTGTTCTTGTGAAATAATCATGATATTCCCTATTTGTTTTGAAGTCCTTAGTATTACTGTGTATCAAACACACATTTCTAAAGTCATGGTAGTGGTAAAATATTTAATTTGGCAGAGAGTAGCTGACAAGGGGTATCCTGTCACACATTACACATAATGCGTATGATTTTCTTTTGCAGTTTGAACATTTTTGAAGACTGTTTGAAGCAAAACCACAGGAGAGTATAGCATAACTAAAAATTGACTGCATGTAGCCATGACAGGTAGCTTTTAAAGCATTAATAGTGACGGTGTCACTTAGAGTATAGTATACAATCATTCCAATTCAACTTAACATCATTGTTCCAAGGAACTTAGTGTTACTGACTTCAAAGATAGGATTGTTAAAAACTGAGATACTAAGTAAATACGTAAAATATGAAGCTATTAACAGTGAAGCACACAAATATATACAAATATAAAAATTTGTAACAAAACTTCAATTATCTTATAAGAAATTATGATAATTTTCTTAAAAATTGTCCGGGATCACGATTTCATGTAAAACTTTTACACAACCTCAGCCAGAAACAGCAAAGCTGTTGCCATTGTTACGAATGCTAGATGTTAATATGTTCTTGCTAGTACTACCAAAATCTGATAATAAAATAAATTTAAAAACAGAATCGACTGCCGGTATTTCAAAATTCATTATGCAATGTTTGTTTTTTAAAATAAATATATTTTCCCAAACCAACAAACCTATCGGACCATTTAATTGTTTTAATAATTTAACTTCTGGATTTATTTCATGGTTATATCACCAAAAATGATCTGCTATGCCCGATTTATGAGTCTGTTTATACTTAATGTTACGAAAATGTTTTTTCCTTCTGGTTTTTAAATTACGTTTTGTCTTTCGAACATAAACTTTATCACAACTGAAACAATTAAACTGATAAATAACAGATTTTTTAGTATTAGGAATTTTATCTTTTTTAGAGAAATGCAATAAATTTTTAATAGTATATTTATTTTGAGGAACTAAAGTTATACAAAACTCTTTAAAACATTTTTGAAAATGTTTAACCCAAGGTTGGTAAGTAAATTTTTTTAAATTATAATCATCTTTTATTTTTCTAAGGGCAGAAATATCATTAACAGTTTTTTGATATTGATTTTTCCAATTTTTTTTATTTATAAAGTCTTTATTAAAACCATTAGTTAAAGCAATATTAATATGTTTATAAATTTGCCATTTTCAGTTTGATTTATAGATTAATAAATATACCCCTGAATAAATATGAATTTAAAAAAGAATATAAACGTATTAACCATATAGGTAATTTTATTATGTCATGATTTAAAAATAAATACTTTTAAGGTTGTTCATAGTAAAAATTGAAGGCACCAGATGTTTCTTATCTGATACGGGGTGCAAGCACGTAAGGAGTTTAGAGTGAGCTAACGTGCTACCTTGCTATTAGTGTTTAGGTTTATTTGTAGGAGACAAATTATTAACTCTCTTTGGTGATAGATGCACTCTTATTTTGTGAGCACATACACATCCAGCCTAGTTTCTCTCACTGGAAATAAATCAATTTTAGGCTTTATTATGGAGTAGAATGTTGTAATCTATTGGTCCAATACAAAAGTATTTGCCATGTCGCATCATTAATGTATATATGATCCAGAAAATACTCACTGCTTAAGCAGAGGCGTAATATTACAGGTTTTGTAAAAAATCATATCCTGCCTACTTTGCAATCAAACTTGGAGACCAAAGTAAAGCTTGGGCACCACATGAAGTATGTAGATAGAGTTGCATTGAAGAACTTTGTCATTGGGTCAATAGCAGAAGACTGTTGCTATCTTTGGAATAACTGGTTTGGAGAGAGTACATGAACTATATCAATGACTGTTACTTCTGTTTGTATGATGTGAAGGGGTACAATTCTAAAAATAAAAAGCAAATTGTGTATCCAGGGGTCCAATCAGCCACTTTACCCAAGCCCCATGGTAAGTTCTATACACCATACTGATAGAAAAATAAGGTTACACTTCAAAAGAATATGTTGCATGCACACATCTCTATTACACTTTTTCACCCACAATTGACCGGTCATGGCTAAAAGGTAATGCAAACATGCTGCGATACTATATTTAAAAGAATGAATACTTAAGTATAAATCACATTCTATACATTGAAGGAAATAGTAGGTGAAAAACACTTACCCGAGCAGTAACTCTTATATTACTTCCCTGCATTCTTCCAAGTTTAATTTCTAAGTCTTCAAAAGCATTTCAAAGTAGGTATGCGCTGCTTAAAATTACAGGATATTAAGTTAATTTTACTGCGGCAGGGCGCGCGTTCATCTCTAATCTTTTATCGCACTACTTCAAAAGACAAAATTCAGGTCTCAATAACCTATAATTCCACATACTATCAGTATGGATATATGCAACTAACACAGACAGTTGTTCACAATCTGCACCTTTATTACCACGGAGTAAAGAACGAAAGTTTTACATTTGACATCCATAGTTTACCAATATGCCGCCATAACTCAAACCACATATCACCTAACATGATTGGCAGTCCATTTGTCCATCTTCAACAAGTTGTCTTTTTGCATCCCAGTAGCACTTGCCTTGCCAATTACCATCAGTGTTGCCAACCTGCCCCGTCCATTCGGCGAATTTATATAACCAAGTTTCAAAGTTCTGGTCTTTTAGCGAAGATTGTGCAGCATTCACTTCGAAAGTTTAATTTTAGTCGTTCTAAAAGCTGGTTTCACAGATTGGTGTGCAATGGTCGTTTTGTATGTGCAAGTGCACGCGCGAGCGCATTGTTCAATTTGCGTTATTTTTGTTCTGAGAAAATATTACACTAATGAATTTTATAAGGTTAATTGTAATACTGTTTTACTATGAACTGATGCATACAAAAGCACTGTTTAATATCAAGGCCGACTCTACACAGGCCGGCATGTATAGAATCGGCAACACTGTGAAGACGGCTTGTTCTACTTTGATTTTAACGGGCCTTACGAAGTTTGCAGTTGCTAATTTAAAATATTTCTAGAATATTCTCTGCGGTGCGGTACGGTAAACTTTTACCTCATTTTCTATGTAGTTACATGTTTATACTACACTACTAAAATCAAGGATTTAAGGTAAGATCTGTGATAGTTTGTAAAATAATTTGTACTATAATTCAGATACTACCGTTTAGGTTAAGTTTAGAATGACAAACGAAATCATTCAAATGCCAAACATAAATGGTAAGCCCTTTGCTTCATATGCTTTCAGTTACTCTGGTACTAATGGTAACTACACCTGTATTCTTTTCAGCTGCCTGATAAGTGTTATGTTCCTGAATGCAGTAGCAATTACGAATCCAGTAAAGGAGGTTATGTTACTGTATTCAGATTTCTTTCAAACCCCGAAATGCACGCTAAATGGGTAACATGTATTCCTAGGAAGAACTGGAATCCATCTAAAAGAACGGTTGTGTGCATCAATCACTTTGAAACAGATGGTGTGATAAAATGTGATGTGTATAAAGATGCTGAAGGCAATGAAATTACATTTCCTCGTGCTCGTCCAAATCTGAAAGATACTGCTGTGCCTCGTTTGTTCCCCAATCTACCAAAGTATTTAAGCAAACCAGCTGGCAGCTTCAGTGGCATTCCTCGAACAAATCCAGACGATAGAAGGCGAAAGGCAGACGAGGAACTTCAAAGAAAAAATGAACAGTGGTTGGTTCATGATGTGATAAGTGGTTTTAGTGATTTATGTGAAAGGTGTGAAAATAAACTAAGGAATCTGAACAAATGGCAAAAGGTTGTTTTCTCTGATTTTGTGTGCTTCTATCAAATGTGTTTTCAAGGCATACCTAAAGTTGTTAAAAGTGTAAAAGTAGATGACACACTTAGTATCCAAATTTGTGTGGGCAACTATATAGTAAGTTCAAGTGAACTGAAATGGATTCTACCATCACCATTAAAACTTACCAGATGGTCGCAACTGGAGAATATATTACTAACGTATTGTGACTTTGTGGGTTCGTGAAATGATAAAACGAAGTTACAAAATACAAAAACTACACTTTATTCTCCTCGAAATACACTGTTTACCATTACAAAATCGCTAGAACCTCAAAATGTTTATTTTCTAACTCTACATTCAACTGTCTGTCGCTACCGGTAACGATTGGGTCCGAAGTTTTCCGAATCTCCACCGGCTTCGGCTTCGGCTTCGCGAGTCTACCGCCAGGGCGACACTGCTCCCTCCTCAAGGCTGGTCGTCCCGAAAAGCGCCTTCGTAGCGGGCCAGGCGATCCAGGTGTACCACCAACATCTTTCCTCGGGGCACCTTCTGGATGCGGTAGACCACGTCGTTAATCCTCTTCACCACACGGTACGGTCCTTGCCATGGCTGCTGAAGCTTCGGGCAGCGTCCCTTGGTCCGGGTCGGGCGGTACAACCAGACCAGGTCACCTTGCTGGAACCCTCTGTTGGCTTGCCTGTCGTATCGGGTTTTCATGCGGTCGCTCGCCTTCTGGATGTTCTGGCGAGCCATCTCGTGCATGTCGTGGAGGTGGTCCACCAAGTTCTCCACATCCCTCAAGAGTGGCTCCAAGTCTGTGTCCGCCAGCTGCTCCCTCCTCAGGCCTGCGCTATCCCAGCCATCCGCAGGCACTGCCGTGACTACTCGAACTGCTGCGGCACGCTCCTTCCGCTCCACTCTTGTGCATTGGCCGCACTCTTCTGGACAGGGTCTTCGGGACATAGCGTCCGCGTTACCGTGACTCTTCCCTCTGCGATGTTCCGAGGTGAAGTCGTACTCCTGCAGCCTCTGAACCCCACCTGCTGTCTGGCCTTCTGGTCGCACCGTCACTATCACATCGCTTCTCGCGGGGACAACCACGTCTTCGCTCAAGACGACCCTGCCAATTCAAAGGCGCTCTTCTGGTTGACGGAGTATAACCTCTTCTTCGTTGAGCCGCAGGACCTTCCTGCCGACGTCGAACGTCGCCTCGTGGCTCCTGAGGGCATCCAGTCCCAGAATCACCTCCTCAACCACCTTCGCGACGAACACCCACAGACGCACGGCACTCCGTCCCAAGGCCAGCTCCAGCAGGGCCTCCTTCTCCACAGGCATGGTGTCGCCCGATGCCAACACAAGCTAGTATGGCCGGCTCGGCTTCCTCGTCGGCAAACCCTTCGCCACGTCAGGTCTGATGATGGTCACGGCCGCCCCAATGTCCACTAGCACGCGGCACGGCTTTCCTCTTGCCCAACCCTCCGCGATGAGGTTGTCATCCATCCGCCCGCTGACGGCGCGGATTGTCACTCGAGGGGATGGTGGTAATGGCGCCGACGTACCCCTTACCACGACGGCCCTTACTCGTTTTCCGGCTGCTCTTCCTGGTGTGGGCAGTCTCTCCGCAGGTGTCCGGGCTGTCCACACCCCCAACACAGGCCACTAGGTGTTCGCCGGCGTCCCTCAGCTGGTCTTCTGTCTCCGGCGTAGCGGACACTCCTCGTTCTCGACGTCGGGATAGATGCTACCTTGGCCGCCTCCATCCTTAATACCGCTGTCAGCGCCTCGTGGATGTTTTTATAATCGCCGAGCATTAGGCGCTGACGAATCTCCGTGTCCCGTACCCCGTCGACAAAATTGTAGGCGGCTTCCCGGGATACAAACTCCAGTGGCAGGTCAACACAGGCCTTGCTAGCCAGCTGCTCGATCGCTATGGCGAACTCCTGCAGCGTCTCCCCCGGCTGCTGTGACCTTGCCTTTAGTTGGCTGCGGTACGCTGCGGCTAAGCGGTGGTTCCCGAAACCATTCTCCAGGGCCTCCCAGATGTCCTTGGGCGCCGCCGTTGTCTGCACCGCGTTTAGGACTTCCGCGGCCCGTCCCTGGAGGCTGGCTATTAACTGTGTGGCCTCCTCCTCCGGTGACCATCTGTTGTGCTTGGCCACTGTGTCGAACTGGCGGCGAAAGACCTCGAATGTTGACGCGCCGTCATATTTCGGAATTTTGACGCGCGTCGATGTTGTGTCGCGTCCCGGTGCGTCAGCCTTCAAATCTTTCAGTCTCCTGCCGACGACGTCCTCCACCATGGCGTTCAGGGACTTGACGCTGCTGTCGGCCTTTCCCTCCAGGTTGTTTACGCGGTTCGCGAAGTCTTCGACGTCTTCAACCATGGCGTTCAGGGACTTGGCGTTATTGTCGGCCTTTTCCTTTAGGTCATTGAAGCGGTTCGCCAGGTCCTCGCGCGCTCGTCCACTTGGCCCATCCGCTTGCCCAGCTCCGTCACCTCATCCCTCACGCCGGCCAACTGTTCCTCAAATTTGGCGGCGAGGACCTCGTTCGCCTCCTTCATTTCCGTGGCCAGACTGTCGTTCGCTGCCTTCATTTCTGTGGTCAATTCGGTCTTTATTTCTTTCAACTGCGGCCAGGTTGTTATTTGCCGCTTCTGTTTTTGTTGTTAACTCGTTCATTTTCGCGGCCAAGTTGTTATTTGCCGCTTCCGACTTCGCTGTTAATTCGTTCATCTTCTGCAAAAGCATTTCCAATGCCGATTCCATGGCCATAATGTTCGGTGATGTAGTTATCCCGCTTGCTGACACCAGTTGTGACTTTGTGGGTTCGTGAAATGATCAAACGAGGTTACAAAACACAAAAACTACACTTTATTCTCCTCGAAATACACTGTTCACCATTAAAAAAATTGCTAGAACCTCAAACTGTTTATTTTCTAACTCTACATTCAACTGTCTGTCGCTACCGGTAACGATTGGTTCCGAAGTTCTCCGAATCTCCACCGGCTTCGGCTTCGCGAGTCTACCGCCAGGGCGACAGTATGTTAGCATAGGCAGCATGAATGAAAATTCAAATGAGGATTCTTTAGTAAGGTTGAAGCAATGCTTGACATTTTTAGAAGGTAAATCACTTGTGGGTACGTTGCTTACGAAATTGAAAAGAAAGTATCCTGTAAGCACTGTGTATCAATGATAACATCAGAATCCTGCAACAGTCTGTATTTTGACATATTCGACAAAGGTGGTTTAACAGCTCCCTCCTCTAATGTTGTTAGAGTAAGTCATTTAGCTTGGAGCATCATGTCTGCTCTTATTTCTAAAAAAATTGAAGCAGCTTTTTTGAAAGTGCGAAATCATAAACAACTGTTTTTTAGACAACAAACTGTTGTTTTTTTAAACAACAAAAGTTGTTTCTTCAGTAACTGATCTTTCATTTTTTGGTCAGGATTATTGCCTTTGTGGGAAACCATTATCAGATATAAGAGAAATTATTTTAAATACAATTTCAAATATACTTATAAATATACAAAAAATAAAAATGATAGTTTGGTACACATACAATAGACAAATAAAAAGTGATAACTTGAAGTATTTCAAGGAAAGAAGTAAACAATGTGTATTAAGATTGGAATATAAATTCAGTTATTGTTGATGCTTTTGTCTCATGCCATTGCTATACACACTATTTTAAGAAGTTTCGCAAAAACATAAGATCTGGTGCAGGCTTGCTGTTTAAAATAAGTTTACTTATTTTATAGATTACAAAATAAATTCTGTAAAATAAATTTTGTAGAATGTGTTATACGCAGACTAATTTATCTATGTGAAATAAACGTTGATTAACTGCAAGTTCTATTATTTTTTTATAAGTTGTGTTCCCTTCCCTAGTGTATGTGCTACGAAATGTAGATATGTTATGATGCCTTTTATTTATTATTATTATTATTATTATTATTATTATTATTATTATTATTATTATTATTATTATTATTATTATTATTATTATTATTATTATTATTATTATTATTATTATTATTATTATTATTATTATTATTATTATTATTATTATTATTATTATTATTATTATTATTATTATTATTATTATTATTATTATTATTATTATTATTATTATTATTATTATTATTATTATTATTATTATTATTATTATTATTATTATTATTATTATTATTATTATTATTATTATTATTATTATTATTATTATTATTATTATTATTATTATTATTATTATTATTATTATTATTAATCATTAATTATTGTTACTGTTGCTGTTAGTGTTAGTGTTACTGTTACTGTTGTTATTGTTGTTATTGTTATTATTATTGTTGTTATTATTATTATTATTATTATTATTATTATTATTATTATTATTATTATTATTATTATTATTATTATTATTATTGTTATTATTATTATTATTATCATCATCATCATCATCATTATTATTACTATTGCTATTATTATTTATTATTATCATTATTATTAATAATCTGTCAAAGAAAAGTATATAGGCTTTGTTAAGCATGTTGATTTTTTTCTTTCTGGGTTCAATTCATTTTGAGCTTTATTGCCAACGAACTTGAAATACAAGTTTTTAGCACTGTCGAGATTATAAGGCATAAAATAGGATTAGCAACTTAGTGGCATGTTAACAATATCAATATAAACAGTGATCTCTTAGAGAGATAAAGTCATTGCAATTTCTTTAATTAGATAATTCCTCTAGTTTTTACTTTGAATTAAAATTTCTTATGTGTGGTCTAAAAATGCCAGTGAGTTTAATAATAAGCTTTTAGCATTGTAAAAAAATCATGAAACAAGACTAGCAACTTACTGCCATGTTTACAATAGCATTATCAAAATTGTACAACAAGGAATGCTATATGACAGTAATCTCTTGGAGAAATACAGTAATTGCAGTTCCTTTATGTAGATCCCAATCCCTCCAGTTTATACAATGGACTTAGAATTAAAAATTCAAAAAATATTACGCTTTGCTATTTTTAATTCTTCAGGTAACAAGTTGAAAAGTCTGAACCATTTATAACTGGGTCCTTTACTAGAAATATTTTGATAAACAGAAGCAAAGAAGTTGCCCTTTTTTAGTAAATGACAAGTTTGGGTTACATCTTCATTTCAAATTAACAACAAAAATTTGGAGAATAATCCGTTCAAAAGCATTAATTTGTTCTCCACAGGTATCCTTAATGAATTATGGCGTAAGTATACAACACACCAGCTGTTAAGTTTAAAAATTGGTAAGTTTTGTTATCAAATGCTGGTTTTATTGGAGATCTGTCGTAAACATTGTTCGTCTATGACGCCCCTGCGACGTTGCCACATTGTAGGCTCCGGCCTATGTAGAGTCGGCCTTGGTTTAATATTAAGTACTGTTCCATTATTTATAAACCTTTAACCGAGCGGAATGGTTCAGGCGGTTTCGTTTGCGACCCTCCTTCAGGAAGTCTGGGTTCGATTTCCATGACCGAACTACCCGACCCATGGGATTTTTCGGAGATTTTCTGGGGTCGCCAGGCGAATGCTGGGTAGTTTAATTACATCTCCGAATTTCCTGTCCCGCTATTTCATCTCCACTATCATTTCACATCATCTCTCATCTGGTGGTCTCTTTCATGGTAGAAGTGTCGCCGGGTTTCTCGGTGCTGCACGGCAGGATAATATGACCTTGGTGAACACTTCCTCCTTCGGTAGGACGGTTTGCGGTCTCCGGGCCGACCTGATGGGCTGTTTTCGGACCACGGAGGTGGGATGCCGGTTGTGCTGGCTTGCCGGAGGAGTTTCCAACTGGTAAATAGTATGGGCCCTGCCCTCTGCACTGTCCTGGTTCTTAGGTCGGACTCCCTCTGTCTCCTCTCACCTCATCCTTCCTCCCGCGAATACCCCACTTGAATACATAGGTACAATAGATCAAGACTGGTCGAAGTACCGAATACCCTCCGTACTTTAATCCAATCCAATTAACCCCTGTATCCCTGAAATATGAAACACAGTATTTTAAAAAGATTGTGCCCCGATGATAGTAGTAGTAGTAGTGGCCGCGTCATGGCTCAGTGGTTAGACCGCTTGGCTCTCACCAAGGCGGCCCAGGTTCGATCCCAAGCGACCACAAAGTGAGATTTGTGGTGGACAACATGGCACTGGGGCGGGTTTTCTCCGGGACCTCCGGTTTCCCCCGCCATGTCATTCCACCGGTGCTCCATCTTCATCTCATGTATCATGAGTGCCATCGCCTGCGGTGCCGTATGTAGTAAAAGCGGGCGTTAAACACTACACATTTCATTTCCCGATGATAGTAATAAAAATAAAGTCATGTCATATTGTTGTCCGTAGGTGGCCATATAAAATAAAGAGTCGCAGCATTATCAATATAATAAATGATCGACTGTTAAGTATGTTGTAACTGTTTCTCTTTCTTTTAGTTGCTAAATCGTCATGGATCGGCTTTCGGTTCGTAAATCTGTTTGGTGCATTCAAAAGAAATCCTAAATCGATAAGAACTTCTTTTCTTACTGCCGTGGTTTTTATTGTTAGTTTAAGTATTATCTTCACTTAGGCGGACGGTGAATGGAATTACTCAGCAAAAAACGTCCCGGGTCTCAGACCTTCCAATACTCACCATCTCTGTTTTTGTCACAGTGGACCACACATTAATACCGAGTTCAAACTGAAATTTGAGTGAATTGCCAGTTTAGTATCTAACTTTATCCTGACAAATTAACTTTCTGGCTACTTTCCACTGCTATGTATGCCAAATATTCTACAAAATCACAAAAAATATTTGAAATTCAGTTATCTATTTTACTTTTGCTAAGGAATGAACAGATACAACTTTAAAAGAATGTGATTTTGTTTTTAACATGCAATATTGTGGAGACAGTTTCAAATGTGTTACAAGCCTTTTCATAGTATTCATTCAAAATAATGTCTTATACATAGTTTTAATTGAAAAAAAAAAAACGAAATGTGGGAATTGAACATTTGTAAAATTGTTATTTGTACTGTTTGTACAATTTCCTTAACTGTTCAGCGGTTACATCATAATTTCAAAATGTGGAGATTACTAGTATTCATTAACATAACGCAAGGTGGCCTTTTTATTTTAACATTTATTCTTATTTTCATTGCGAGAGGCAGCTTTCCTTTTACAGCTGGAGACACTCTCTCTCTCTCTCTCTCTCTCTCTCTCTCTCTCTCTCTCTCTCTCTCTCTCTCTCTCTCTCTCTCTCACACACACACACATATATATTGTGGGTTCGTAAAATTGAAAGTCCAATTGCACAAACTCAAAATGTTCTTTATTTCCACCGTATTACAGTTGGATAACTTGCCGCTTACATAGAATTACGTAGCGCACACAATTACAATCCACCAGTCGTCTGTCATAGCTCCACTCTACACTCACAATTACGTACACCTCCTCTGATACACGTACACATTCTTCCAGTCCGTTCGCTAGCACGGGGCTCTTTACAACTGCTCGCCAAGAACTGAACTGACTCGCCAACTGCAGTCCTTTTATAGGAAGATCGCTGTTTCTGGAAGTCTCGCGGTTCAGTGAATCATCCCGACAGTTCCAGACGTCAGCAGGAGGGGAAAGAGATGGCTAGTGATGTTTTTCCAACAATCATCTCGTTAGCGCTACAAGATAAATGGGTAGGCGTGGGCTCAATGCTTCCCATCTGGCCACTACCTGCCAGCTCCTGGCTCTCTCGGGAATTCCGATGTTCGGGTGACACTGCTCCCTCCTCAAAGCTGGTCGTCCTGAGCAGCACCATCGTAACGGGCCAGGCGATCCACGTGTATATCCAACATCTTTCCTCGGGGAACCTTCTGGATGCGGTAGACCACGTCGTTGATCCTCTTCAATACGCGGTACGGTCCCTGCCATGGATGCTGAAGCTTGGGGCAGCGTCCCTTGGTTCATGTAGGGCGGTACAACCAGACCAGGTCACCTTGCTGGAACCCTTGGTTGTTGGCTTTCCTGTTGTATCGGTCTTCATGAGGTCGCTCGCCAAATGGATGTTCTGGCGAGCCATCTCTTGCATGTCGTGGAGGTGGTCCACCAGGTTCTCCACATACTCGGCCGCTGGCTGTTTTGCTTCCGGAGAGCTCCCAAAAGCCAGGTCACAAGGGAGGCGTAACTCTCGGCCGAACATTAAGCTGGCTGGCGTCATCCCCGTGGTGTCGTGTGTTGACGAGCGGTAGGCCAGCAGGAACAGTGGCACCTTGACGTCCCAGTCCTGCTGATGGCTGGCCACGACCTTCCTCAGGTGTTCTTTTAAGGTCTTGATATATATTTCGACCATGCCATCCGACTGGGTATGTAGAGGCGTCGTGCGGGTCTTGTTCACCCCAAGACTTTGTAGTGCCCCCTTCATTAGGTTGGAATCAAAATTGGTATCCTGATCACTGTGCAGCTCTAACGGCACCCCAAATCGGCAGAAACTTGCTCCACGAGGCAGTCTGTGATTGTCTTTGCCTCTTGGTTCGGCATAACATGCACCTCCGGCCACTTGGTGAGATAGTCCACGACCACCATTAGGTACTTGTTGCCTCGGTCGGACACTGGGAATGGTCCAGCTATGTCGACAGCGATCCGTTCGAATGGCGCTCCGAAGTTGTACTGCTGCATGCGACCCCGACTTCTAGTATGGGGGCCGCGACTCGCTGTGCACACGTGACACTGACGTCACCACCTCTCAGCGTCTGCTCTTGAGTCTCAGCTAGTAGTAGTGCTGCTGAAGTTCCTCAATCGTTCGGTTCGCTACCAGGTGTCCTCCTGAAATAGCGGCGTGCACTTCCTCCAAGACTTCCGGGACCTTACTCCGGGGAAGTACCAACTGTTCTCTCTGCGTCTTCCCATCGGGTGATTCCCATACCCGGAACAGCACGCCCTCTCTGGTCTTCAACGAGTCCCATTGGGCCCAGTACGACTTGTAGGTGGCGCTCCTCGGTGCGATGTCATCCCTGTCTCCAGTTCCCTCAAGAGTGGCCCCAAGTCTACTTCCAACAACTGCTCTCTCCTCAGGCCTACGCTATCCCAGCCATCCGCAGGCACTGCCATGACTTCCCGGGCTGCTGCGCACGCTCCTTCTCTTCCACTCTTGTGCATGGCCACACACTTCTGGACAGGATCTTCGGGACATAGTGTCTGCGTTACCGTGGCTCTTCCCTCTGCGATGTTCCGAGGTGAAGTCGTACTCCTGCAGCCTCTGAACCCAACGTGCGGTCGGGCCTTCCAGGTTCTGAAAGCTCGATAGCTAGGTTAGGGCGGAATGGCCAGTCCTCAGGTGGAATGGCTGACCGTACAGGTACTTGTGGAAGTGATCCAAAGTCTTTACTATCACCAATAATTCTCGCATGGTGACGCAGTAGTTCTTCTTTGCCTTGGATAGCGTCTTGCTGTAGTAGGCTATCACCCGCTCGTGGCCTTCCTGGACTTGAGATAGGACGCCTCCACAGTAGTCGCTGGCATCGGTGTCTACAATGAAGGCGCCACATGGTTGTGGAAATCCCAAAATTGGAGCCCTGCACAGTGTCTTCTTCAGGTGTTGGAAAGCGTATTCGACGTCGTCCGTCCACACATAAGGTCGGCGTTCTGCTGTCAGGCGGGTTCGGTGCTTGGCGATGTTGGAGAACCCCTTTATGAAACATCGGTAATAACTCCACAGTCCCAGGAAACTGAGCAGCTCTTTCTTATCCTTTGGTCGAGGCCAATCTCTCACAGCATGTGTCTTCTCCGGGTCTGTGGCCTATCCCGTTGTTGAGACTGTGGCCCAGGTAGTTCACTTCCTTGCGGAAGAGCTGGCACTTCTTCGCGTTCAGCTTCAAGTTGGTCGCCTGCAATCTCTGTAGCGCCTTATTCAGATTCTCGAGATGGTCTTCAAAATTCTTACGGACGATGATGATGTCGTCCAGGTGTAGCAGGCAGGCGTCGTAAGTCAGTCCTCTCATCACTCATTCCATAAGGCGTTGGAAGATATTTGGTGCGTTGCAGAGGCCAAAGGGCATAACTGTGAACTGCCAGAGCCCTTGGCCTGTCGAGAATGCGGTCTTCTCCTTGTCTCTAGGGTCCAGAGCTACCTGCCAGTAGCCTGACTTCAGGTCCAGGGTCGAGAACCACTGTGCACCAGCTAGCGTGTCCAGGGTGTCGTCAACCCGGGGTAAGGGGAAAAAGTCCTTCCGAGTGACATCGTTCAGCTTCCTGTAGTCCACGCAGAAGCGTACCTCGCCGTTCTTCTTCATCACCAAGACTACAGGGGAACACCAAGGGCTGTCAGACTCTTCAATCACTCCCCTGGATCTCATATCCTCCAGCATGTATCATACCGCTCCTTGCCTCGCCAGCGGAACGCGTCTAGGTGGTTGTCGAATAGGCCGGGCGTCCCCGGTGTCGATGCGGTGAAGCACTTTGTCCGTGCGGCCGTAGTAACTGTTACCTTAGCTGAAGACACGCTGGTATCGTCTGAGCAGTTGTCGAATTCTCTCAAGCTGTTCTGCGGTCAGGTGGTCGGCTGCCCTCTCCAGTAATACTTCTAGCCGGGGCCCCAGGTGTTGCGTTGGCACCGGCTCCTGTGTCTCGTCGATTGCTGTTACGCTTACCACGGGGTCACACGTTCCCAACTCCGTCTCGGCCTGGACGTCGTGATCGGTGTCCGTTGGATTAGCAGTCTCACTGGCACCTCCTCTCGGCACGGCAACGGTGCCCTGGCTACGCATAGTCCGTATACAGGCGTCTTCTGGTCCAGCATCATGTTCCTGGTTCTCTGGCCTTCCAGTCGCGCCGACACCCCCACCTCGCTCCTCTCGGGGACAACCACATCTTTTTTCAAGACGACCATGCAGATTCCAAGGCGCTCTTCCGATTGACGGAGTATAACCTCTTCTCCGTTGAGCCGCAGGATCTTCCTGACGACGTCGACCGTCGCCTCGTGGCTCATGAGGGCATCCAGTCCCAGAATCCTCCTCAGCCACCTTCGCGACGAACACCCACAGGCGCACGGCACTCCGTCCCAAGGTCAGTTTCAGCAGAGCCTCCATCTCTACAGGCAAGGTATCGCGCGATGCCGTCATCTGCTGGTATAGTCGGCTCGGCTTCCTGGATGGCAAACCCTTGGCTATGTCGGGTCTGATGATGGTCACGGCTGCCCCGGTGTCCACCAGCACGCGGCACGGTTTCCCTCTCACCCAACCATCCGCGATGAGGCTGTCATCCATCCGTCGGCTGACGGCGCGCAGTGTCACTCGAGGGGATGGTGGTGATGGCGCCGACGTTCCCCTCGCCACGACGGCCCTTGCTCGTTTCCCGGCTGCTCTCCCTGGTGTGGGCAGTCTCTCTCCAGGTGACCCGGCTGTCCACATACCCAACACAGGCCACTAGGTCTTCGCCGGTGTCCCTCGGCTAGTCTTCTGTGTCCGGTGTAGCGCACACTCCTCGTCCTTGACGTCGGGGTAGCCGTGACCTTGGCCGCTTCCATCCTCAATGCTGCCATCAGTGCATCGTGGATGGTTGTGTAGTCGCCAAACATTAGGCGCTGACGTATCTCGGTGTCTCGTACCCCGTCGACAAAGGCGTAAGCGGCTTCCCGGGATACGAACTCCGGTGGGAGGTCAACCAAGGATTTGCTAGCCAACTGCTCAATCGCCAGGGCGAAATCCTGCAGCGTCTCCCCTGGCTGTCGCGACCTTGTCTTCAGCTGACTGCGGTAGGCTTCAGCTAGGCGGTTGTACCCGAAACGGTTCTCCAGAGCTTCCCAGATATCCTTGGGGGCAGCCGCAGTCTGGACCGCGTTTAGGACTTCCGCGGCCCGTCCCTGAAGGCTGGCTATTAGCTGTGGGGCCGCTTCCTCTGGTGACCACTTGTTGTGCCTGGCCACCGAGTCGAACTGGCGGCGGAAGACCTCCAACGTTGACGCGCCGTCGTATTTAGGAGGTTTGACGCGCGCCGATGTTGTGTCGTGTCCGGGCGCGTCGGCCTTCAAGTCCTTCAACCTCCTGCCGACGATGTCCTCTACCATGGCGTTCAGGGACTTTGTGTTGCTGTCGGCCTTTCCCTCCAGGTTGTTTACGCGGTTCGCAAGGTCTTCGACGTCTTCCACCATGGCGTTCAGGGACTTGGCTTTGTTGTCAGCCTTTTCCTCTAAACCATTAAGGCGCCCGTCTACTTGGCCCTTCCGCTGGCCCAGCTTCGCGACGTCATCCTTCACGCCGGCCAACTGTCCCGCAAATTTGGCGGCGAGAAACTCGATCGCCACCTTCATTTCTGTGGCCAGACTGTCGTTCACTGCTCTCATTTCTGTGGTTAATTCAGCCTTCATTGCAGTCATTGTCGTCTCCAACTTTGCGGCCAGGTCGGTATTTACCGCTTCTGTTTTCGCAGCGAGGTTGTCATTGCCGTCTTCATTTCTTTTAGCTCTGCGGCGAGGTTGTCGTTAGCCGTCTTCATTTCTTCCATTTTCATTAAAATCTTTTCTAATGCCGCGTCCATCGTTGTAATGTCCCACTTCCTGACACCAGTTGTGACTTTGTGGGTTCGTGAAATTAAAAGTCCAATTGCACAGACTCAAAATGTTCTTTATTTCCACCGTATTACAGTTGGAACACTTGCCGATTACACAGAATTACGTAGCGCACCAATTACAATCCACCAGTTCGTCTGTCACAGGTCCATTCTACACTCACAATTACGTACAACTCCTCTGATACACGTACACAGTCTTCCAGTCCGCTAGCTCGGCGCTCTTTACGACTGCTTGCCAACAACTGAACTGTCTCGCCAACTGCAGCCCTTTAACCAGCCGCTGCTGGTATTCTCCATAATTACGATGTTCGGGTGATAATATATATTCAGCTATATAACATGCGACGGAAATCTTAAATATATTAAATCACAGAGTGTTGCTATTTTCACCTTGCGTTGTGTAAAAGCTATGCAACTTACTAATGGGAATGAAATTATGATGCGCGCAGCATAAATAATTAGTCATGCTTATGCTGATGAAATTGTTTGCCAAAAGCTGGTGACCTGTGCCATATTTCATCGCTAGTAGGGAATCTATCTATTTTAAGCTCCATTTTAAATGTCCTGTTCTAAATTATGAATCAACAACGTCTTATAATTCTACTCATATGGAAAAGCAAAATTAATTACAAAAAAATAATTATTTGCATGTTTGCTTCCTATGCTGCTTAATTTCCAAGCATATGCCTTGGTTATTTTTACCATTAATGTAGTATGTTAACGTATTTTATAATGTAAACAATATTCAGCTCTAAAATGTTAATGAAGCAGTATATAATTATAACATATAGCTACTATCTCATAAGTGATGTAGTTTTTTAAGATAAGCAATTATTTGTAATTTGATCTGACAAGCAATTAACTAATTTTCAAAGTATAGACCCTTAGTTCTATGGTCTTCAGCTATCGTTCAGTGAGGTTTATTACACCATGATGGTACCAGTCTCTGGTTTTTGATGCAAAGAATTCGGTGACACCCACTTGCACTGCTTCAAAGTTGTCAAAGTTTCTTCCACGTAGAAAATAAGCCATTGATTAAAAAAGAGAATAATCTGCCGAATTCTTTCCATGGATTTTCGTGCAGTATAGGGTGTTGCATTATCCTGTCACAATATAACTATACTTCGGTTAACTAATGCCGGGTATCTCCATCTCAAAATTTCATGAACTTGTTCCAGTTGCTGAGAGTAAAGTTCCGCATCAATCGCCCGCCCGTTTGAAACAAACTCCCAGTGAATTACACCTTCAAAATTCCACCAGACACCCAGCATTACCTTGGGATTGATTTTATCTTTAACGATGACTTTGGTATGTTGGCGGAGAACAAGCCGCTGTTTGGAGGCACCGGGATTTCAGTAATATACCCATTTTTCATCTCAAGTGACAATTCTTCTGACAGATCTATCATCCATGTGTTTACGGATAAGTTGATGACAGATATCCATTCGACGTTCAGCCTGTTGAGGTGTCAGTTCACGAGGTACAGATCTACAACTTCTGTATGATTTTACAGGTGCCTTTATGTATGGTATCTTTTGATGCACCAAGTTCTTCTGAAAGCCTACAGATACATTTTTGCACATTTTCTCGTAAGACTGGACATGTACTCTCAATATCTCATACTTAAGGTCTTCCAGAACGTGGTAACTTTAGTGCTTTCGTCTCCATTGTTGAAACGTTGGGGCCATCATTGTACCACACGCTCACAGACAACTTCTCCGTCCACTTCACATATCCTTCGAGCTGCGGCAGCGGCTTTATAATCTTGTTTCCAGTAGCACTTTAGAAGGACTCTTAAGTTCAAACTTTGTTATCCGGATTTTGTGATTTTTTATTAAGAACTTAAGACTGATACGTGCTCGCAATGTACGTAACACTCTCTATGGCATACTGTTTCTTTACCAAAGAAACCCAATACATTTTCTGAAACACCAAAATCAAAAAGCCTACTTAACTTATGAGACCTACCATAAAATGTTCGCAAGTTCTCGTTCAATCCTACGAACTTTCACTTGCAAATGGAAAATACATTTATTCGAAATAATCAGATTTGTTTCTTACTGTCATTTTACTTCCTTTAAATAAGGAATGTGCAGCTGTGACTTGCAAAAGTAATTGTGTTCCTGGTTACAACTCTTGAGTGCATTTTGCTATCCGAAAAAGAACCCTGTTAGGTAGCGTAAAACAATTCAGTACACTCTTTATTACTTGATGTGAATTCCAACATCCATATACTGCCTTCTATGAATACCTATACATCTAACCATATGACAAATCACTTAGATAGCACAAATAACACGTTTACCCTAACTTTTTTCTTTTATTACACCTCACCCTTTTGTTTTTCATATGACATTCTTCAAAATACACAGGGCCATCACTCTTGAGGGTGGAAAATCTCTTGCGGCTTGCACATTTAACTGTCTTATAACTCACTTATTTCGCACAACAAATATTTCCCCTTCTCTTTTGTTACATTTTTCAGCATTTCATTTTTCTGTTACATTCTTTAAAATACATAGAATGTTCACACTTGGGGTGTAGGTCTTTTGCGACTTCCCATTTAAGCATATTACAACTTACTTATTTAGCACAAATTACATTTGTTTTTATTTTATTACACTTTATACTTCCCGTTTTCCCCTGCTGCTTTCTTTAAAAAACATGGGGTATAAGAAGAAAACCACTTCAAATCCAGCAGAATTACGGGATTTCACTTCATCCCTTAGCTTGGCATTATATAAGTGCAATATCATTTACTGCTGTTCTCTCAAGCCATTCTTCTTTCTCCAATAGAAAACGGAAATAGGAAAGAAAAACCTCGAAATAGCACCGCTGGATACACCAAAAGATTCCCAGGTATTTACACCTGCCACACATGCAAACTAAAGGTATTCTTAACTAAGGTATTCTGCTGTTTTTTTAACCCTCGAATAGTCGCGTGATGCTTTGTGACGTGAGTGGTCGCATGGCCTACATATATAGCCCGTATAAAATTTGCTTTATGCATTGTTTTTAATTGTTTTAATAATTTTCTGGGATATTCATTAATTTCTTTATAGTGTTTACTTACATTAAAATTGAGTTTTATGAACTGCTTCAAGATAATTTGGTATTAAACTAAATTATAATGTGTCATCTAAAATATACAGTAAACCCGTTTAAAGTGTTCCTTTACATTCCTGAATCATATTAATCAAGCTGATATCAGTGAGAACAAGATATCCAATACAGAATGTATTAAATGTTTACATTGCTCCAACAATCACCGTATGAATGTCTAGTAATCATCTCAAAGTATGACACATGGTTCACTATCCACTGCTCCAACACTGGATTCATTTTCATCACTGGCTTCCTGTGTGTCTGAGTAATGCACATCTGGGGAAGCATGATCCTCTTCTCCCTCATCATTGTCGTCAAGTGCAATATCACTTTCACTATTTAATTTAGAGCTTTATTAAGCCACTGTGTAATTAGCAAATCGTCCTCAGGAACTCCCATACGACAAACGTTACTCTCAGTAGCCATTTCAACAACTGTTACATTAGTGGTCGTGCGCGCTACATACGTAGCCCAGCTGTGCGTAACTGAGTTTAATCGCAAATAACAAAAATACTGTGTCGTTGAAATATATTATAACTAACTGACCATTTAGAACTTATTGCGTCAAGAATCTACCAAAACATCCACCACCACAAAAGCAAAAGAAGATGCGCACTTGCAAAACAAAAACAAATGGCTGGGCTACATATGTAGCCCACGGGACTGCTGGAGGGTTAAGTATAAAGGCAGACATTGGAATTGACCCCAAATAAGTAAAAAATGTCCAAAATATGCATCAGTCAAATTTTAAGTATGCTATAAATTGGTGGCGTATGCTGACAATCCACAGTATGATAGCAATAATATAGAGAAGTGTAGCCATAGCCAACAAAATAGTTTGCTTCTTCTTCTACAGCATATAAATCAGTATATGTCTAAAGTATCATTAAAAATAGTACACAGTTGTTTGTGTTTTTATGTTTTTGTTTTTTAACTCTCTAATGTTAGAGGTTTCTTACATGTTTCAATTTCTTCCTTCTTTACCTAGATGTATTAAGAGAAACCTTGGTTAAAAATTTAACACACAACACACTTTCACACGTATTTTTCTACTTCCTGCTGCATGCATACTCTCACCATAAAACAAAGGACAGTCTCCAATTTCAAAATTGCTTCCAGTAAATGCTATTTCTAATTACCAAAATATGTGCAATTGTGACTTCTGCCTTTAGAATAAAACTAGCCAAGCATTTCATTTTAGAAACCCATGTAATATCACACAATACTAAAAGCTATTATTGCTCATAAAGTAAACATAAATTGACATTTATTAATATTTAGATGAGTTGTATTTATTACACATCTGCTTCACTTTCCCACCTATTTTGAGTCGCATAAGAGCAGAAGATGCAAACGATGATTTGCGAAACATGACCTCAAAATAGGTACGAAAGTGAAGCAGATGTGTAATAAATACGACTCATCTAAATATTAATAATTATTTCGCTTCACTGTGGTGTTCCAATACAGTTAAATCTCGATATATAAATTGACATGATTTTCTTACCTGATCTCTAACAAGCTCTAACATGGAATATTCATATGGAGATAACAAGCACATCTAGGATTTTTAGGTTATTAAAATGAACATTTGGATACCTATAAAGGGTTTTAATAGCGTTAAAGTAGGTCTCGAAAATGCCGTTTTAGGATTTTTAAAGTTTATACAACCTTAAAAGGTAATTAAGTCTAAAGATAATAATAATAAACCAGAGTGCACATATATGTTAAATTAATTAATGTAAACTAACAATAGGGTATGTGTAGTTATTACAACCACTATTTGTTTATTATCCTCAAAAGAAACAAACGCATATGAAATATATATTTAACTCTTTTTTTTCTGCATAGGTAGGATCACAAATAAAAGGACAGACAAATGAGAAAATAAGAAAACAATGAATACAAAGAAACATAATACATATTTTATACATAAATGTGAAGGTTCCTTTCTCACTTCAGCTCCTGAATTTTGTTTAATCTCAACCATTAATGGTTGCAGGATTTTGCACTTTATTGGCAATTGGCATTACTGTATATAGGTATCTATTAATTTTTACACATTTTCGTGTGTTGTAACTGGAAGTTATTTGCGGGCTGCTACACCGTGGTCTCCTGGAGTTAGAATTTCCTGACGCTTCATCAACAACTGCGACGGACATCTTCAGCATAATCGCAGTCTCCTTGGAGAAGTTCGAGTAGCATCTGAAGTGCTAGTTACAGTGCTTAAAGATTTTATTAAACAAAATTTGATCTGGTGCCGATACACTGGGGCTCAGTTTACAGGCTTATGTATACTAGTGTCCAAAAGTTAAGCATAATTCGTTATTTTATTACCAAATTATTACAATTGTACAAAGTTAAGCATTATGCAGTATGTTGTTATTAAGGCATCACACGTGATCTGGAATGCAACATAGTGAGAAATAGCAGACCATTTTGACCTCTGAACAACTTTTTATGTAAGCACAAAATCTGAAGATCACTTCCACGATGGAAATGTGTAGTGTTTAACGCCCGCTTTTACTACATACGGCACCGCAGGCGGTGACACTGATGATACATGAGATGAAGATGGAGCACCGGTGGAATGAGATGGCGGGGGAAACCGGAGGTCCCGGAGAAAACCCGCCCCAGCGCCGTGTTGTCCACCAAAAATCTCACTTTGCGGTCGCCTGGGATCGAGCCCGGGCCGCCTTGGTGAGAGCCAAGCGCTGTAACCACTGAGCCACGGCGTGGCCCTTCCACGATGGCAATGGTGGTGCTGAGCGGTTAATATGGGGTGTGGTGACCCCTCATGGCTGCATAGGCCTCGTAGCGTCATGACATACTCGCTATAAGCTGGTTCAAGAGCTCTGCAGGCAGCAGTTCCCATTCCTCTCGGACAGCATATCGGAGGTCTGGAAGTGTTCTCGGTGGGGGCTGGCGGGTTGCAATTTGTCGTCCTAATGCATCCCAGGCGTGCTATATAGAGTTCATATCCAGGGACATTGCCGGCCAAGCCATGCGCTGTACATCATCCGTCTTAAAATAATTGTCCACCAGATGCACCACGTCTACCACGTTACGCCTGTCCACACGAGCATGCCACCGCAAACCTCACCGCCACCGCCATGTGTTTTCACGATGTTGATGGGATGAAAACGTGTTCCGGCAACGAACATCATTGTGCAAACTGAATTTGCACTCATCTATATACAGGACGTATCTCCTTTTATTCAAGTTCCAATGTTGATGTTGCTGACTCCATTGTAAACGAGACCGTATGGATCTTCAAGTAAGTGCGGCACACACTATTGGTCGTCAGCCATAGAGGACGATTACATGAGCCTCCGCTATACACTTTTCCTCGAAGCTCGAACGCAAGTTCGGAGGACAATTATTGTCTTGCGGGCATCCTCCGATGTCTTCGTGCTGTTGTGGTAAATATCGGTCCTATTGCGGCGTTGTAACCCGTGAATATCCACATTCAGGGATCCGGCGAGCACCTGCTGTTTCCTGGAACTGTCGACAAAGCATGGAAATGATACTTTAGGGCATATTCAGGGCCCGAGAAACTGTAGTATGTGTCTGACCTGCCTCTAGACAAATGACGATTCTACCCTTCAAAACAAGGTCCAGGTAACGTCTTTGTGGGATGTTGGTATTGCCTTGTAAACATTTTTTGAAGCAACTACTCTCTGTTCACAATGGAAGAACAATAACGAATGAGCCACACACTGGGTCTGATACAGGGATATTGGTTTGCTGCTCTGGTTTTGTTAATTTTTGAAGTGTGAACCCGCTTACCTATCAGAGACCAAAAGTAAGGGGAGGCATACACTGTGATAACTAGAACTCGGATGTTTGCATGTTTTATTCCTTGATAGTTAAACGCATGCAAACGCGTAATACATATATTTCACATTGTAAGGAGTTTATTAGGGAAGTTTTATGGTGCATATTAATGCATATTTAAGGGGTAATTTGCTCATATTTATGCATACATATATTTTACATTTTCAGCAATGATGTGTGCAAAAATTTCACCCCGATACTTTAAGAAGTAAAGAAGGATACGGGAAAGTTCCTCTTTTACTGCTCTATTTGTGTAGGATTTATGTAACGTGTTTCTAAATCCATAAAAGGTCACCGAAAATGAGAATGTAGCTATCAAAAATCAGCGCCTCCTGATATAAAAATATGCCGTTCAACAACTTTAACTGGACAATGTTCAACAATCATGCGGTAGATCTTTGAAGTTCGGTGCGGCCAGCCGCTGCATCATAATACTTGATACGGTTTGTATTAATATTGTAAACGAAGCCGTCTGCCGCAAAGATAACATCTGCAATAATTAAAAGGTGTCATTTTCACTTAACGTTTAAACTTCTACTAAAGTGCTGCTAATCGTAATTTCTGAAGTCTGAGCATAGGAAACGGAATACTACAATGTCAAGGCAGTAAAGCTCATTTGATCTGATGAAAATTAAATGATGGACTGATGGAAAACCTACTCTTAACAGATGGAGACATAGTACAGAGCAAGCGCGTTAAACCATAATTATGTGTTTTAAATGGGATCGTGCTTGTCCTTGAACGCTACTATGTGAGCAACCAATCGGAGTCCTGCAGTGTTGTCTGTCTGTATTCCCCGTAAGTGGCATGTTGCGAGCGCCAACTGAATCCTCATCTAATAAATATTATTCGCGCTATGACAAAACTTCATATACTGCAAAAGGCGATCCATTAGGATGGTAAAGAGAAATGTGTCTAATATAACCCTAAAAAGCCCATATTTTTAGCATGGTTTTCCTAATAAAAATAAATAAAAGCACCACTGCATTGTAGCAATGAATCAAGATCCAACTGAGTTAATATGGGCTTAAATTATGTTGAAAATAGAAATGATACCTTTAAACTGACTGACGAAGAAATTTTACAAGGTAACAAGACTGAGAAAACTGCGTGAGACATGCAGATAAGCCACAAGAAGAAGACTTTTAGAAATAATTAGCACGTGACACGATTTTGGAGCATATCATCAAACATTTGCAATATTGTGACAACGAAGACAATGGCAATGACGAATTGTCTCTTGAGTAGGTGATATTCACAGCTATATGAATGTCCAACTGGCAGTTCCATTGAATTAGGATAACAGACAATCCATAAATTATAATTAAAATTATAGCATTTAAACAATACACAATATGTGAATATCCATGTTACACCTGTAATTTCAACAACTGCATTATTATAAAAGTTTGAACAACTCAGTTTGGGTTCCCTTACGTACAACACCAAAGAGACCGACATGGTGCGAGAGAGAGAAACATATGGAAAGAATGGAGGTAACGAGGTGGCCACGTTGTGTGCGCTAACGCATCTGATTCTTGGCGGAGCAGAACTCTTCACATTTGAAACACAATAAGTTTTATTTTTGTACTTTCAGAATATTTTAAAAATTGAATATGACATTCAAGTTAGTGATTGTAGGTTTTAACTAAAATAAATCTATATTAGTTTTACACCATCGTTATAGTTGCCCTGCAACAAAAAGTTATAGCTGGTGCAACATCTACAAACAACTGCTCATACAAGTACACAAATATTTTAAGTGACAGAAGAAAATCGTTTCTTTCAGAAAAGGTGAAAATATTTAATTGTTTATTGCAGTAAACACGACGACTACTAAAATAGACCGAATGAGAGACTAATAAATATTAACCAATTAGTACCTTTGTTTCAGAATTTATTTAGTGATTGCTTCAAGATTAATAAATGTGAGAAAGGTGAAATAATCTAGTTTATTTTAAATTTATATTATAAAGTTTTGAGAATATTTAGTAGATTTGTGGTGCATATATGCATGCATAAATTCATACTTTATAGTGCATATAAATCTAAGCTCTAGTGATAACGTTTAATGGCGCTCGCTCATCGTTTTCCCTTTCATTTCTCTGTTTTCCGAATTATGCTTAACTTTTGGACAGTAATGTACATCACAGTTTTATAGTTTACGATGTTTAATTTTAGGTAGATACCAGGATTTTAAGGAAACCCTATTTGACTGCCTTATCTCGACCGGCGAAAACAGTTCTGCGTTGTTAAGATTTGTTGTGTTTAGTGTTTGCGTTTGGACTTTATACTGCTTTTGTGTGATTGTTGTATTTTTAGTGCGGTTTATTTACAGAAGTTATATTGCGCTTATTTTACGCTCATGCACACATTCACACGCGCATTCTGCTTCACTATACGCACACTATCTACACTGTGCAGTTATACTGTGCAGCAGTTTGTAGGGAGGCGCGCATCTATGGTGTCGTGTGTGGGGGATCTGCCGTAGTATCGTGCGGCCGTGGGCAAGGGTATCATGGGCGAGCAGGTTTGGCGAGCCGCCGTCGTTCAGAGCATTTTCTGACATGCTTCCGATGCCACGACTCACCTCTACCAACGTTGTTAATTGCAGAGTTGGAGTGGTGCTTCCTGCGCGTCAAGGTAGAGGAGCCCATTTTGAGGACGGCCTCCTGTATGGTAGGAAAGCTGGTCTCGACGTGATGCTTGCGTTTGTGGTAAGGAAGGAGACGGAGAGAAGTTTTCACAGGGTAAAGGTTTTGGATGGTTTGGAGATAGTGGATGGGGTGGATTTTGCAGGCATTGGCCCAGGCAATACAAGCGTACAGGACCACCGACAAGATGAACGACTTGTACAGCACAAGCTCAGTCTTCAGTTGCACAAGTTTGCTCCTGACTATGGAGCCGCATAACTTTAATCACCCTTTGTTGGAGGTATCTCTTAAGTGAGTAGACCAGTTCATCGTGCGTGACATCATCACGCCCAGTTACTTGACTTGCTGACGACAGTCCAATTTTCGACCACGGACCGTTAGGTCCATAGGCAAAGAGCGCTACTTTGTGAAATAAATCAGCTGCCATCTGTGTTTATGTTAATTTTCCAATCTTGGAGACATGAGTAGAAGTAGTCTATGTACTGCTGAATTTCTAAAGGGCCGAAATGAGGTTTGTTGTGTTGGTTGTATACTGCAGTGGTTGTAAGCGTACGTGGTCGCTTAAGTTCTGGCGTCCACAGGAGAGTCATTTGTGATAAGTATATAAAACAGCGGGAACATGGTCGCCTCTTGTGGTACGCCAGCCTGCATAACCCGCTTGGGGAAAGGGAATAAAGCTTTAAGGTAAGACAATTATATACAGGGTAATTGGTAGGAAGAAAGATAGGGCATGGGAAGGATGTTGTTCTGGGGTGACTCTTTTTACTGGGACCTATTGGTGTTGTATTATCTGGGACATACTGGTGTGGTGTCCTGGACCGCCGAAGTAACTCCGATTTTTGAGAGCGGAAAACTAAGGAGTGGCAGAGAGCCACTGTGGTGATAAGGTAGCAGACATAATCACTCTGGATCCTGACTACGATCTTTAAACGGTGGTGTTTCTCTTTAGCATATTCAGTGGGAGTCCATGTAGGACTCGCCAGGACTTATCTCTGATGAAGGGCCTAGGCTCTCAAGGTCCCGTGCCCGAAGGTATCGGCGAGGCATGTCGCTTAGTGCCGGTAGTGCCTTCTTGGGCGCGGGATTCTCTGCGGGAGAGAAAATGTGATGGTGGGGCCCCATGTGCCAGTGTGTGTAGTGTTTAACGCCCGCTTTTACTACATACGGCACCGCAGACGGTGGCTCTGATAATACATGACATAAAGATGGAGCACCGGTGGAATGAGATGGCGGGGAAACCGGAGGTCCCGGAGAAAACCCGCCCCAGCGCCTTGTTGTCTATCACAAATTTCACTTTGCGGTCGCCTGACATCGAACCCGGGCCGCCTTGGTGAGAACCAAGCGGTCCAACCACTGAGCCACGGCGCGGCCACCTGTGCCGGAGCGAGGGATCTCATGAGTCATGGATACTTTGGGTGCTGTAGTGTTGGTGTGTGCAGAGAGTTTCCTCTAACGCTTTGCTCGGCGTGGAGATGCACACATCGTTGATGTAGCCAACGATTTTCTCCAGCTTAGCCTTACAATAGTTGAGTTCCTCTGTGTTGCTAGCATCACCTTGGGGAGTGCGTTGCGGTTCTTGGGCAGCTTTCTTCACTTCGTCCAGAGTACGAAGAAGGGTCGCCTCACAAAATGCTACCCGCGATGTCAGCTCCTTGATTGAAGCCTGCATGTTCTGTAGTGCGGAAATGACGGATATAAGCAGTTCTGGAATGGCATGTGTGCCCGGTTTCTGTGCAAGTGCTTTGGAGTATGTGAGGCTCTGTGGTGTGAGTTGTGGTAGCGTGTGATATCGATGTTGGTACGGCTGGTGTTGTCGGCTGTGGGTTCGGCTTGTCCTCGGGCTTCTGTGGCACGCCGCTGTCCCGTATAGTGTGCTGCCGTATCGCAGATTGCACAATACAGGTGACGGCGCGTCAGGCCTTATCCCGTGCAGGCGGCGTTAAGGCACACGGCACCACAGTAGTGACAGCATTGGTTGTTAGTGCAGGCACCGGCGATATGGCCGTATTGGCAGTGGCGGCGGCGGCAGGGAACGGGAAGTCTACTCAAGCGGGCCATGCTGCCCGAAGGCTGGGAGCCCATCTTTCAGCGCAGCATGGTGGTCTAGTTTTCCAGAGAACTCTAAGCACATTAGAGGTGAAAATCCTCTTTAAGTGTGAATGCGGGATGCCCTCCGTAAAGAAGACCATTGGCGTCTAGTGGCGTGGATAATAAAAGCATTCGACAGCTGCCTGTGCACTCCTCGGACTGCGCTGTAAGTAGGCAGTGTTATGATGCAGCGAGTGCTTGGGCGCGGACGGCGGTGTGGTACCTTCAGGCTGCGCGTATGCGGTCAGCAGTGGGACTTCTTCCTATTGTTCTTCAGAGCTGTGTTCGTCGGGTGCAATGATGGTGGTAGGCATTGGAGACGACGTGGTTCTCTCGGCGGCAGTGTGAATTTCCAGCGAGCCCGGCGGTGGTGTAGGAGGCAAGGCAGGTGCTGCACTGGATTCTTCAGTTGCCTTCAGGGGCTCCACTGCGTTGTTGATCTTCTTCTTCTTCTTCTTCTGCTTCTTCTTCTTCTTCTTCTTCTTCTTCTTCTTCTTCTCATTATCTTCCCTACCTTGTTCGTTCTGCAATGACTCCTCGCTACTGTCTGAGCTGCTCCTCTACGATGTCCAGTCCCAAAGTGAAATCAACTTCAGCCATGGAAGCGTCTTCTCTGCTGCCCCCTGATGTTCACACCGAAGAATTCCAAGCAGATGTGTTATCTATTTTGATTATGACGGTAGTACACAGTTCACAGATCAACCGAAGTCCTCCTCACTTCAACTGGAGCAAGCAGCTCGTCTCCAGTAAGTTCACAGTAGCCTTAGAGTACTTCGAAAGGGCGCCGTACCACCGTTCTCGTTTGGAAGCTTTAAATATCTACATCTCGGAGCACGCTGATTCCTTAGTTAATGCATGGAAACAGTTTACTCTCAGCAGCCCCTCCGGGTTCTTGACCAGACCCCTACTACTACCGCAAATCTATGACATTCTAGCGACTATATCTCATACCCCTTCCCTCAAAACTTCCCTTCCTAAACACCAGAAGGGTGAATTCCCGGCCTCTCAAGAAGCAACAACTTCTGCCGTCACTCCTGCAGACCCTCCCAGATTTGCTAAATCCTCCAAAATCTTCTTTAGTAATCCGGAAGATGATCGACAGATGCATCCTCCTACATTCTCAAGAACATGCGTAATCCAGTGGGCACACTTCCTGCCAACCCCACAGCACACCGAGAAGTTTGTCAATGGTTGGAGGGCAAATCCATTCCGTATGTTGTAACACTCCTAACCGAGGTAAAACGGCTCCATGTCACTTTGAAGCATCTCCATTTATACATTATGGAGGAGGAGGTCAAAGAGGATCTGACAATTAGAGGTCTTCCGGTTGGTTTACAGTCTAAACCAGCTCCGCACCATTCGTGGTCCGAATCCAGGCCCCATCCCTCTCTTTAGGGTGGCCCTGGACAAACCTGGCCAAGAGCAGATATCTACAAGGCGACCAAGACGTTTTCAGACGTAATCACCGTCGAGGCCTACAAACCAGCTTTTCGACCGCAATGCCTTAACTGTAAAAACCTTTTTCAAGGTATGGACGCCTGTGGACTTCCATTTGTTTGCTCCCACTATGGGCAAATCGGCCATGTGCACTCCATCTGCAGCAAGCGCGCCTGCGGTGCCGTATGTAGTAAAAGGGGGCATTAAACACTGCACATTTCATTTTTCCTCCGAGCCCACCTGTGCAAATTGCGGCACCGAGAATTCATGTCGATATGTTAAATGTCCGGCTTGGTAAGAGGTAAGTTATGAAGTCGAAAGCAGCAAGAAGGGTGACAAGTTGACCCAGATACGTGCTCCTCCTAGGGTAACCATCCCTATGGGATTCCCAAAGAGGCCTTTTACTGGTGTCGCTTTCCTGGCATACCTGCTCGAACACCTGTGCATTTCCCTTCTTACGCATTAGCAATCGCCACCACTACGGCGCCACCCCCTTCAAACAAGCAGAATCTTGGCCTGTTCACCCACACCTAACTTCTCCACCAATACACCCTTTTCCTACAACTTCACCTCCACGTCTGTTGCCTATACAACACCCTCCAACCATTCGGCATCACCTTCCATAAGCCATGTCGTAATCTCTCCTTTCAGAGAATTTCCCATCTCCTAGAGATACCACCCAACACCATCGCCTTTAGCGAAGTTACTGATCGCTTTCCTGGACCATTACAAATAAAATTTTCAGCTACACTCATGGAGGCCATTCTGATTAGGTCTCCCCAGACTTCGCCAGAGAGGGCCTCAATCCAGACGCTTTTTACTTTCAGCGTCACTCATATATACTAGGCGCCAGAGCTCTAGCACTCTTCCAGACCTTACGCCTGGGCCACGGTCCAAAGCAAGCACTTGACTTCCAGTCTAGGGTTTTAAAAACTATAAATAAAAAACTTCATGTTTCACCCACACATACCAACCATTATAGGGCCTAGCCCTGATCTACCACGAGACTGAAGTTCTGGCTTCCGGACCTTCAAATGTCCGCTTTCGGTGGCGCGATGACAGCAATCTAACATGAAGAAGGCCGTCACCTTTTCTGTGAAAAAACACACCCCAAGTCCAGAAATGGGCCTGGTAATGCCACCACCTTTACCTTGATCTTACCCCTCTAGCCAGGAGTTGGTCTGTACCAAGAAGTTTTACATGCAGGCAGACAGGTGCAGGCAGTATTGGGTGTGGACACTGTCTGGAAGGGTGGCACTTCACGAGCGGCCGGCCAAGTGCAGAACGCATCGGGCTTGGTCGCCGCGTGGACGGGCGACACCCCACGCGGCCAGTTGCGCCCACAAATGGTTAGAGACAACACTGCCCAAGACAATTACTTGAGACACCACAGACTTCTGTACTGCCCAGATAAAGCCGCACTAAGCGGCTAGATGCTGTGGCAGAACCTGGGCCACTCGACTATTTTACTGGTTGCTAAACCTCAACGCGCTGGAATAGCCGTAATAGTAATCGGAGAGGACGAGGGCTCTACCTAATCATAAATAGAGACCTAAGTCTTATCGCGCATGGGCCGGGAGGCACAAAATTTCATCCGGTACGCGTCAGACCGGAGATGATAGACAACATGCTCACTAAAAACACACCATTCCATTTTGACCTCTCGGTAATAAAGGAGATGGATTCTGACGATCTTTCTCCGAACAAATCCGTCAAACCGTAAATGCACAAAGTTACCGCATCCCTACCATTAAACATAACCCCAGGATCATCCCAAATGAGATTCGGCAGCTGTTCGTAAGCTATGGCAACTGTACCGTCATCTAAAAATAGGAGAAATCTACCAGCGGTTCAAGTCTCTGGCTAGGAGACTGCTCCGAGCTCATAGAAAAACCACCTGGGAAAACACAATGCAAAATATCAACCTCCAGGAAAATAAACTATGGCGGATAATGAAATCGCTTAGAAAAGAAATGAAATGTGTAGTGTTTAACGCCCGCTTTTACTACATACGGCAGCGCAGGCGGTGACACTGATGATACATGAGATGAAGATGGAGCACCGATGGAATGAGATGGCGGGGGAAATCGGAGGTCCCGGAGAAAACCCGCCCCAGCGCCGTGTTGTTCACCACAAATCTCACTTTGCGGTCGCCTGGGATTGAATCCGGGCCGCCTTGGTGAGAGCCAAGTGGTCTAAACACTGAGCCACAGCGCGGCCTCTTAGAAAAGACAAAACTGGGCACCAGCATCTCCTGCATGGCTCTCTTGGGAGACTCGCTTTCGAGGTTCATGAGAAAGCCACAGTGTTTGCAGACTATATGGAGAGTTCAATTTGACCATCGTGGTGCTGTTGGACGTGGAAAAACCCTTTGCAACCACCTGGCATCAGGGTCTTCTGTACAAAATTAAAGAAGTTAATATCCATCCTCCCTATCTCTCACTGATAAGCAGTTTCCTCAGGGATCGTACATTTAGAGTGGGAGTAGAAGGACGGCTTTCAACTGCAAGACCCATAGCCGCGAGAGTCCCGGAAGGTAGTGTACCATCACCGACACTCTTTGCAGCCTACATGTCTGACTTTTCCACGGAACCCCAGTCTATTTACGTAGCAGTATGCGGATGACGTCTTAATAATGGAGCATAATAAAAACATCAATTATTCCCCCCCCCCCCCTACAATGCCATCTCCGAGCAATCAGCAGCTGGAGTGAGAAGCGGAGGATGGCCATCAGCCCAGGGAATAGCTCTGCACGTATACTGGCTGAAGCTCAACGCTGGCGAACACCAAGATCACTGAGGTTGCAGCACAGGCAAATTCCATGAGCTACCTCGGCCAAATACCTCGGTGTTCTTCTTGCCCATGGGATAAAAAAATGTAATGTTTAGTGTTTAACGGCCGCGTTTATTACATACAGCACCGCAGGCGGTGACACTGATGATACAGGAGATGAAGATGGTGCACCAGTGGAATGAGATGGCGGAGGAACCGGAGATCCCGGAGAAAACCCGCTCCAGCTCCGTTTCCACCACAAATCGCACTTCACGGTCACCTGAGATCGAACCCGAGCAGCCTTGCTGAGAGTCGAGAGGTCTAACCACTCAGCCACGGCACTGTTTGCTCGTGGGATAACCTTCACTTCTCACATCAAGGCCAATGCCGGACTCGGACATGCCACACTTAGGCAGCTGTATCTCATCTTCAAATTCAAAATGCCCATACACTGAAACTGCATCTTTATCGGACGGTTATTCTACCCCTGATTCTGTGTGGATTCGAGATCTGGGCATCGGCAACTCCAACCACTGTCCGCAGACTGCTGTACGTAGAACCAAGCATTAAGAATGATCTATGATACTGGGTGCAGTTTCTCATCTTATATCCTACATGACCACTCCAGACTACCATATATTGTGGATATGGTGAGAGACAGAGACAGAGACAGAGAGAGAGAGAGAGAGAGAGAGAGAGAGAGAGAGAGAGAGAGAGAGAGAGAGAGAGAGAGAGAGAGAGAGAGAGAGAGAGAGAGAGAGAGAGAGAGAGAGAGAGAGAGAGAGAGAGAGAGAGAGAATTGTGCCATCCACAATTAACTTGTGTTCCACCTTAATCAGCTGGCAAATACTCAACCATAAAGCTCCTCATAATAGAAAAAGCTATAAATTGCCGAAAAATGCCATGGGTTATTATAAAGTAAGCAGGACCTTCCAGCTACCCTAATCCTCAGACTCAGAAATGAATCTGATATCACTGTCTTACACACACCTCCTACCCCATCTGGTCATACTGCCTGCACACGGCTTCCTACAAGCAGCAACTCAGATGCAGCCAACATTGGGTGTGGTGCTGCGTGGATGGAAGGTGGTCAGTGTGGCCTATGTTCAACAGACCAGAGTAACCCATACCCATACACAAAAGGTTGAGACAAACTATAAACTTTTATAAATGGCCAGATAAAGCCGCACTAAGGGTCTAGGTGCTGAGGCAAAAATTACCCACTCAAGTGAACCAGAGTGACTTGATTCTTTTGCTGAATTGCTAATGACAGGAAGCCAGTTGCTGTCGACTTTTAAATGGAGCTGAGTATTAAATGGAGGGGACATTTCTTTGTACATAATGATTTTAAGTGCCAAGGAAAATGTTATGCTAGAAAATGTAGAAAAGTATTTGGTAATATACTTTAACATAATAGCTGATAAGTTATCACTGTAAGGCTGAATAATTTATGCTAGATGATTGAGTTTAAAATTAGTATTTTCAATAACACTAGCCAGCGATGAAATTCCTGCCTCCAAAGTTTGAATGTTTTTGGGGTATTTTTAGCATGCTGAAATCAAATTCAAAGCCAGAAAGTTCGTATCACTTACAATTTTTTCACATTTTCAATTTTTTGTTTCCTTAGAGTGTAATTTTCTTATGTTGGTAGGAACTTATAGCGTCATTATATATAGTGTAATGCTTTAACCTGTGTAGTTTTATAATGCCAGGATTTGAAAACAAAATGTTTTTAAGATTGTTCATAGTAATAATGGAAGGCACCGGAAGTTTCTTATCTGATATGGGAATTTAGAGTGCACTAATCTGCTACCTTGCCATTAGTGTATCATCAATTAACCTATTATGTGTTTCAAACGGGAAGAGTTCTGGAGTGCAGCTTATCAAATGCATTAGTGCAATCAGCGTTGCCAGCTTGTTACCCCTCTCCTTTTACATTTCCCTCTCTCTCGCACACTCATACAACGTGCAGGTCTACTTGGTGCTAGACATATGGGTAACCAAATTAAATTTTCCAAACTTTTATAATGATGCAGTTGCCAAAATTAAAATTGGAAAAAGCATTTTTACAAATGACGTATATTATTAAATACTATAATTATAGTTTATGAATTACCTGTTTTTCTAACCCAATGGAACTGCCAGTGGCTCACCCATATTGCTGTCAATGTCACTTACGTCAAGAGACAATTCGTCATGTCACTGTCTTTATTGTCTGAGTCTTGCAAATTTATGATTATAGGTTCCAAAATCTCGTCCAGTGCTATTTCTTTCTTAAAGTCGTCTATTTGTAGGTTTTCTGCCTCTCTTATGCAATTTTCAAAGTCCTGTTTAATACCTTGTCAATTTCTTTGTGAACTACTCATTCATCTGTCGGTTTAAAAGTATTATTTCTGTTTGCAACCCTCCATTTTATTTGAGCCTACACCAACTCAATTGGATTATATTGGCAGTGGTAAGACGGGAGGTGTATTACCTCGTGTCCCATTTAAATTGCAAGTTGTTCCAGCTGTTACACTTTTTCCATGTTTTTAAACGGGAAGTACTCAGTTTTAGTTTCTGTTTCCGAAAATTCAAGCCCCTTTTTTTGCAACCGTTCAACAATTTTGTTCTTTCTGCTGGCTGAATTCGGTATTTTATTTGAAATAATTGAATGATACAGCGCATTATCCAGTAGAATAATGCTTCCCTCTTCTAAATAATTCAAGAATCTGTTAAGAAACCATTCTTTATATGTATCAGCTGTCATCTCTTCATGATAGTCTGAGGTACTTTTGAAGAGAAAAATCCATTTGCTTTCTGGTAGGAACCCTGTCTTAGCAGATCCTGCATGACAAATGATGAGCCAATTGCCTTTTTCAACAGGTACCTTTAGGTCATCCTTGTTTGAGAAGTCTTGCCAGACTGACTTTTGAGACTCCATGTCTCGTCTAAGTAACAGATAGGTCTCGTATCACCAGAATTTCTAATTTCATGCATTTTGCGTAATAATTTTCATCTTGGCACAACAATGTCACTCCTAAAAGTAAAAACTTGAAAGAAGCGTAGGGACAGTGAAGGACAAATTAGTACAAAAGTGAATCGAGAATATATTGACACATTGCTTCACTCACACTGTTTATTCACAGGACATGTTTCAAGAGCTCTTGCTCCTATCCTCAGCTGATACTCGATTAGTGTAAGTTGTAGTGGTTTCTTCTTTCTCCGTATTGTCAATAGATGGCGTGATGTACTTGTCAAAGATGTCCGGTGGTGGAGTTTCAAAATTCATGACTCTATGACAATTTTTGTTAATGAAGATTTTTTTCCATACGGAAAGGTCTATGGGGTGATTAACGTATTTTATTAGAGATGTTTCCAAATTGATGTCATGTCTAGTATTCCAAAAATGAAAAGCCACTGCTGATTTTTCTGTTTCACCATTTTTAATGTTTCTTAGATGTTCTTTAGTTCTGATGTTAATATTTCTTTTTGTTTTTCCTATATAAATTTTAGGGCAAGTTTCACATTTGATCTCATAGATTCCTGGTCTTTCTTTGGTAGTGATTGAATTTTTGGGAGGGCCTTTCAATCACTACCAAAGAAAAGCCAGGAATCTATGAGATCAAATGTGAAACTTGCCCTAAAATTTATATAGGAAAAACAAAAAGAAATATTAACATCAGAACTAAAGAACATCTAAGAAACATTAAAAATGGTGAAACAGAAAAATCAGCAGTGGCTTTTCATTTTTTGAATACTAGACATGACATCAATTTGGAAACATCTCTAATAAAATACGTTAATCACCCCATAGACCTTTCCGTATGGGAAAAAATCTTCACTAACAAAAAATCGTCATAGAGTCATGAATTTTGAAACTCCACCACCAGACATCTTTGACAAGTACATCACGCCATCTATTGACAATATGGAGAAAGAAGAAACCACTACAACTTACACTAATCGAGTATCAGCTGAGGATAGGAGCAAGAGCTCTTGAAACATGTCCTGTGAATAAACAGTGTGAGTGAAGCAATGTGTCAATATATTCTCGATTCACTTTTGTACTAATGTCACTCCTTTCCATTAAAAATTGACACCCATCCTTTGCGTTCCTGTACCTGAACCCTAATCCCCTCAAAATTCTGATGACTTTGACCCAGTGTATGAAATTTTAGTTCTAAGAGCACAAGTTATTTTCTGTATAGTTGGAAATTCACCTTGGTCATAAAACTTGAGCACAGTTCTACGTACAATGTCCTTAACAAAGTCACTTCAATTTGTAACCTTCTTCGGAGGACCAACATGTTTTCTGGGCAACAAACATTTGGGCACCACTGGGATCAGATTTTCTTGCCTCTCCACAAATGTGGGACACTTGCTTTACCTACACCACATGCTTCAGCAGTAAGCTGTTGAGCATTTTTGAAATCAAGCTGATTTCTATATTCCTCATTGCCCAATTTTCTGAAGAACATGTAGACGTTAAAAATAATACTTTGAACCTGACTTCACAGTATCTCCCTCTTTACTCACCACTAAATTCACCACAAGAAGCCATTGCATTATTTAACTCTTACTCTGCTGTTGTGTAAAGAACAACTGACTAATGTTGATTTGAACTCTCCAGAGTAAATAAATACTGCTCATCCAGCATTCTTTCATAAACATAAGCATACAGCATTCCACAGGCTAACAGGAAATGAATTTAACACCTTGGCTTATTCAAAGTAATTCTTTAATCATGTTATTTCAATAGTTTAAATTTCAGTTCTAATTACAAGTATATGTACACAATACAAACCAACCAATAGTGAGTGCTTTACCTCACAGTGCGCCAGTAAATATATTGATATTTGTTTATATTATGAAAACTATTTGAGCTGATACTCTTTTACATTGTTTTTAAACGGAAGAACTGAATAAAACTGCTTTGAACTCTAGACTAAATAGAGATTATGAACCATTCATCAACAAAGATATGTGACCAGATACATTCTGTCAGGCCAGCAGGAAGTGTACTGTTTCCTCTTGCTCAAATTTAACAAACACCTTGACTTATTCTAAGTAATTATTTTATCATACCATGTCAAATGTTTACATTTCAGTTCTGAGTAATTACGATGCATTGTTATAACGTAACACTGCTTTATTTATTTGTATTAGGAAAACTATTTGAGCTAAAAATATGGATTTTTTATGGTTATGATGGATACATTACTATCTACCTTCCACATGGATCCGTTTTCGCAAAATATGAATTTCTGTCTTAGTGCCAATAGTTTTTAATAGAGATTGATTATGTTGGCACTCACTACACACCACTTAGGGGGATTGCAATACCACTACGCTGAAAGACTCCAAATGGGTGCTCACCTAGTAACGCTCAAGGACAAACATCATCCCATTTAAAATAATGCTATAACTATGAAGCCTGGGACTTGAGTACATGCAGCATAGTAAGTTACCACAAATGGTGCATATCTCATTGTATATGAGAACCCATAGTGGTTTACTGGGAAAAACGTAAGTCAGTTGGAGAATTTAATGTCAGGCTGACATGTTGTTCAGGGCAACCCAATGGTTAAGAGCAACAGGATGGAGAACGGGATATCCATGTTTCAAATACTGGCAATAGCATACCTCTACCTATCTTTTGAGTATCATTATTGACATTTCATTCTCTGACACATTTTAATACTTCCTCTCTTCATAATAAATTGTTGGTTTCACCACAGTATGTAAAAGAAGTGATAGTAAAAGAAGTGGATGGTTTGGGATGAGGTTTTCAAGAGATGGGTGGTAGGTTACATAGTCTAAACGTGCTCAAATAAAAGACAGATTAACCATGGAAGCCGTTAAAACGTTTGTATCATGATCCAACACTACAAACAAATTGGCTAGAAAACGTATACAAGATAGTAGAGTCAGAGATGATGTATAAAGTAAAAATCTGGGGAATGTCAGTGCAATGGTTAAAAACAGATTTGGGACATAGGATGTTTTGCATAGAAGTTCCGGATTTATCAAAGTGGCCAACAAGAGGAGCAAGTATAGGAGAGTAGCAAGGAAAGTTATAATATTGATTCAGATGTTTAAAGCTGAATGTTACAATAAATAAGTTTGTCTGCAGAAACTTGGCCTAGGGTATTCATCCACTTTACATACCATAGTCATTCCGGTACTGTAGTGCTTTCAATTTTCTTTTCTGCTCTTTATTGTACATTTTCACTTTACATAAATCTGTTCCACACTGCTGCATTCCTGAAGCCGACCTACCTGACCCATGGTCTTTTTGGGGGGTTTCCCGGGTCGCCAGGTGAATGCTGGGTAGGTTAATTACATCCCCCATACTTCCTGTTCCTCCATTTCATCTTCATTATTATTTCACACCATCTCTCATCTAGTAATCTCTTTCAGGATAGAAGTGTCGAGACTCCTTGGATCGGTCAGCTGCCCTCTGTTCCCTCTCGCCTCATCTTATTCCCTCCATAATAATCCTAATCCTACTACACATACAACTTGGGCATTAATTTACGGGAAAGCCTTTAAAAATTAGTGCCAGATTTTTTAAATATATAGCTTGTTATGCTGTTTGGACCTTGCTAGAGTTATAAATAAAATAACTATGTTTGCTTTTTTAGCAATTAAAAGTATTTGAAGCTTAAGATAATGACACTAACTGAAACCTACTGATGAATTTTGTGTAGCTAGCAAGTAGCCTTTTCATCCTCATTAAATTTCACAATGGTAAATTTTAAAGGAAGACAAATGAATCCTACACAAGAAAGATTGATTTAAAATACACAATTTATGTTAATTTTTGAAGCATCAGTCATTTTCAAAACAGATAATGTTCGTTTAGCTTGTAACTTTTAAGCTGTACACTTTGAAATGTTATGTGACTGTTGCTTTAAGCTTATGATTAAAGTATATCAACTAATTTTTTAATATTTGAAGTACTGTCAGATTCTTATACTATAAAATATTTATTTATCTCACTAATACTATATTATTATCAAGGATAGAATTTTAAGTGTTTGCATGGATAATTATTTTTGAATACATATAAAATGACTGCAATGCTGTATATAAGAATTTTAATGCGGCGGCGGCGGCAGTAGTAGTAGTAATGCTTGCAGTGATAATTATCATAGTCAATACACTCTTACAGCAGCATCTGACACTGTCATATCTATACAATTAATTGAATTGCAATATTAGTTATTTATAAAATTACAATATAACACCTGTATGATATGAGCAGGAGCAAAGCTCCACGTTGATCTGTGCAACTCTGCACTACACCACGGGTAGCTGATGTAATAGCAATTTTGAAGGGATTTGCCAAAGGAAAGAGGAAACTGCAGTCTTTCTGTTATTTACACAATTTAACAAAGCTTCTGTACTTTGAGAAACTGTAAAATGAAATTCCAACTAAATCTTGAGTGTCCCGATTCAAGTATTCTTATAAATACCTGTAATATTTATAAATTACAGCACTCTCCAATCATGCATGTGACAATATGTTGATTTAAGGATATTAATATCACCATACTTTGCTGTCTCAATAGTACAGTCCTGAGTTCATTTTTTTTACAGGATATTTCTGCGTGTATATGGCAAGTTAAATCCTCTTCTGTGTGTGCTCCCAATAATTTTAAGTTTTTTACTTGTTCTAAAGCAATATTGTTAATGTTTATATTTACATTATCTTTCTGTAATGCCATGAATTTTGTTTTTCCTATATTTCATTTAAGTCCATTACTTAGCAAGTACTGTGATATTTCAACAACTGCACTTGTCAGTTTTTCTTCTAAGCCTTCTTTACCATCACTCCAAAATAATATAGATATATCATCTGCTTAAGAGATCACCTTGCTGTTTTCCGGTTCAGGTAAATTATTTATATAGTCAGGAATAGTGTAGGTCCCAGTACTAATCCCTGTGGTATCCCGGAATTTACCATGTTAGCCTGATTTAATAGTGTGTATAATATCATCCTTTTTTCAATTTATTTCTGTACATTGGACATGGTTTTTAACATATAGTGCTCCTAATTTATTAATTTGTCCTCTCAAACCATAGTGTTCTAATTTTGAAATTAGGTGATCATGAGATACTGAGTTGGAAGTTTTGGAGAGGTTTAACCCAAGAGCCTACCGCTGGGGTATAAAGTACCCCAATCTTACATTTTTGCATGTGACAACTTGATTCCATCAGCCTGTTACACTTGCTATTCGTTCACTGTTTTTTTGAGCATGTGTTGATATGTTCATGTCCTGTTTTGAAAGTGTGAAGGATTGTTTATAGTTGTGTTTGCTTAGTGTTGTCGAGCTGGGGTATAAAATTCCCTGTGCACCTAAATAATCTTATTTAACCGAGTTGCTGTCATAATTACAAACATGTGCGAGTGTGTGCGTGCAATAATAGTAGCTATAACTCTGTAGCAATAAAAATGCTTTTTCACATAGGAAAATAACTCCAGAAGAAATGCTGAAGATATTCAATGAACTTCCAGAAGATGACCTGGTAGACACCAGTGAATCAAGCAAAGAAGTAGTAAATGAATAAAGTGACCACAACACTAATTCTGAACAAATTGATGTACAGGAGTCTGTCTCTTAGTTCTGAAAACTGTTTTTCTGGGAAAGATGGCTATTGCAAACATTTTCTTGGGCCGAAAAGTTCAGCAAGTATTCCTAGAGATGAACTCTCACCTTTTCATGCCATTGTCAATTTTGACAATTTTTTTACATAAAGATTAAAAAAAATGGACAACAAACTCACTTTTGGTATTTACAGAAATCTGACACACACTGATAATTATAATAAGAACAGTTTCAACCCAAAACAACACTAACATGCCATTTTTAAAAGTTTAATCTTTCGGATGATCAACTTTCCACTAAAAAGTGAAGATTATCAAAAAGAATACCTATACATAAAAAAGGTAGCTATGTTCAATGGTTTCAACCCAAATTTAGAGGACAAAAAAAAAAAAAAATAAACTCAACAAGACCAAGAAAATGAAAGAAATCAGCACCCTGGAACCTACAGGAGCAAAAGAGAACAATATTTTTAGGAAACTTACCATCCACCCAGCCCACAATAAATTCCAAAAAATCTTCTCAACACAAAACATAGTTCTTGCTCCTCAAAATAGAATCAATATCAAGAATTTGTTAAAAGGTCCCCCAAAAAATTCAATTACTACAAAAGAAAAACCAGGAATCTATGAGATCAAATGTGAAACTTGCTCTAAAATTTATATGGGAAAAACAAAAAGAAATATAGACATCAGAACTGAAGAACATATAAGAAACATTAAAAACAGTGAAATAGAAAAATCAGCAAGAGCTTTTCTTTTTTTGAATACCAGACATGACATGAACTTGGAGACAACTTTAATAAAACATGTTAATCATCCCATAGATCTTTCCATATGGGACAAAATCTTCATTAACGCAAAATGTTACAGAATTATGAACTTCGAAACTCCACCACCAGACATCTTTGACAAATACATCAGGCCATCTGCACTAGTCTAGAACCAGCTGATGATGGGAGCAACAGCTCTTGAAGCATGTCCTGTGAGAAACAGTGTTAGTAAAGCAATGTATCAATATCTTCTCGATTCACTTTTATTTTGACATAAATGTCTAAAGAATGTGACATATGCTGCTACTTTCCATCAGAGACCACCACCGAGTTCCTTTATATCTGTTTGCTTGCTTTTCTGTCAGTAAACTATTATTCATGCATTCTGTTTTTACAAGTGGCAGTCGATGAATTTTATAACAAGGGAAGTACTTATAAAAAAACTGCTATCACAACTGCAACTCATTTTTTCTACAATAAATACTACAATTACATCCACTACTCTTATTGCTACTACCAATAAATAATAATAATAATAATACAAATAATAATAAATAATAATAATAAATAATAATAATTAATAATAATAATAATAATGATAATAATGATAATAATGATAATGATAATGATAATGATAATGATAATGATAATGATAATGATAATGATAATAATAATAATAATAATAATAATAATAATAATAATAATAATAATAATAATAATAATAATAATAATAATAATAATAATAATAATAATAATAATAATAATAATAATAATAATAATAATAATAATAATAATAATAATGTGACTTTGTGAGTTCGTGAAATAACAAGACGAGGTTACAAAACACAAAAACTACACTTTATTTTCGTAGCAAATACATTCTTCACCTTACAATTTGATAGCAACCTCAAAAACTGTTTTATTTTTCAAACAAAACACTCAACTGTCTCTCGCTTCCGGTAATGATCGGCCCCGAAGTTTTCCGAATCTCCACTGGCCGTCATTTATCATCGGCTTCGCGAGTCTACTGCCAGGGTGACACTGCTCCCTCCTCAAGGCTGGTCGTCCCGAACAGCGCCTTCGTAGCGGGCCAGGCGATCCAGGTGTACCACTAACATCTTTCCTCGGGGCACCTTCTGGATGCGGTAGACCACGTCGTTAATCCTCTTCACCACACGGTACGGTCCTTGCTATGGCTGCTGAAGCTTTGGACAGCGTCCCTTGGTCCGGGTCGGGCGGTACAACCAGACCAGGTCACCTTGATGGAACCCTTGGCTGTTGGCTTGCCTGTCGTCTCGGGTTTTCATGCGGTCGCTCGCCCTTCTGGATGTTCTGGCGAGCCATCTCGTGCATGTCGTGGAGGTGGTCCACCGGGTTCTCCACATCCCTCAAGAGTGGCCCCAAGTCTGCGTCCGCCAGCTGCTCCCTCCTCAGGCCTGCGCTATCCCAGCCATCCGCAGGCATTGCCGTGACTACTCGAACTGCTGCGGCACGCTCCTTCTCCTCCACTCTTGTGCATTGGCCGCACTCTTTTGGACAGGGTCTTCGGGACATAGCGTCCGCGTTACTGTGACTCTTCCCTCTGCGATGTTCCGAGGTGAAGTCGTACTCCTGCAGCCTCTGAACCCCACCTGCTGTCTGGCCTTCCGGTCGCGCCGTCACTATCACTTCGCTCCTCGCGGGGACAACCACGTCTTCGCTCAAGACGACCCTGCCAATTCCAAGGCACTCTTCTGATTGACGGAGTATAACCTCTTCCCCGTTGAGCCGCAGGACCTTCCTGCCGACGTCGAACGTCGCCTCGTGGCTCCTGAGGGCATCCAGTCCCAGAATCACCTCCTCAGCCACCTTCGCGACGAACACCCACAGACGCACGGCACTCTGTCCCAAGGTCAGCTCCAGCAGGGCCTTCTTCTCCACAGGCATGGTGTCGCCCGATGCCGTCACAAGCTGGTATGATCGGCTCGGCTTCCTCGTCGGCAAACCCTTCGCCACGTCAGGTCTGATGATGGTCACGGCCACCCCGGTGTCCACCAGCACGCGGCAACGGCTTTCCTCTTACCCAGCCGTCCGCGATGAGGTCATCCATCCGCCGGCTGACGGCGCGGATTGTCACTCGAGGGGATGGTGGCAATGGCGCCGGCGTACGCCGGGCCTTACTCGTTCTTCCCGCTGCCCTTCCTGGTGTGGGCAGTCTCTCTGCAGGTGCCCGGGCTGTCCACACCCCCAACATAGGCCACTAGGTGTTCGCCGGCGTCCCACAGCTGGTCTTCTGTCTCCGGCGTAGCGGACACTCCTCGTTCTCGACGTCGGGATAGATGCTACCTTGGCCGCCTCCATCCTTAATACCGCTGTCAGCGCCTCGTGGATGGTTTTATAATCGCCGAGCATTAGGCGCTGACGAATCTCCGTGTCCCGTACCCCGTCGACAAAGTTGTAGGCGGCTTCCCGGGATACGAACTCCAGTGGCAGGTCAACCAAGGCCTTGCTAGCTAGCTGGTCAATCGCTATGGCGAACTCCTGCAGCGTCTCCCCCGGCTGCTCTGACCTTGCCTTTAGTTGGCTGTGGTACGCTGCGGCTAAGCGGTGGTTCCCGAAACGATTCTCCAGGGCCTCCCAGATGTCCTTGGGCGCCGCCGTTGTCTGCACCGCGTTTAGGACTTCCGCGGCCCGTCCCTGGAGGCTGGCTATTAGCTGTGTGACCTCCTCCTCCGGTGACCATCTGTTGTGCTTGGCCACTGTGTCGAACTGGCGGCGGAAGACCTCAAATTTTGACGCGCCGTCATATTTCGGCGGTTTGACGCGCGCAGATGTGTCGCGTCCCGGCGCGTCGGCCTTCAAATCCTTCAGTTTCCTGCCGACGACGTGCTCTACTATGGCGTTCAGGGACTTGACGCTGTTGTCGGCCTTTCCCTCCAGGACGTCAACGCGGCTCACCAGGTCCTCGACGCGCTCGTCCACTTAGTCCATCCGCTTGCCCAGCTCCGTCACGTTATCCCTCACGCCGGCCAACTGTTCTTCAAACTTCACGGCAAGGGCCTCGTTTGCCGCTTTCATCTCCGTGGCCAGGCTGTCGTTCGCTGCCATTATTTCTGTGGTGCAACTGATCCAGTAATGTCCAACAATCTGTACAATGTGGAGGTGATCGTAGAAATGAAAGTGTTTTAGTGTTTCAGTGTAATATAGTATCCTGTGAAATCTTTAGGGGAGGGACCCCCTCCCCTCAAATTAAATATAATTTTGAGTAGTGTTAATAGTATATATTTTTGGGGGAGGTGCTTTGCCCCTCCCCGTGGTGTTTAAAGTGAATGATGAAGTTTATTTGTGGTTTAGTTTAGGGAGGGATTTTCCTTCCCCGGTGTAAGATGATGAGAGAAGTGTTGTAAGTAATAATGTGGTGTAGTAATGGATGAGTAAAGTTTTTTTTTTTTTTTTTTTTGATGGTTGTTTTGTAGTGAAGGATATTGGTGAATTGAGTTATGGATTATTATTATGGATAATTTGAGTGAAAGATGAAGGAGGATTTTAATGAATTATTTTAAGAAGTGGATATTTGGAAAAATGGATTTAAGGAGTTGATTTGATAAATTATGGAGATGTTATTTTATTTAAATTTGGTGTAAAATGAGGATTGTTAAATTTGAGAAAGTGTGTTTTGAGAAATTATAGAATAGGAATTTATATATATATATATATATATATATATATATATATAATTATGTTGAAGATTTAGGAGATTTAATAGTTGAAATGTGTTTTGGTATAATGTTAATTTGATATTTTTGTCTTAATAAGGTAAAAAAATTAAATTATAAATAGATGAAATAAATAAATTAAATTGAATTGTTTGGTTTGGTTGTTTGAAGGATATTGTAATGGTTTAATTTTGAAATATATGAAAGTTATTGAATGTATAGTTATTGTTTGTTTAATATGTTTGAATTGTATTGTTATCTTTTGAATTTGAAATTTATATTTTATTTGATATAAAGTAGATTTGAAAAAAAAAAAAATATATTGATTGTTGTAGAATTAAAAATAATAATTGAATTTGTTTGTTTGTATAAATTGATATAATGTATTTTAATTTGTTTAAAGAATTTGGAGTTAATAATTTGTAAATCCCGTGATTGTTGTAATGTAAATTTTATGAATTATTTTTATATAAGTTTTTGGTTAAATGTTTTGTAAGTTTTTAAGAAGGTTTTGTATCAGTTATAAGTTTTAAATGTACTGGTTACCAGTACATTAAGTATCGGTTTCCGGTATTGTAGTCTTATTTTGTAATTGTAGCTGGTTGCCAGTTATTTGTATACTGGATTCCAGTAAATTTTTATTAGTTAAATTGTAAATTTTAAAATTGGTAGTTTTTGTATTTGTTTAAAATTTTCTCTTTTTTTTTTCTTTTAATTTTTGTTTTATTTTATTATCTGAAAAACGATTGTTTAAATTGTATTTTTGTATTTATGTGGTAGTTAATAAATTAGAATTTGGAAATCATGTCCCGGTATAAGAAATTAGGTACCGGGATTAGATTTTCAGATTTTATTTATTTATTTATTTATTTATTTATTTTGTGGTCAATTCTGTCTTTATTTGTTTCAACTCCGCGGTCAGGTTGTTATTTGCCGCTTCTGTTTTTGCAGCGAGGTTTTCATTTGCCGTCTTCATTTCTTCCATTTTCTCTAAAATCTTTGCCAATGCAGCTTCCATTGTCGTATATCCCACTTCTGACACCAGTTGTGACTTTGTGGGTTCGTGAAAATCAAAAGTCGAGGCTTCAAACACCAAAACTGCACTTTATTTTCCTAGCAAATACATTCTTCACATCACAATTTGCTAGCTAACCTAAAAACTGTTTTATTTTTCAAACAAAACACTCAACTGTCTCTCGCTTCCAGTAACGATCGGCGCCTAAGTTTTCCGAGTCTCCACCGGCTATCATTTATCATTGGCTTCGCGAGTCTACCGCCAGGGTGACAATAATAATATTAATAATAATAATAATAATAATAATAATAATAATAATAATAATAATAATAATAAAAAAACTAACCCACTTAAATTTTCTTCTCTCACTTGAAAACCAATTCAATCTGTCTCTCCTTTTTGATAAATTCATCTATCACTAATCTGTAGAATTCCTCTTTATTTTCCGATGATTTCAGTTTTAGCAGTTTTTTTCTCTATAGCCAGCACAAACAAATTTGAGAGTCTTTGCTGCCCTTAATTGTTTCTGCAGTAAGTATTAATTCGACGATGTGCTGAAAAAGAACGTTTGACACTTGCGTTGGACACTGGGATTGTGGAAATCAATGTGCACAACTTGAATAGTTCACAAAAAAGGACAATGACGAACCACTAGATTTCAAATACATCATTAGTTTTTGAACTCCCAACGACAGATACTTATTTGAGGTATAAAGTACACTGAGTTCACTTCTACGGCGAGCAATGTCAAAATACTGACAATAACTTTCTTTCAGTGAAAGGAATCCTTCTTCAGGAAATTTCTGTGTAATATTATTTTGGTCAATTAATTGAACAAATTTTAACTTTTTCTAAACCTTCAAACCTAATTTGATTTTGTATATTAAAAAATATTTAACAATAGATTTGGCTTTAATCTTTTTACCAAAGTCGTTTTGACATCTTTTCTTTTGCAGTTCGTAATTCTCATTACATTTATCCCATACTGTACCAAATTAGTTTCTCTTTTCTTGTAGAGTGGCATTTGAAAAAAATTTGTTCTGAAAAACCATCGTTTGCGAAACATGTCCTCAATATAGGTAAGTATGTGAAGCCGATGTGTAATAAATACGATTCATCTATAATTTAATAATTGTTTCGCTTCACTGTGGTGTTCCAATACAGTTAAATTTCGATACATAAATTATAGTTCAAATCGTACTTGTTAGGAATGTTCACCACTAATACATCCATTTTCCTCATTTCCTCCCTTTGCAGATCTCAGAAACATGTCCAGTCAATCAAAATTCAGTTGTTTCAAATGCTGACTAATCATTCTATTTCTAGGAAGAAATATACAAATCTTTATGTATCACTCCACTAAGCACATGGAGGTACAACAGGAACTAAGTACCTGTGAGAGGAAATTGTAGCAGATAACTTGGAATAGGTTATATTCATTAGTTTGGGGATCATTTGTACTGATTATTTTGTACTTCTTATTCACATATTTTGTCTTACATCTAAAACTACAACACAGTACACAAATAAAAGTAGTTTGTCTATGCAAAAGCTGTGATTGAAGATGTTGGATTAAATTACAATTAACCTTAGGCTTTAGAAATCATCACTCTTATCACTTATATTAACATCACTACTCTTCAAAGTATAAACTTGGAAGAAGCGTAGGGACAGTGAAGCACAAATTGGTACAAAAGTGAATCGAGAAGATATTGACACATTGCTTCACTCACACTGTTTATTCACAGGATATTGATAGGAGCAAGAGCTCTTGAAACATGTCCTGTGAATAAACAGTGTGAGTGAAGCAATGTGTCAATATTTTCTCGATTCACTTTTGTATCACTACTCTTACTTTTAACATTTTATTATAAGCTAATTTAAGAAAATAATGAGCATTATAAATTAGAAAATACAACACAAAACAAATATAATGCAATCCGAGCAGAACCAACTATTTTGAACCACTAACAATAAAAACCTAAATTATTGCTAAACAACAGCTAGCAAGTAATTAAAATTATAGTATGAGGCAACTAAGACTCTGTACTTCATGCAGCATAAATTTTCTTTCAACGTATTTCGCCTCCACTTGGAAGGTATTATCAAGAAATTGTCGACACTTATAAATATATGCCTTCAAGTGGAGGCGAAGCACATTGAAATAAAATTTGTGGTATGTGAAGTATAGAGTGCCTCAGTCGACTCATACTATAATTTTAATTATTACATTACTTCACAGTGTTAATTCCAATTTACCTTTTCAAACAGCTAATAAAATTCATTTTTAATTAGAATTGGTCTTGATACAACTGTAGCATTAATTTATGGTTGTCCTCGACTTAAATCTTAATAGCAAAAGAGTTGAGAACCTGCTTTGTTAGTAGTTGTAGTTTACAATGAATTGGTTATCAATACAACAGTAAACTGTAAGGCACTTTATTAAACATAGTTTGTGCAAGATCATACAACAAAATAGCAGTTAAATACAATATAATGTTTATTAGCCACAGGAATTAATATAGAATTATAGGCATTGTCAATATAGTTAGAGTATTTTACAACATTTACAATTCATCTATGAGGTATTTACAATCTAAAGTTTACAGATAATTTACACAAATTACTATTCACACTTGTAAACATTAAGATACTTGAGTACAATACAGATCAACTCAGTTATGAATATTTATGCAGACACTGACTCTAATATTACACTTAATTTTAATGCTTTGGCCAGTTAAAGCTCTTCATTGATGAGTCTTCCAATCTCGGACACATGAAACAAGAATAGCAATAGAATACATTAGTACAATTATGTACAACAAGCTGATTAATTTATACTTTACCTGAATTGTATTCTAAGTTTTTTTTTCTTTTTTTTTTAAGAGATTACACAGCTCTGCCTTAAACTTATTTACAGAGGGTATGTTTTTTAAATGATTTGGCAAGTGGTTATATAGCTTTAAACCCATGTATTTGACAGAAGTCTCAAATAGTTTTCTTTTATGAATATAGCTGTGTAATTTGTCTTTATTACGTGTTATGGGTGTGTATTTCAGCATTTGTGACATAGTTTGCAGTATTAGTTTTCATGTAAATCAATAGCTGTTTCATACATAAACTTTGTAGGGTCAAGATATTCAAATCTCTGAAATGATTTCTGCAGCTTTCCATTTTTGGAATACCAACCATAATTCGTAATGCTTTCTTTTGTAGCTTAAATATCTTACTATTTGTAGCATTTCCCCATAATAGTAGTCCATATGATGGTAGTAAACAAAAGTAGGCAAAGCAACAGGTTCTGAGTGCAGTAAATTCTACTTGAGGCTTCAGCTGATGTAAAAGAAAACAAACATGGCTCAGCTTCTCTGCTAACTTTTCTATATGTTTGTCCCAAATTAAATTTTTGTCTACACATAGTCCTAAGAATTTAGTTTGCTGTTCAAAATTTACCAATCTGGAGCCAATTCTGATGCAAGGATTTCCCATTTTCCTACTAACCTTGTGCTGAAAATTGAGGGCTACTGTTTTTTCTTCATTTACGAGCAACTTATTGATTTTAAACCTATTTAATACTTTTACTACAGCTGGTGCTATATTTTGCTGAAGGCTATCATCATCCTTTCTGCAATGAAAATACTTGTATCATCTGCAAAGAGTGTGATATTAGCATCTAAATTGTTCAGAAGACATAACGGGAGATCATATATATATATATATATATATATATATATATATATATATATATATATATATATATATATAGTAAACATAACAGGGGCCCAGAATAGATCCTTGAGGAACCCCTGATACTACTGGTCTTTTTTTGTGATAACTCCTTATTGATTTCTTTTTGGCCTCTTTCTGTGAAAGTGAGCTCAACAACCTGCTCTCTCATTTCCAAGGTAATGATTCAAACCAATTGAAGGCCACCCCTCTTACATCATATTTATATAGGTTGTTTAACAGAATATCGTGATCCACTATGTCAAAGGCTTTGGCTAGATCAAAAAATAATCCCATCCCAACTTCTCTTCTCTCCAGTACATCATAGATACTTTCAACAAAATTGATCACTGCCAGACTAGTAGATTTCTTGCTTTAAGTGTACATGTTACAAAGAACATACCTAATGTACGGTTTGGGGGGAGCTTAAGCCAGGATACAGATAAAGATGTTAGTTGCATGGGTTTTTTACTTCAAAAATATTACCTTTTATATGATTTGATTGCTAATAGCTTACAGCTGGAAAGGTGAATGACCTACATGTTTCTAGATTGGAGATTACCTAGGTTAACACATAGTTTGAATAACTGAAAGCTTACAAGTTATTTACATAGAGAACTAATAATAACACAGGGGAGAAATTGGAAGTACAAACAAAACCTATTAATTCCTACTCAATCTCACTACATCTTCTGTCATGAGAGAAGCTCGCAAAAAAGAATTTGTCAAGCACAATCAACAAAACGGTTTTTTCCCTTCATGTTTCAATGGTTTTCCAGGTTTCGTTTTTCCACATGCTATAATTTTTTATTATCTTAAATTGTCATTAATGGTCAAAAATGCGAAAATCAGCTTGAAAATGCATTTGATGCAGTCCCATTTAAGACAATAAATTTGTAATTGGAACAGCAAATTCAAAAGAGATGAATGACCTTATTAGTGATGAATTTCATGACAAACACCTATGAATTGCTGTTACTGATAAAAAATACCACAGCTGTTCAAGCAACGTTTGAAGAAAATCAATATATACCTTAGGAATTTATTTCGGCAACACTAGGCACTGGTATGAGTGAAATCCAAAAAAGTCCGAAGCATTTTACATATAAGTTAGATGTGAGAAAATCTTATTGTTGAAGGATTCCATGTAGACTGACACCTGATGGAAAACAACAATACTTTATTGGTGTACAAAAACTCAGAAAATATTCCAAGGTGGCCCTTCAAATAAGTTTGGAATACCATTATTTGTGATGAATCTTGGTTTTATTGTTTTAATTAACATTATTTATTTTTTGAAGAGAAAAATCAATCGGCTTAGTGGGTATTTTGAAAAGAACCTAAGCCTACAAAAGATTGATGAATTTGCAGCGCTGGAACAGGGTGGTTTCTTACTTTTTATCTAAAATGGGCTATATTGCTACTTCAGCATTAAAAGATATATGTACCATTACTGCCAATTGGTATATCAATATCTGAGAGCCATAAATTTTTAAAAAAGGTTTGTCAGAAATACCCAAAAGGGAAAATAATTACTCATGACAATACATTGTTGTTTACAGGAAAACTTAACAATATTTATTTCATTTTCTAAAAAATGCAAATTTTGCCCTCTTAATCAGTATTTGAAATCTACAGTGGAAGTCCTGTCAAGGCTGAGGTATAAAAGAGAAGAAACTGCAGTCAGGAAGTAGGAAAGGAACTACTTTGAAGGGATGAAAAAAAAAAAAAAGAGTTGTCTTAAAACTTGTGAAGTAATATCAGAAGGAGCAGAAGAGCTTTTAAGGATATTGTTGGAAGCTCCCATTAGATAGGTTTCCATTTTGTACTGTTGGAGTCTGCATTTTGTTTCGTATTTTAAAGTTATATTAATATTTTACACTATTCAAAGTATAAAAATTGAAATAAGTGTAGAGCTAGTGAAGCACAAGTTAAAATAAAAGTGAATTGAGAAGTCGAGACATTGCTTCTTGATTTACTTTTATTTTACACTATGTTTACTCAGCTTATGGAAAATATGATAATAAATTTCTTGCAGTGCAACATGAACAATAAAGATGCCTCCTTATATCTATAAAAAAAGTAGAGGAAAAGAAAAAATATTTATTTTGTATGTGAATATTAAAAACAAATTTACCTTCCAGCTTTGTGTTTATCCACGTTTGAAAAAATCTTTAAAGTTTTATATTAGAAATAAAAGTAATAGACAATTTAAAAACACACAATAAATGTTATTTTATTGCTATAATTTGTATTTCAGTATGGAATTTAAAAAATGTAATTCCCAAAAAATTAAATTTTGTGCAATTAACAACTTTTGAGAAACTGCCCCTCCACTGTTCTTCAGCTTAAACTTCATATCGAATTCAGTGATGGGGTACTTGCTTATTGTGAAGGTTTCATTTTAATGTAATCATGCCAAAAGTAAAAGTGAGCAACCAAACTAATTTACAGTATCAATGTTAAATTAATTGGGAGTCGATTAATTTAATTTATACAACAACACTGTTTTCAACACTTCCATGAAAGGAAGTATCAATGTTAATGAACTGCAAAATCACTATCTCCAATTAAATTTAGTACCTATAAATGTTAGCAACGTAGTAAAAAATAAAGGATTTAAAAAGAAAAAAACACACACACGCACACCTGCACACACGCGCGTGCACACACACCATCTTATCAAAGGTGTGAGAGTGTAGAAATCCTAGCTGGCAAAGGCTCTTAACTGCCTAGTAAAATAGCACTAAAATCAGAGCAAATAGCTGTTCTATATCGACCCTAAGTTTGTATGCGGTGGGGAGAAGCATTTTCCAACAGAAGGATATATTGTCAATTGCAACGAAGACATTGGGTGTGTGCAGAACTAAAACCATGATCACTGTTGAAAAGTAGAATCAGTACCGGCATGTTGCCAAAGTAGCTTAGTGGTACAGCAGCTGCACATACAGCATAAGATTCATGGATCAAATACGGGCTATGGCATTGAATTTTCAGTTCTGTTTCTACCTCTCAAAATTTGGCCTATACATTGTTTGTGTCTGTTAGAACATCCAATACCACTGATTGCCCTCATATATGAAAACTATGAGTACTCCAACATAGTTTCAGAGCTTGTAGGCTGTGGTCCAGTCAATGAATTAGTTGATGTTTCACTTAAGTCGTTGGGCATCTTCAGAGAAGGAGTCTCTTAGTTGGTTTACAACTAGAGTGGTGCTTGGTGGAGCATCCAAACTATGTATGATTGGGAGGGATCTCTCCTGGTCTCCTAATAGTCGCTCATAGGCCAATCGCTGTGTAGCTGAGGAAACGGCTATATTATATGTCTGGTTGGTTCTTTGGGGTTTCATTTTTGCATTATATAACAATTGCACCCAGGCTTTGTGTACACATGTTACTTCCTATTTTCTATTAAAATTGCTTTTGTGTTTGTAAATTTCAATGGCTTCTTGGCACAGTTGTGCATGGTAGTAGGCTGTGTTGCCTAGGAGTTCACTCCTATCTAACTTGATGTCATAGCCCATTAGGGATGCATGATTGACTACTGACGATTTTTCTACCTGTACCAGTCAGCCGTTGCTTTTAGGTTCTTTGATTCAGGTTGTTATACTACATTTAGGGTGCTAACATACACTTGGCTGCAACTAGTTGGTATTCAGCAAATCCCTTGTGTCAAGATTGGATCCCGCTTGTCCTCTCTTAATCTCAGTTGTTTAAGCTTTCTAGTAGGTTTGAAGATTTGGCTCCCTTCAGCAGATTGTCAATGCGATCTGTAATGCCCTTGATATAGAGTAAGAATGTTTTATACTGCTGTGCTATCATTTCGGTACAGCTTTTGTTGTCCTTTTTGGATGTAAAGCCTGATTTATTTCATTCTTTCTTTACATATCCGTTAGCCTAAGTCCCTGGTGCAGATGCTTAAGTTCCTGATCCAAAGATCTGGTTCACAGATACACTTGGCATGTTCTTTTAACAGTTTTGTTAAGCCTATTTTCTCCTGTGGATGGTATCTGGACTGCTTTTATAGATAGCAGACTGTGTGGGTTGGTTTCCTGATGACTGTATGCCTTAGCATCAAAATGGGTTTTAAGGTTATCAGGATGTTTAAAAAGGGGATGCTCTTTTTCCTTCTCCATTGTAAACTGTACAGGCTTGTTCCACGTGGCTGGATTACAAATGTGTCATACATATATCTATAGATGATAATTCACTCACTGGACCATGGCCTACGAGCCCAGAAACTATGTTCTTTAGATCAATGCTGACTGTGAAAGCCTAAGCACAAATAACTATGACTGCTATTATGTACTGTTCTTTTCATTTTTAAGAAAAAGAAATCTTTAACTCTTCAGTATTAACAAAATGTTATGAGTTGTATAATTCATATCATTTTCACCATAAAAATTGCCTTAAATTGTTACCTAAATATCACGTCATAATACTTTTAAAATGGGGATTTTATGAGCAGATTATGGAGTTTTCAATGTAAACATTTTAAAGGGATAATTAGAACATAAAATTCTTGTCTCTAATGATAATAGCATTTCAGTGATGAGTTAATTGACTAGTGGAAAAATCAAAGCAGCAAGAAAAAGATTAATTTTGTTTAACTATTAATCTAAACTGTTTCTAGAGTGAAATATGACAGGCATATAAGTACTCCAAATAGGTATTATGTTTATTTTTTTATGTAACAAATAATAAACAACCTAATAAAACAGTTTCAGTGCCATAAGAAAGTTCACTTTCACATTTTCTCATTTATGCATTATTTTAGATGATTCACTTTGAAAATATACAACTTAGGTTATTAATACTGAAGATGAAAACCGTAATTCCTGTGGCATAACAATAAACAAATAAAGGAAAATGAAATAGGTGGGTAACATTTGGCCAGACTATGAAGAGTTGAAACCTGGTGAATATGACATTTTAAACTTATGATGATAAAGGATCTACACACAATTTTTGTCATAATTTGTTAAACATTATTTTTAAATAGCATTTTCTATTTTTCTCAAATGTCTTGGACTCACCTTCTTTTGATACCTTTCTCAGAAAATCTGTCTTGTGCAGCATTAAGCAAACTGCATCCTCATACCTGCTGACAATGCTTCATAGACATGCGTACCATACTCGGATCTGAACTGGTGGACAGCTGATGAAGTCAGATCTATTCCTAGAAAAGAAAGGACATTGCACTTTTCAAGCCTGCATTGGATAAAAAAGCTGACTCAGCCCCTGTACTCTATTCTTCTCATGCAAATATTTTGGAATTCATAATGCAACAAATCTGTAACATATTTTAGCTGCAATACAATGTCATGTAGAAAAGAAATGGATGCACCATTACATATTCCTTTCATACTAAGTAAAGAAATTTTGAAAACGGTTATGCAACTTCAGAGCTGCAGAGATGGATGATATGAACATGAGCACAACTATAGCCACTAAGAACAAATGTCAGTCAATTCTGATAATCATAATTACAATACAAGAAATAGGAATGATTTTTACATTAAGCGTCACAGTCTTTATCTTTATGAGAAGATGCTTAGTTTTATGGGAGTAAAATTATATAATGCTTTACCAAAAGAAATCAAAACGGAAAAAAATGTTTGTAAATTTAAAAAAGATATGCAAAATTTCCTGATAGATAGAGCATATTATACTGTTAAAGAGTTTTTATTTTAAATAGCTGTTTTATTGTTACATTCTACGTGTGTATATTTAAACAGTAACCAATCCAATGTATATATTATTGACATGATTCAATTGTGAATTTCAGTGTATTGAATTGCAATAAACTCAATTCAATACTCCTCTCTGGTCTGTCCATTGTAGCAAAGTCAATTGAGGGTCATCTGAAGCTATCTTCAACACATGCATTATTTAAGGAGATAAGGTCATAAAAACATCAGCAATATCCTTATAAAAGCCCCTTCAAAGTATTCATAAAGTCAACAAATCTTTCATAACTTAATATAATGGTAAGGAAAACTAGTTGGTAAGTATTGTGACTCTGAGGGTTCGTCAAATTAAAAGTCCATGTTACAAACACCAAAAATTGCTCCTTATTTCCGTAGAAATCAATCTGACAGTACAAAATTACATCACATACACAATACAACTTGCAAGGTCATCGACCACAAACACAGCTCACACAGCTGTTCACGCATGCGAGTTCAATTAACAACTAACTCTCTGGTGGGCGGCGGCTCCTTTTTTATTCCAGAATATTCACTATTCCAGAAATTCGTGGAATGTTCTCAAACAATCAAGACGGCGTAAGAAGAAAGATGAACTCTCCAAAAATCCGTCTCCTTCCCCCCACCATTTCGGTGAGCTTTTATCTCCGCACTGCACTGCCCGTCTCTTTGAAATCGTTGCCCGTGCCACCTCGAATCAACAATGCGTTTGTGACACTGCTCCCTCCTCAAAGCTGGTCGTCCCGAACAGCACCATCATAACGGGCCAGACGATCCAGGTGTACCACCAACATCTTTCCTCGGGGCACCTTCTGGATGCAGTAGACCACGTCGTTAATCCTCTTTACCACCCGGTACGATCCTTGCCATGGCTGCTGAAGCTTCGGGCAGCGTCCCTTGGTCCAGGTAGGGCAGTACAACCAGACCAAGTCAACTTGCTGGAACCCTTGACTGTTGGCTTGCCAGTCGTATCGGGTCTTCATGCGGTCACTCGCCATCTGGATGTTCTGACAAGCCATCTCGTGCATGTCGTGGAGACGGTCTACCAAGTTCTCCACATACTCGGTTGCTGGCTGTTTCGCTTCCGGGGGGCTCCCAAAAGCCAGGTCACAAGGGAGGCATAACTCTCGACCGAACATTAAGCTGGCTGGTGTCATCCTAATGGTGTCGTGTCTCGAGGAGCGGTAGGCCAGCAGGAACAGTGGTACCTTGATGTTCCAGTCTCGCTGATAGCTGGCCACGACCTTCCTCAGATATTCTTCCAGGGTCTTGATGTACCCCTCCACCATGCCGTCCAACTGAAGGTGTACGGGTATTGTGCGGGTCTTGTTCACCCCAAGTCTCTCCAGTGCCTCCTTTATCAAGTTAGACTCAAAATTGGTGCCCTGGTCACTGTGGAGCTCTAATGGCACCCCAAAACAGCAGAACAGTTGCTCCACGAGGCAGTCTGTGATGGTCTTCGCCTCCTGCTTCGGGATGGCATACATCTCCGGCCACTTGGTGAAGTAGTCCACAGCCACCATCAGGTACTTGTTGCCTAGGTTGGACACTGGGAATGGTCTAGCTATGTAGACAGCAATGCGTTCGAAAGGCGCTCTGACGTTGTACTGCTGCATGCGACCCTGGTTCCTTGTCTGGGGCCCGCACGTTACATTGACGGCACAATCTCTCAGCATCTGCTCGGAGCCTCAGCCAGTAGTAGCGCTGTCGGAGTTTGTCTATTGTTTGGTTTGCTCCCAGGTGTCCTCCTGAAATACCGGCGTTCACTTCCTCCAAGATTCCGGGACTTTACTCCGGGGAAGTACCAACTGCTCCTTCTGCATCTTCCCATCGGGTGATTCCCATTCCCGCAACAGCACACCCTCTTTGGCCTTCAACAATTCCTATTGGGCCCAGTACAACTTGTACGCAGCGCTTCTGGGTGCGATGTCCTCCCAGTTCGGTCTCGCCCCTGCCTCCACATCCCTCAAGAGAGGCTCCAAGTCGGTGTCTGCCAGCTGCTCCCTCCTCAGGCCTACGCTATCCCAGCCATCCACAGGCACTGCCGTGACCACTCTGACAGCTGCGGCACGCTCCTTCTCTTCCACTCTTGATAATTGGCCGCACTGTTCCGGGCAGAGTTTTCGGGACATGGCGTCTGCATTGCCGTGGCTCTTCCCTCTACGATGTTCAGAGGTGAAGTCATACTCCTGCAGCCTCTGGACCCAACACACTGTCTGGCCTTCCAGGTTCCTAAAGCTAAGTAGCTAGGTGAGGGCGGAATGGTCAGTCCTCAGGTGGAATGGCTGACTGTACAGGTACTTATGGAAGTGCTCCAAGGTCTTTACTACCGCCATTAGTTCTTCTCTGTCTTGGACAGCATCTTGCTGTAGTAAGCTATCACCCACTCGTGGCCGCCCTCCACTTGAGATAAGACGCTTCCAATGCAATTGTCGCTGGCGTCCACAATGAAGGTGCCACCTGGTTGTGGGAATCCCAATATAGGAGCACTGCAAAGTGTCTTCTTCAGCTCCTGGAAAGCAACTTCGGCGTCCTCCATCCACACATACGGCCCGTGTTCTTCGGTCAGGAGGGTGAGGGGTTTGGCAAGGTTGGAGAAGCCCTTTATGAAACGGCGGTAATAACTGCACAGCTCCAGGAAACTGCGCAATTCTCTCTTATCCTTTGGCCGAGGTCAATCTCTCACAGCCTGTGTCTTCTCCGGGTCTGAGGCCACTCCGGTTGGTGAGACTATGTGGCCCAAGTAGTTGACTTCCTTGCGGAAGAGCTAGCATTTCTTTGCGTTTAGCTTCAGATTAGTCGCCTGCAGTCTCTGTAGCACATTGCTCAGGTTTTCGAGATGGTCCTCGAATGTCTTGCCGACGATGTCGTCCAGGTATAGCAGGCAGGCGTCATAAGTCAATCCTCTCATCACTGACTCCATGAGGCGTTGGAAGGTAGCTGGTGCGTTGCAGAGGCCAAAGGGCATAACTGAGAACTGCCAAACCCCTTGTCCTGTCGAGAATGCGGTGTTCTCCTTGTCTCTCGGGTCCAGAGCTACCTGCCAGTAACCAGACTTCAGGTCCAGGGTCAAGAACCACTGCGCACCAGCAAGCGTGTCCAGGGTGTAGTCAATCTGGGGTAAGGGGAAACAGTCCTTCCTGGTGACCGCGTTCAGCTTCCTGTAGTCCACGCAGAAGCGTAGCTCACCGTTCTTCTTCGTCAACAAGGGCTGTCAGACTCTTCAATTACTCCCCTGGATCTCATGTCCTCCAGCATACCCCATTACCGCCGTTTGTTTCGCCAGCGGAACGCGTCTAGGTGGTTGCCGAATAGGCCTGGCGTCTCCGGTGACGATGCGGTGATGCACGCGGTCCGTGCGGCCGTAGTCACTATCACCGTGGCTGAAGACGCGCTGGTATCGTCTCAGCAGTTGTCGAACCTTCTGGAGCTGTTCTGCGGTCAGTTGGTCGGCCGCCCTCTCCAATAAGCCTTCCAACCGGGGCCCCAGGTGTTGCGTTGGCACCGGCTCCTGGGTCTTATTGATTGTTGTTACGCTGACCACGGGCTCGTACGTCCCCAACTTCGTCCCGGCCTGGACGTCGTGATCGGTGTCTGTTGGGTTGAGCTGCCTCACCGGCATCTCCTCTCGGCACGGCTATAATGTCCTGGATACACAAAGTCCGTGTACAGTCGTGTTCTTGTCCAGCATCAAGTTCCTTGTTAGCTGGCCTTCCAGTCGCGCCGTCACCACCAACTCGCTCTCGCGGGGAAAACCACGTCTTCCCTCAGGACGACCCTGCAGATTCCCAGGCATTCTTCGGGTTGCCGGAGTATGACTTCTCCACTGAGCCGCAGGACCTTCCTGCCGACGTCGAACGTCACCTCGTGGCTCTTGTGGGCATCCAGTCCCAGTATCACCTCCTCACCCACCTCCGCGACAAACACCCACTGACGCACAGCACTCCGTCCCAAGGTCAACTGGAGCGGAGCCTCCCTCTCCACTGGCAAGGTCTCGCCCGATGCCGTTACTAGCTGCTATGATCGGCTCGGTTTCCTTGACGTCAGGTCTGATGATGGTCACGGCTGCCCTGTGTCTACGAGCACCTGGCACAGCTTCCCTCTCACCCAACCGTCCGCGATGAGGCTGTCATCCATACGCCGGCTGACGGCGCGCAGTGTCACTCGAGGGGATGGTGGTGATGGCGCCGACGTGCCCTTCACCACGACGGCCTTTACTCGTTTTCCGGCTGCTCTCCCTGGTGTGGGCAGTCTCTCTCCAAGTGTCCCGGCTGGCCACACGCCACTTGGTCTTCGGCCTCCAGTGTAGCGGATACTCCTTGTTCTCGACACCGGAGTAGCCGTTACCTTGGCCGGCTCCATCCTTAATGCTGCCGTTAGCGCCTAGTGGATGGTTTTGTAGTCGCCGAGCATTAGGTGCTGACGTATCTAAACGTCTCGTACCCCGTCAACGAAGGTGTAGGCGGCTTCCTGGGATACCAATTCAGGTGGGAGGTCGAACAAAGCTTTGCTGGCCAGCTGTTCAATTGCCGGGGCGAACTCCTGCAGTGTCTCCCCTGGCTGCTGCGTCCTTGACTTCAGTTGGCTGCGGTAGGCTGCGGCCAAGGGTGGTTTCCGAAGCGGTTTTCCAGGGCTTCCCAGATGTCCTTGGGCGCCGCCGTTGTATGGACCGCGTTCAGAACCTCTGCGGTCCGTCCCTGGAGGCTGGCTTTTAGCTGTGCGGCCTTCTCCTCTGGTGACCACTTGTGTTTGACCACCGTGTCGAATTGGCGGCGGAAGACTTCGAACGTGGACGTGCCGTCGTACTTTGGCGGTTTGACGCGCGCAGATGTTGTGTCGCGTCCCGACGCGTCGGCCTTCAAATATTTCATCCTTCTGCCGACCATGTCCTCCACCATGGCGTTCAGGGACTTAGTGTTGGTGTCGGCCTTTCCCTCTAGGTTGTTAACGCGGCTCGCCAAATCTTAGACGCACTCGCCCAACTTCGTGACGTCCTCCTTTACGCCGGCCAACTGCTCCTCAAATTTGGCGGCGAGGGCTTCGTTCGCAGCCAACATTTCCGTGGTCAATTCGGCCATCTTCATGGCCATCGTCGCGGCCAAGTTGCTATTTGCTGCCTCCGTCTTCGTTGTTAATTCGGTCATCTTCGCGGTCATCGTCGCGGCCAAGTTATTTGCATGTCTCCAACTTCTCTTTTATTTTCTCGGTTATGTTATCGTTAGCCGCCTTCATTTCTTTCATCTCGGCGGTGAGGTTGTCGTTCGCCGTCTTCATTTCTTCCATTTTCTGTAGAATCTTTTCCAATGCAGCTTCCATGGTGGTACGCCTCACTTCTGACACCAATTGTGACTTTGAGGGTTCGTGGAATTAAGGGTCCAGGTTACAAACACTAAAAATTGCTCCCTATTTCCGTAGAAATCAATCTGGTGGTCCAGAATTACGTCACATACACAATACACCTTGCAAGGTCATCGACCACGAACACATTCAATTAACAACTAACTCTCTCTGGCGGGCGGCGGCTCCTTTTTTATAGTTACTTACTATTCCAGAAATTCGTGGAATGTTCTCAAACAATCAAGACGACGTAAGAAAGACAAACTCTCCAGAAATCCATCTCCTTCAACCCCCCCCCCCCCCCACCGTTTCGGCGAGCTTTTATCTCCGCACTACACTGCCCGTCTCTTTGAACTGGTCGCCCGCGCCGCCTCGAATCAACAATGCGTTCGCGACAGTATGAATAAAAACACTTCAACTTCAAATACAAGTGATAGTGAAGAAGTGGAGTTCCACACAATGAATCTAATATACAGCTTCCCTAAAATGTTCAGATTTTGTAATAACTTATACAATATGTGAAAAATAAAAAGCAAATAATTTAAGATAAAATCTGATTACCATTACTTCTTACATAACTAAAGAAATAAAAACAAAAAATAATTGAAAACTGACAAGAAGTAATTACTATCAAAACAATGTTGACATATTCATCTTGCTATATTACCACAATATGAGGTTCATGATTAGCAAAAGAGCAACACTAAATGATTGTCTCTCAATAGATATGCAATGAAATGTAGTACTGTCCAGCAACACAAAGAAGGTCCCTGAAAGGAATGTGCTGTCTTATACAGTGGGACAAGGACAGCAAATGTGTGGCAGGGAACGCAAGCTACACAGGGAGTAGAACTGTTAAAAAAACATGCACCCTATTCACTCTGTATACTAAAACCGAGAAGATTCATTCACAAAAATAGAAGCCGTCAGAATGTTTTTGAATGGTCCGTAACTGTACTGACATGGGGTGTCATAAAACTGTCCAGGCAGGGTGTGGGAACCTTCACCAAACCCCCTGCGTCTCAGGCCTCGGAGACTTAGTCTCCTATGTACAGTACACATTATGGATAGCAACAGGCTGAGGAGAATAAAATAAAAACATTGAGGGTAATTTAGCAGATGCATATAATTATTATTTCTTTCTCACTAATTATTCTGCCAATAGAGAGTTCTACTCATCCCTGTACCACTGCGATAGCATTGCTGCCAGCAGCACAACGTTATTAAGGTTCAGATCCTGATACTCTTCTACAAAAACATGGGAAATCTTGGTTGTCACACCATTCTTCCTCTCATATCAATATAATATACAGTCAGATCCTTATTTCTTTGGTTCAAAATAGTGCACTGTAAGAAATTCCTCTTGTCCATTATTCATAACAATTTTGATTGTTGTAAGGTTGTAGTTGTCAGAATTAAACATTTTAGTGTTATGTATGATAATCATGTTCCATATTCTTTCTATGAAAAGCAATTCCTTGCTTCCTTGGCTCGTATAGGCTTTCATTTCATAATTTTGCAGTTGTTTGCCAAGCTTTTCCTTGTACATTTTAGTGTTGACTTTTATTAAAAGCTGGTATCTAATGTTAAGCAGTTGGCGATTACTAAATGTGCAATGAGGTATGGATGTTATCATGTTTTCTACTGAATAACACAGAAGTAGTTAATATTTAATATTCTTGCTGTTCTCTTTGTAAGGTTGTCAGCTTATTTCCCAGCAGTCCAACAAGTGAGAGACCCATTTGGAAGAGAAAGTATATTTATACTGAACAATAGAAATAAACAAATAATTAATATCTCTAATGTTACAAATAATTAGCACAAAAGAAATCAAGAATAATAAATAATGATAATTGACCCACGCTTAACTGAAAACATACTTAAATTGTAAACCAACTATATACTTTATTTTTATGTAATGTTGTGTGCACTGAAGATATCTTAGTTGTAATAATTACCTATGAGATAGTAATGCTTTTACTGAAGATGCAATGAGAAATTTAATGTAAACTTTAGGATGTACAACAGGTTCTTAGGGGAGAAGCATACATAAACATGTCTAGTCGTAAAAAGAAGAACCTCAAGCAAAACTATTATGATGGAACCACGGGATGAGATATTTGTTATAAGTTACAAAGTTTAGAGGACAACCAAATGCAAACAATTTAGTTTTTCTCTGAATGTTGATAGAAAGATAACCCCATGACATTTGTTAACAGCAAATAGGATAAATGGGTGTAAAATTGACACAGACAGCATGCAAAGCTTTAGCCAATAGGAAAAAATAATTCTGGTAGACGACACTGACAAGGTTTTGGATAAATTCTTTAGTCAACATTTAGCACCATCTCCAGTTTGTGAGATGAATGTTAAAAAAATGTAAATCTTTATAAATACAGTAGAAGCCCAAAATAACATGATTGTTGGGGGACATCTTTTATCCCTCCATTATAACCTTACCGCGGTATATAGGACTGTAGCATAAGAAGGGACAAAATATCAATCCTGCACAGCTGGAGGGAAATATGCATGCAATAATTAAGTACAGCACAGTATTAAACTCTCGTATATAAGGTAAATATATTACAGTGCATTTAAAATAACTCAACGGTTATGCTGGGAGGTGTATTTCAGCCCTGTAACCAATCATGTTTTATATTACAAGTACGTATTTTATACTTACCTAATTCTGATTTGTTTTAAAAAATTCAGCAAGTTTTGTTTTCCACACTGATGCACTGCACATTTTCTTTGCATATCATTTGATTGCGCAGGTGGGAGATGAATGTTTTATTCACTTTGCCTATCCAACCACAGAATCACATTGTTTAAAAGAGTTATCATTTCCATTAGCATTCGGAATGTTTTCTTCTACCTCCATATCATTTTTAGAACTATCATTTTCACCATTATCTTGTTCTTCATTGTCAGTCTTGTTGTGGACAGCATCGATTATATCTTCATCAGATATGTATTCTGAAAATGGTCACTGTTGTGAATATCTACTCAGTCATTCAAATCATCAGTAGTGATTTTGCCATGCAGAACACTACTTGCAGACTGGATATCACTGTTCGTGAATTCTGCAACTGAACAAATTTCAGTGGTGACTGTTTGTTTCTTAGAACACTTTTTCCAGAATTTTTTCCAAACAGTATCTGGAGTAATGTTTCCCATGCAGGTCTTACTTAATATGCAACTGCCTTTAAATTGGTGGATTATAGGAAAATGTTCATTTCCTTGTTACAGTTCAGTAGAGCACTGAGGAGTTCATGACAGCAATACACTTCTGCTCTCTCTTCAATTTTAACTGAGCACATACATTTCCTCACTGATGGAACAAATGCCTCATCAAACCAGTTAGTGAAAATGTTAGCAGTCATCCATGCAGTTTTGATAAGTCTATACAGGTAGAGTAGTGAATTCATGTTAACACTGATAGAAATCAATTGTTCATCCACACTAACCGTATGTAGACTAAGAGTTGGATAGGTAGAGTAAGACTGAAGAATCCAATGTCATAGCTGGGATTTAAACCACGGATCAATTCCATCAATTAACCTAATAGTGGTTAACTATGAAACCTGGGACTTAAATACTTACAGCATAGCAAGTCACCACAAACGATGCATACGATTGTATATGAGGACCTTATTGGTTCACCGGGAAAAAATATGAGTTATTGGAGAATTTAATGTCATGCTGGCAAGTTGGCCGTGGTAGCTCAATGGTTATGAGCAACCAGACAGAGACCGGCAGATCCGAGGTTCAAATCCCAGCTGTGGCATTTAATTTTTCAGTTTGACTATATCTATCATTAATCTATCATGTTAACATGTTTAAAACATCTTAGAATATGACTTTTCCTAAAGCAGAGTGGTTTAAGTTTGCAATTTCCTGATCTATTTACTGCAAAAAGGAGTCTCATTGTCTTTGTTCATTTTTATCCTTGATTAAATAACACTGTTCTTCACAGCCAGAGTTTTTTTAAGGAAACAATCAATAACAGAGTGCAGTTTCATTGCAGTTGTACACTTCATGGTCATTTAAATTGATTTCATACCTGAGGAAAATGGTTTGCAGATTCATTGTCACAGGACTGAGCTTGTCCTTAATTGCTGGTTTGGCCTATACCGTGAAAAAATTTCCACTGCAAAAACCAGCCATCAGATGCATTAAAATCATCTGTCACATACAAATCTTTATAGAATTTTACAGCTTGAGCTCTGTTGACCGGTCCAGATAATGGTACCCCTTCACTTCATTATAAACCACCAACAAGATCACCATCTTTACCCAACTTGGTTTTATTTATTTATTTATTTATTTATTTTTTTGTAGTCTGATTTCACTTTTCACTGTGTTTACGAATTTTCAAAGTTTATCTTCCTCCTTCATCCATCCCTAATTGTTTCTTCAGGGACTCCATACAATGTGATAAACATGCCTTTGTTGCTCCCTTTTTTACATGATTGATAATTTTTAGTTTTTCTACAACTGCATATGCTTTCCACTTCTGTGGCATTTTGCCACCAATGCATGATTCAGACTGGAAGCAAATTTCAACTTTCCCAAGCTTTAAGAATACTCTATATCACAGGTAGTGGTTCTGAACCCTTGCACAAGTTCAGTACTAAACCCTATTATTTCCATGCCATTACTTTTCTGGGATGTAGCGGTAAATAACACACAGAGTTTGTGGTGAAAATTATGTCGCAGAACACATTTGTGGAATACTTTTATCTCAGCTTAAAAATAAAATAAAAAAGTAAAATATACAATATTTTTTAACAGGGACATACTTTTACCCAAGCTAAATCCGAGTTTGCAGTACTTCAAACTGCGCTATTTCGAGCTTCTACTGTATATCTCATAGTAAGTGTCTATACTAACAAATTATGGAAGTGCAACAGACTTAAGTGTAGAACATATAATTATATAGAAAAGTCTTAGAAGATACTGATCATATTAGGCACACAGAAGAGAGCATTTCAGTGTTATGTTAAAAGTGAAACAGCTTCAGTGAAAGTCAAACATAAATGGTGAAGTATAGCTATTAGATTTGTGATCAGAGAAGTTAGATAAATCTGAAATGTTATCTTTGAATCTAGTGTTCCTTTATGATACACCTGACAGAGATACATGTTGGACAATTAATATTTGAGCTAACTGGAGTATAACTAACAAAATAATATATTTGGAACTGTAAACACAAACTTTAGATTAAAATAAAAACAATTAAGAAAACAAAGATAATATATACACCCCTACCACACAGAACAGCACAGTTTTATTAACTTAAGTACTGCACATTCATAAGCGCACGCACGCGCACACACACGCACGCGCGCACACACACACACACAGAGAAAATTAAAAAAAAAAAGAACACCATTCTCTCCTTACATAAGATACAGTATCACTGAAAATTAACATTTTAACAAGTGGTGTTTATATCTCACTTATGGTTAAAACAATCATGAAACAATTTTTAAATAAAAATTAAACTATATTCTGTTATAATTAAAATGTCCATAAAAATACCCCAATTCCTCCCAGGCTTTTATGATGTAGCTTTTTGAAAATGAATTGGAGCTCTTTAAACAATTTAACATATGGAGTATTATTGGTATTCACTTCTGAAATGCTAGTACAGAAAGTGATCTAAAATATGTACATGTACAGTATCTCAATGTTCTTTAGGTTACAATTTTTTTTTATGTATGGCATGATAATAAGATACATTTTAAAAAATTAATAGGATTATTTAATACATTAATATTTTTAGAAAGGATAATGCAACTTTGATAGATCAAATCTAGAAAACTAAGAAATTTGTGAATTAAGTTATTTTGATCATTTTCTGTCTTTCCTATTTTACATGCAGGAATGCTGTCTCTAATATGAATAAAGATTACTGAAGTTTTTATTCTCATTTTTAAACAGGTCAGAACAAGGCTGGCCACTTGCTTATATAAAACAAACTGGTTCTGGGCAGGTAACCTTGACTGCTGGTGTATATTACATAAGCTGTGAGTATGTTCCAGTTCCTTGTTTTAGTGTTCTACAGCTCATCAGAGCAGTAATACACAGCACAGGCTTCCATGCGGTGGAGGGTTAGAGACCTTTAGTAGGGGGACTTCCTATGGCTTCTCACCACACAAAAAATAGATACAGAAATTGATAATCTGGATGATTTAAACTTCCTTCATTTTTAGCAATGTGATAGTTTGGTGTTCTCTCTGATTGGTGCATATTATTTTGTCAGTACAAATTGAATGGGTGCACCTCTGGAATGAGGAATGTCTAAGAAACGTTTATCTTATCCTGATTCTCGTGTTTCTCGTCAAAGTTCTTTGTGTTGGGAAGATGCTGAGAGATTTTATGTAGAGATGCCAAGGGAAGAAATTATAACAGAAGAGGGCAGTGAGCCAGAGAGTGAATCTCAATTATACTCAACACCTTCCAGTAAGTTACCTTCACAATTGTATTCAACGCCAAAAAGTAAGTTAGAATTTGCACTGTACTTCCTAGTATTTAGTCTATTTATGCTAGATTCTTCTTAGTTCTTGAAATCATAAATCTATTTCAAAATCACAGAAATAAATTACTGGAGATCCAGAAATTTGTAGAAGTGGCTATAGATTACAGAATGCAATATAAATGTTGCTGGAGTTGTAAATAAAACTAGATCTAACTAAAAACTTACAAATGAGCTTTAAAAGTTCAAGGAGCAATAGAATAACATTTGAAACTGTTGTTACATAAACATTATGTAACAAGAAATGTTAGCCAAGATCTCTTAGGCTGAAATGGTATGGGTTGAACTTTTCTTTCCTTCTCCCTCCTACTCAATGTGCAAATCCACCTCAAGAAGTAGTTGTAAAAATGAGTATTGTTAATTTGGTGAGGCTGTCCTTACAATTTTGTAACTAACTTATTTATTTCTACTAAGCTTCTTACAAATAAAAAATACAAGGAATATGGTTAAGTGTTCAGCCCAGACTTAACATATTCATTACACAACTTTTACTAGCTACACATTAATTTCCTCACAGTTATACCTTGTTACTTCTCTTTTTTAGTGAAACCAATTTCATTTCTTTTTAACTTTATTTAAAAACTCTCCAGCTTTAATATAGTCTACACTAAAAATTGTATTTAATGCATCTATCCATTTTGAGCCATTTCTCATTTATACATTCTTTTCTCCATAACTCTGTCCCTTTACACTACTGTGCTCTATATCTTTTATCCCTCATACTGAGTACTGCTTTTGTGGAAAACCTTTTCTCATCCCTTTCAGTCTACATACACTCGTTTTAACCCATGCTATACACTTTGTTCTTTATTTAGTTTGTCAATATATACTTCTCTTTTCCTTACAACTTTTATTGTAATATAAGATACTAACAATCTTTTTCCCACTATATCAGTAAATAGTGTTTGTATTTCCACCCCCATTCATTTTAATACTTAAATACAATCTCTAATCACTGAACTCTTGGTTTTCATCCTTCCACTTTTCAAATTTACTCAATTTTGCTCCTTTCTTAAATACTTACATTTAAGTCTTAACCTGGTTTACCTTCAAATTCCATTCACTACAGTATTTATTTATTTGCTTATCATTGTAATGAATACTACTTCTAAATTATTTACAAATCATAAACCCAGAATTGTCACATTATTTATTGCGAGCAAAAATTTTTATTCTTTCCTACTTCAGTTAAAAAATCATCAATAAACAGATTATCACTGGACTTAGTTTACACCCTTGCTGTACTCACTTTTTTGAGTTAGTTTCTGTGTTACCCATTTCTCCTCTACTTTCATGCAAAATGTATTATACTCATATAATGTTTTAAGCCAAGAGCGGGCATGCTAACTTTCTTAACAGGAGTGGGCGCTCGGGATACTCTATACCAGGGGAAGACAGGTAGTGGCAGTGTGACATCAGTTCCATCAGCTGTAACCGGCAAATATGCTCCCGAAAAAGAGGCAAGTTAGCATGTGACATCACCGCGCTGATTTCTGCTGCCCAAGAGGAAGAAAATAGTTTGATGTGTTGGGGTTCCAACAGCATAGGAAAGACAGGAAACGTATCGGGTATTAATAATATGTACCACTTATATCTTGCATGTTATAATATTAATGCTGACTGCTTTAATTACACAGTTGGTCACAGTTTATAAACAATTACATTTTGGCTCTGTGCTATCAGAAAATATATAAAACTTTCAACTCGTAGTTTACTGAAGGTCAGGCATGTTATAAAGTCAACAAAATAAAACAAAGTAATTTTGTCTGCAAATTACAGAAAACACACCCAGAAAAGAATTACGTGGATATTTTCCGACACTTTCTGTTTCGTTTTGTTTAACTAGTTTATCAATATCAGGACATAATATCTGAGAAATTTGTAATCGAAGGCCGAATGTTAGATTGTGATTCGACAAGGTACTTCAGGGTTTGGACTTAGCTAATTTCATAACAGAAAAAAAAATTGTTTGCACACATATGTCGAGCCTTGTCCGTGTGGCAAGTGAATACAACCTCGGAAATCTGGTTTGGGCACATTCTTGTAAAAATCAGCCTAGTCTTTCTTGTGTGTATATTTGTCCTTCAATAAATCCTCACATTGCACAGTTAACAGTTCCATTAGGTACGTGGCAGCTACATTGTCGAGTGCACTACACCTGACTGAACCCTCAGATTTTGTACTCACAGCACCATTTATATAGGCAACTTGCTAGTACACGACTCTTGCTGATGTCACACCCACTGCATACCTCACTCCTGAGTGAAATACGTCACAACTCTCAAAGCTGTCTTTCTCTGCTCTATACCCTACATTAATTTCTCAATATTTATGATACACTTTAAAATGTAAAGATATTTATATTTCAGGCCTACTTCCTTTATTAACTTAAATAATAAGAGTTTAATGATGATGCCTGGGATTTAAGTACTTATGACAGTAAGTCGCCACAAACGATGTATCTCGGGTGGTTAATTTGATGTATTCCTATATTTTATCATCCGCAACGTTGCTTTTGGATAACCAGCCTTTCATCAATTTTGGAATTTTTTCTACTGGTATGCTCGTGAATAGAGATCTGATATCAAAGGACACCATCACCTCTTCAGTTTTTATAATTGTGTTTTCAATTTTCTTTACTAACTCAAATGAATTCTTTATGCTTAGAGATTCAAACTTGTCAAATTCTTCCACCAACCATTTTGCCAGTTTGTAAGTTGGGGCATCTATATTGTTAATAATGGGTCACATGCTGTTGTCTGTCTTGTGAATCTTAGGTAGGCTGTATAATTTTGGCAAATTAGGGTTGTTTACAATTATGCTGTTTTTCATCTTATGTGGCACTATGGTATTTTCTTTAATTGCTTTCTTGGTGGTTTCTATGTATTTCTTTAATGGGTTTTTGGTCAATTTACTGTTTGTCCACATATCTTGCATATATATTCTGCAAAAAAAAACTGGTGTTATGGGGGATTACACTTATTTGCTCTTTTCTTCAAGTATCACGATTATGTATTTGTGTATTAGTGGAGTATAAATGAATATTTAATTTAACAAAGGTTACTATTTCTTGGATATACAAGCAAGGTAGAGGAAATATTTTTAATTATTTAAAAGGTGTCCTGCAACTAGTTCTTTTGCTTACCAAAACCAGTGCTCAAGAAAACGTGCGCATATAGTATATCTGCTCTACACAATTTGCTGTCATTTTTAAATGTGACATTCAGTTATATAGGGAACCAAAGGGCAGAAAGAAATTAAAAATATATACCATGTGAAAAAACAAGGCAAATGAGGTACGAAAATGTGGTGAAAGAGGAAATGAATGAATGTGCAGTGTTTAACGCCCACTTTTATGACATGCGGCACTGCAGCAGTGACACTGGTAAAACATGAAATGAAGATGGAGCACCACTGGAAGGAGATGGCAGGTGAAATCAGAGATCCTGGAGAAAACCCGTCCCAGCACTGCGCTGTTCACCACAAATATCACTCTGAGGTCACCTGGGATCGAACCCAAGCCACCATAGGTACAGCTGAAAGAGGAAAGGGATGTGGATAATGAGTGATAAAAGTGTAGTAAAGAAGTGAATATTGATACACAATGAATGAAAATGGAAGTGGGAAATAAAGGCAAATATATAAAAATCTCTCAACAACTGAAACTACTATATAATGATTCAGGTTCTCATAAGTACAATTAGAATCAGAATGAAAATAAACCTTCACCTTATTACAACATTGAAAATCTGCTCTTGCATTCATGCACATTTGGCACCCTTTTAGGAAATGGTTTTTCCATGTACAACAGTTCAACTTCTGAAATAGAGCAAATTTCTCCGTTGATATTTTACAGTAGTTCTTTAATATGTGGCAGTTTGACCTATACTCCTTATTTTCAAGTTTTCCCATAAATGAACATAACATGAGATTTGGGGCCCATACCCATTAATAATAAACCATCTTCAAAAATGTTCTGAATGAAATGTCCATATTTCCCTTTGCTAACCTTCCTACTCTGAGCTCATTTGCAATTTATTGCTAAATATTTCTTAAAAGAGGACTTTAAACATTTTAAGTGAACTCCGAAATTGTCATTTTTGTACATCACTTAAAACCCTAACATCCTAACTTTAAAAGCAGCATGTCCACATTTCTTATGTAGCTAATAAATTAGTGTTTCAATGTAAACTCTTCAGTACAGATAATACTAGTCATAAAACTGATTTATGCAGACCAACACAATCACTGGACCACTTCTAAAGGAGCAGGTGCTGTCTGGCTGTATGTGCATGCCATCTTTAACTAAAAATGTTTGTGACATATAAATATATTTGATCATCAAAAAATACCAAGTTGTTAATGTCAAGTGCATTTTATGATATTAAGAGTATTTTAATAACAATAATATGTTATGTACAATGTGTCTGAGCCTAATTCTTTTTGGAATTTATAGAGGATGTGTGGATAGCGTAAAACAGACCTGTGTTCTGTTTAAGTAATTAGTTTACATTAGGTTTTCCCATCATAATGCAGGTAACTGCAGGCAAAAGAAACTTGTGACTTCTGAAAAACTTGCTTTTCTATTGCTTACCTACTTGGATTTTTATTTCTTTTAAGGGGAATGTTTAATTTTAATTGACTGCCTGTTTTAAATCTACTCCCTCATATTGCATCTTATTGTACTTTGTACTTTCATGGTCAAGATGTCATTACTAGGAAGTTTCCAAAGTTTCAAATTACAGAAAAAGAGCTAAAAGTATAAAAGCTGAAACTATGAAATACTTTGAGCCATGCAGTTACAAATGGTCAAATTCTTAACTTTATTGCTAAATAACACTATTGACCTTTAGTTAATAGTGGCCTGTTATTGAATGGGAAGTTCCACACTGTGATATTTCCTGAAACCTTAGATATACAGGCATACCATTTCAAGGGTAAGAAATTGTTAATAAAATGTTGGTTTATCAGTCATTTAGCAACAATATTTAAAAAAGAAAAGTAAATACTGCAAAAGCTAATGGGAACAACCCAATAGAAGTATATTTACACACACATAAGATCAGTATATGGGTTCCATGTTTTGAAGGAATGAATAACACAGAAAAGAAAAAATATTTAAGTATAAATACCTCACACACAATAAGACTACAAATTTATAGGTTCTTCCAAAAGAACTTAGCAAAAATCCAAAATCATTATGACCCTCAAAACTACGAGTTAAATGAATTTTTAAGTTATTTATGTTCTGCCACAGTTTGTCCTTAAAATAACTTACCTACACCAAAAAAGAATGACTTCTGCAATTGTATCACCATCATAATCTGATTCTCCTACAAATTTTAACATTAAGTCAAAATTTGGTCTAAGGCAAATCACCTACTGTTCTTCTCTTTCAGTCAGAAATACCACATTAATCAGAATACAGGTATGTTTTCTTCCAAAATATTAATAAAACCATGGGTCATCTTGCATTCACAATATATATTTTACTTAATAGTATGAAAAGTGCACAATGTGCATAAAAATGTAAAGTTAACTTAACTAAGTCATTGTTCAGTTATTTTTTAAGTAAGCTGTCAAGGATACTGCTCTCTTCTGACACATTATGACATGGTAGCAGTCACAGAACTTTGCGCACAGCTCACAAATACACTGGGGATTTGGTTCATGGTGTTTCTTGGTATTGCAAATTTTATGATGCAACCCATGTATTGCCATTCTTGTCATTAGATGTTTGAATTCGTAGCCTGCTTGTCTCCAGTCCATTGTTGTCATTGCATCCGTGGAGTAGAATCCATCCATATTAGATCTTTCTTCCTTCTTAGTTTGTCTATTGTGGTGTTGTATGCGTCTGTGGACTGCATTGCAGATTTTCCCATAGCTCTTCAATGTAGAAGTGTTCCCTTGCTAGTTCATATATTAGGCGTGACAGTGTGTACTTCAACAAGCAGAGGGCTTTTTGGAGGCACATGGCTTTCACCTTCTCTATTTGTAGGAGGTCTCTCTTTATTAAATGTGTCCATATGATGTCTAATCCATATGTGACAATCGGTGTGATCTACACTTTAAGGAGTGCCAGCGCTGTGTCCAGGGAGAGTCTGTGTATGAGGTTGATGCCATTCATAGCTAGTATTGGAGGCCGCACCGTGGCTCAGTGGTTAGACCACTTGGCTCTCACCAAGGCGGCCCGGGTTCAATCCCAGGCAGCTGCAAAGTGAGATTTGTGGTGGACAACAGCGCTGGGGTGGGTTTTCTCCGGGACCTCCGGTTTCCCCCGCCATCTCATTCCACCGCTGCTCCATCTTCATCTCATGTATCATCAGTGTCACCGCCTGCGGTGCCATACGTAGTAAAAGCAGGCGTTAAACACTACACATTTCATTTCATTATTGCTCCTGTTATTGCCTGAAAGTTGACTCCCCGATACTTGATGTGGCTTACTCATTGTCGCTTCTTATTGTTGATGTAGATATCATCTCTCAGTGTGGTTCGTCCTCCTTTTCTGAAGACCATCGACACTGCTTTGCTTTCATTTAGGTGGAGGTAATTTACATTTGTCCACACTTCTAGTTTGCTACATGCAAGCTGCAGTTGTTCAGGTGAAGTTGATACTAGTACCATGTCATCCGCGTAGGTAAATACTTTTACTTCATATGTCATGGTGGCTTGAGCAACATCCATTGTGACAATGTTAAATAGCAATAGACTCATTGGATCCCCCTGTAGGACTCCATTGAGGTGTGTTACTGGTAGAGAGGTCTCAATTTGGCTGTCTATATGGACATAATTACATGCCAATATATTATTTACTACTCTTGTGAGTTAGTGTTCTTCTCCCATGAGACTTCCCATATTTTCTGAACAATATGCTGGAAAAGGTAACTTTCAAATGTTGGAGCTACTGGATGGTGTCAGCACTCGCTATTAAATTTTCCCTTGCTCCAATTAAGATTCCAACTTCTCATCTGCCTACTTTTTGGAAGAAGATAAATTGTATATCCTCATATCTCATATTTCTTTTGGTGTTTTGAAATATTTGCATTCATAATACCAAAGGCATTAATGTTTTAAATACAGTTGTAACTATGTTTAAGGGTTCTGATGACTTTTCAGATACAAGTACACTGGTGAAATCTGCAAAAATTGTTTTGGAATGTTCACTGAGGTTAAAGGGTATATCATTTATGATAACAAGAGTAATGGATTCAATATTAATCCCTCAGGAACCCCCAAGTTTGAGCTAATCTGATTCTGATTCTTTATTGTTAAAAATACTTTGTGGCTGGCCCCGTAGCCCAGTCGGTAGAGCATCTGCCTGCCATGCTAGGGGTCTCGGGTTCAATTCCTGGCTGGGGGATTTTTCTCCTACCAAGATGATTCCCCATCTTCCCCAGTCTGGAAGTATGAATGAAAGTGTGAATGTGTGCATCATCTAATGATTAAACATCCAAAGTACTAGCAACCCAATGTCTATGAGTTAACACCATTGCCAGCAGGTGATATGTTCTAAAGGAGAATGGCCACCGATAATACCATAGAATAAAAACCAGGTAGAGTCTGTCAAGTCAATATGTGTGCAGTTTGGCTGACTCCTATGAAGAAGACTCACAATCATTTCAATCCCTTATGAAAAGTTGAAACCTCGTAACATGAACTTTTGTAGCTAATGAAAAAGAACAACTGGAATTCAGAACTATGGTAAATAGACTCCATAAAGAGTCAACAGGTAACTGCCACTTCTTTAAAATCAGGGTATAAAATGCTGAGATGTACTGGCAAAAGCCATGTGAAAGTTGGTTAAAAAAAGAGATTTTGTATCATATATAAATATCCCTACCTTGTTCTCCATACTGCCTGTATATAAGGTGTCTCTTATGTTAAATTTACAAGTAAGTATATAAGGTATGAAACTGTACAGCTGTGGACATGTTCAATGTTCACACTCCTTTGTTGCTACAAGTGAATCCACAGAATGCAAATCTACTGTCCACCAACGCAACACTACTGTCCCTGAGAGGAATGTGCCACCCAGTGGGATAAGGGCAGCAAATGTGTCTGACAGAAAACAAATTATTATTATTTATTATTATTATTATTATTATTATTATTATTATTATTATTATTATTATTATTATTATTATTATTATTATTATTATTACTATTACTATTATTATTATTATTACTATTACTACTATTATTATTATTATTATTATTATTATTATTATTATTATTATTTATTAATTATTATTATTATTATTATTATTATTTATTAATTATTATTAATTATTATTAATTATTTATTATTATTATTATTATTATTATTATTATTATTATTATTATTATTATTATTATTATTATTATTATTATTATTATTATTATTATTATTTATTATTATTTATTATTATTTATTATTAATTATTGTTATTGTTATTATTGTTATTATTATTAATAATAATAAATAATAATAATAATAAATAATAATAATAATAAATAATAATAATAACAATAATAATAATAATAATAATAATAATAATAATAATAATAATAATAATAATAATTTATTCACCATTTGATAATTACAATAATTACAATAGGCTTCGTCAGTAAATTATTACTAGTGGAACATATACATATTGTAACTTTGTGGGTTCGTGAAATTAAAAGTCCAATTACACCACTCAAAAATGTTCCTTATTTCCACCGAATTACAATTGGAACACTTGCCGATTACACAGAATTACGTAATGCACACAATTACAATTCACCAGTTCGTCTGTCACAGGTCCACTGCACGCAGTTACGTACCCTCTTCCGATGCACTACACAGTCCGTTCTCTCACTGGGCGCTCCTCACCGCTGCTCAACAAGAACTGAACTCGCCAACTGCAGCCCCCTTTTATAGGGTATCGCTATTTCTCGAAGTCTCTCGTTTCAGTGAATCATCGCGAAGGTTCCAGATGGCAGGGGGAGGAGGAAGAGGTGGCCAACGACCAGTGACACTTCCCTAATCATCCCCTCAGTTAGTGACCGAGATAAATGGGTAGGCATGGTCTGAACACCTCCGGTCCCCTACTAAGCTGTCAGTTGGTCGTGCTTTCCGATAATTGGGTGACACTGCTCCCTCCTCAAAGCTGGTCGTCCTGAACAGCACCATCGTAGCGGGCTAGGCAATCCAGGTGTACCACCATCATCTTTCCTTGGGGCACCTTCTGGATGCGGTAGACCACGTCATTAATCCTCTTCACCACCCGGGACGGCCTTTGCCATGGCTGCTGAAGCTTCAGGCAGCGTCCCTTGGTCTGCGTACGACGCTACAACCAGACCAGGTCACCTTGTTGGAATACTCGGCTATTGGCTTGCCTGTCATATCGGGTCTTCATTTGGTCGCTCGCCTTCTGGATGTTCTGGCGAGCAATCTCGTGCATGTCATGGACGTGGTCCACCAGGTTCTCCACAACTCGGTCACTGGCTGCTTCTCCTCCGGAGGGCTTCCAAAAGCCAGGTCACAAGGGAGGCCTAACACTCGGCCGAACATTAAGCTGGCTGGCATCATCCCAGTTGTGTCGTGTGTAGACGAGAGGTAGGCCAGATAGAACAGTGGCACCTTGACGGCCCAGTCTAGCTGATGGCTGGCTACAACCTTCCTCAGGTGTTCCTCTAAGGTCTTGATGTATCTTTCGACCATGCCATCCGACTGGGGATGTAGAGGCATCCTGCGGGTCTTGTTCACCCCATGCCTTTGTAGTGCCTCCTTCATTAGGCTGGACTCAAAATTGGTACCCTGGTCACTGTGTAGCTCTAACGGCACCCCAAATCGACAGAACGCTTGCTCCACGAGGCAGTCTGTGATTGTCTTTGCCTCTTGGTTTGGAATGGCATAGACCTCCGGTCACTTGGTGAAGTAGTCCACGACCACCATTAGGTACTTGCTGCCTGGGACGGAAACTGGGAACGGTCCAGCAATGTCAATGGCGATCCGTTCAAATGGCACTCCGACGTTGTACTGCTACATGCGACCCCGGCTCCTAGTCTGGGGGCCGTAACTCGCCGCGCACACGTGAGACTGACGGCACCATCTCTAAGCGTCTGCTCGGAGCCTCAGCCAGTAATAGCGCTGCCATAGTTTGTCAATCGTTCGGTTCACTCCCAGGTGTCCTACTGAAGTACCGGCATGCACTTCCACCAAGACTTCCGGGACCTTACTCCGGGGAAGTATCAACTGTTCTGTCTGCGTCTTCCCATTGAGTGATTCCCATACCCGGAACAGCATGCCCTCTCTGTCTTCAACGAGTCCCATTGGGCCCAGTACAACTTGTAGGTGGCGCTCCTCGGTGCGATGTCCTCCACTTTCTTCAAGTGTGGCCCCAAGTCTGCGTCCGCCAGCTGCTCCCTCCTCAGGCCTGCGCTATCCCAGCCATCCGCAGGCACTGCCGTGAATACTCGAACTGCTGCGGCACACTCCTTCTCCTCCACTCTTGTGCACTGGCCGCACTCTTCTGGACAGGGTCTTCGGGACATAGTGTCTGCGTTACCGTGGCTCCTCCCTCTGCGATGATCAATGGTGAAGTCGTACTCCTGCAGCCTCTGAACCCCAAGCTCTGTCTGGCCTTCCAGGTTCTTAAAGCTCAATAGCCAGGTTAGGGCGGAATGGTCAGTCCTCAGGTAGAATGGCTGACCGTACAGGTACTTGTGGAAGTGCTCCAAGGTCTTTACTACCGCCAATAATTCTCGCCGGGTGACGCAGTAGTTCTTCTCTACCTTGGATAGCGTCTTGCTGTAGTAGACTATCACCCGCTCATGGCCGACCTGGATCTGTGGTAGGATGCCTCCAATGCAATGGTCGCTGGCGTCAGTGGCTGGCGCCACCTGGTTGTGGAAATTCCAAAATTGGAGCACTGCACAGGGTCTTCTTCAGGTGCTGGAAAGCGTCTTCCGCGTCCTCCGTTCACACATAAGGCCAGTGTTCCTCTGTCAGGCGAGTGAGGGGTTTGGCGATGTTAGAGAACCCCTTTATGAAGCGGCGGTAATAACTGCACAGCTCCAGGAAACTGCACAACTCTTTCTTATTCTTTGGGCGAGACCAATCTCTCACAGCCTGTGTCTTCTCCGGGTCGGTGGCCACTCCGGTTGCTGAGACTATGTGGCCCAAGTAGTTCACTTCCTTGCGGAAGAGCTGGCACTTCTTCGCGTTCAGCTTCAAGTTGGTCGCCTGCAATCTCTGTAGCACCTTACTCAGATTCATCATCTTACTGACGACGATGATATCGTCCAGGTATAGCAGGCAGGCGTCGTAAGTCAGTCCTCTCATCACTGACTCCATGAGGCGTTGGAAGGTAGCTGGTGCGTTGCAGAGGCCAAAAGGCATAACTTTTAACTGCCTGTCAAGAATGCGGTCTTCTCCTTGTCTCTCGGGTCTAGAGCTACCTGCCAGTAGCCCGACTTCAGGTCCAGGGTCGAGAACCACTGTGCACCAGCTAGTATGTCCAGGGTGTCGTCAATCCGGGGTAAGGGGAAACAGTTCTTCCGGGTGACAGTGTTCAGCTTCCTGTAGTCCACGCAGAAGCATAGCTCACCGTTCTTCTTCGTCACCAAGACTGCAGGGGAACACCAAGGGCTGTCAGACTCTTCAATCACTCCCCTGGATCTCATGTCCTACAGCATGTCTCGTACCGCCGCTTGCTTCGCCAGGGGAACGCGTCTAGGTGGTTGCCGAATAGGCCGGGCGTCTCCGGTGTCGATGCGGTGGAGCACTTTGTCCGTGCGGCCGTAGTCACTATCACCTTGCCTGAAGATGCGCTGGTATCGCCTCAGCAGTTGTCGAACTTTCTCCAGTTGTTCTGCGGTCAGGTGTTCGGCCGCCTTCTCCAGTAAGCCTTCTAGCCGGGGCCCCAGGTGTTGCGTCGGCACCGGCTCCTGTGTCTTGTCGATAGCTGTTACGCTTACCACGGGCTCGCACGTACCCAACTCCGTCCCGGCCTGGACGTCGTGGTCGGTGTTCGTTGGATTTAGCAGTCCCACTGGCACCTCCTCTCGGCACGGCAGCAATGCACTGGCTACACATAGTCCGTGTACAGGCGTCTTCTGGTCCAGCATCATGTTCCTGGTTCTCTGGCCTTCCAGTCACGTCGTCACCACCACCTCGCTCCTCGCGGGGACAACCACATATTCGTCCAAGATGACCCTGCAGATTCCAAGGCGCTCTTCGGGTTGACGGAGTATAACCTCTTCTCCGTTGAGCCGCAGGACCTTCCTGGCGACGTCGACCGTCGCCTCGTGGCTCCTAAGGGCATCCAGTCCCAGAATCACCTCCTCAGCCACCTTCGCGACGAACACCCCTAGACGCACGGCACTCCGTCCCAAGGTTAGCTCCAGCAGGGCTTCCTTCTCCACAGGCAGGGTGTCGCCCGATGCCGTGACAAGCTGGTACGGTCGGCTCGGCTTCCTTGTCGGCAAACCCTTCGCCACGTCAGGCCTGATGATGGTCACGGCTGCTCCGGTATCCACCAGCTCGCGGCACGGCTTTCCTCTTACCCAACCGTCCGCGATGAGGCTGTCATCCATACGCCGGCTGACGGTGCGCAGTGTCACTCGAGGGGATGGTGGTGGTGGTGGTGGTGTGTGTGTGTGTGTGTGTGTGTGTGTGTGTGTGTGTGTGTGTGTGTGTAGTGTTTAACGCCCGCTTTTACTACATACGGCACCGCAGGCGGTGACACTGATGATACATGAGATGAAGATGGAGCACAGGTGAAATGAGATGGCGGCCGACGTGCCCCTCTCCACAACGGCCCTTACTCGTTTTCCGGCTGCTCTTCATGGTGTGGGCAGTCTCTCTCCAGGTGTCCGGGCTGTTCACACCCGCAACACAGGCCACTAGGTCTTCGCCGGCATCCCTCGGCTGTTCTTCTGTCTCCGGTGTAGCGGACACTCCTCGTTCTCGAAATGAAATGTGTAGTGTTTAACGCCCGCTTTTACTACATACGGCACCGCAGGCGCTCGACGTCGGGATAGCTGTTACCTTGGCCGCCTCCATCCTTAATGCTGCCGTCAGCGCCTCGTGGATGGTTTTATAATCGCCGAGCATTAGGCGCTGACGAATCTCCGTGTCTCGGACTTCGTCAACGAATGTGTAGGCAGCTTCCCGGGATACGAACTCTGGTGGGAGGTCGACTAGGGCCTTGCTAGCCAGTTGCTCAACTGCCAAGGCGAACTCCTGCAGCGTCTCCCCTGGCTGCTGTGTCCTTGCCTTTACCTGGCTGCGGTACGCTGCGGCTAAGAGGTGGTTTCCAAAACGATTCTCCAGGGCCTCCCAGATGTCCTTGGGCGCCGCCGTTGTCTGTACCGCGTTCAGGACTTCCGCGGCCCATCCCTGGAGGCTGGCTATTAACTGTGTGGCCTGCTCCTCTGTTAACCATTTGTGCTTGGCCAATGCGTCAAATTGGCGGCGGAAGACCTCAAACGTTTACGCACCGTCATATTTCGGAGGTTTGACGCGCGCCGTTGTGTCGCGTCCCGGCGCGTCGGCCTTCAAATCCTTCAACCTCCTGCCGAAGACGTCCTCCACCATGGCGTTCAGGGACTTGACGCTGCTGTCGGCCTTTCCTTGCAGGTTGTTAACCCGGTTAGCAAGGTCTTCGACGTCTTCCGCCATGGCGTTCAGGGACTTGGCGTTACTGTCGGCCTTTTCCTCTAGGTCATTGAAGCGGTTCGCCAGGCCCTCGACGCGCTCGTCCACTTGACCCATCCGCTTGCCCAGCTCCATCACGTCATCCCTCACGCCGGCCAACTGTTCTTCAAATTTGGCGGCGAGAGCCTCGATCGCCACCTTCATTTCCGTGGTAAGTTCGGACATCTATGCTGTCATTGTCGTGGCCAAGTTGTTGTTTGCCGTTTCCGTCTTCGCTGGTAAGTCGGCCTTAATTTCTTCCATCTTCTCGGTGATGTCGTTAGCCGTCTTCATTTGTTTCAGTTCCGCAGCCAGGTTGTTATTTGTAGTCTCCAGCTTCGCGGCCAGGGTGTTATTTGCCGCTTCTGTTTTTGCAGCGAGGTTTTCATTTGCCGTCTTCATTTCCTTCAACTCGGCGGTAAGGTTGTCGTTGGCCGCCTTCATTTCTTCCATTTTGTGTAAAATCCTTTCCAGTGCCGATTCCATGGACATTATCCCACTTCCTGACGCCAGTGTAACTTTGTGGGTTCGCGAAATTAAAAGTCCAATTGCACCACTCACCGAATTACAATCGGAACACTTGCCGATTACACAGAATTACGTAATGCACACAATTACAATTCACCAGTTCGTCTGTCACAGGTCCACTGCACGCAGTTACGTACACTCCTTCGATGCACGTACACAGTCCGTTCCCTCACTGGGCGCTCCTCACCGCTGCTCGACAAGAACTGAACTCGCCAACTGCAGCCCCCTTTTATAGAGATATCGCTGTTTCTCGAAGTCTCTCGTTTCAGTGAATCACCGCGAAGGTTCCAGACGGCAGGGGGAGGGGGAAGAGGCGGTCAGCGACCAGTGACACTTCCCTAATCATCCCCTCAGTGACCGAGATAAATGGGTAGGCGTGGTCCGAACGCCTCCGGTCCCCTACTAAGCTGTCAGTTGGTCGTGCTTTCCGATAATTGGGTGACAATATATATACACACTGGGGATGCTACAAAAGGAGTAGAACCGTTAAAAATCATGCGCCCTGTCCACTCCATACACTAAAACCGAGAAGATTTATTCAGCATGTTTTTGAATGGTCTTTAACTGAACTGACATGGGGTGTCATAAACCTATCCAGGGAGGGTGTGGGAACCTTCTCCTACTCCCCTCCCCGCTTCTCAGGCCCCGGGGACTTTCTTTGCTGTGGTAAACTGTAATCTAATCTCAGTTCTCTTGAGAAGCATTTTAACAGTGTAGTAGTTATTCCATCCCACATATATGAGGTTTCACTCTTCAGAAATTTAATTATTTTTTCAATTTCTGAAGTTCTAGTAGGCTTTATTCAAAACATAATTTGAATAGTAGTGTTTTTATATTTTTAGTAAATTTAGTGCTACTATGCACTTTTGGTGTAAACCATTTTAGATAAATTTGCTTCAACATCATTCATGAAGTATACTTCGTTCAGAATCTTTTGTGACAGTGAGAGGGGCAGGTGCAGCAGGTTACCTCGTGCCAGAGGTCACTTACGCGTGCTAGCACAATGCGAAAGCAAAATGCATGGTTGCCACATTTGCATCGCTTTCATACTTCTGTTGCATTGTTTACATGTTTATCCTTATTTATTTGTTTGTTTACTTATACGCTTAATTGGCATTGCCTCAACATTTTATTCTCACTTTGGGACAATAAATATATTCAATATAAAATACTAGAGTACAGGATCAGGAAACACAAGTAGAAAAAAAAAACGAAACATCATTTACCTTGACATAGATATGTACATTAGCATTTACCCAATCTTAGCATCTCATACTTTTTCTTCCTCCTTTGAAGATGACGAAGACGATGCCACATCATTTACATTTAGAGCAAATGGTGTGATGTCCAGGACGCTATGCAAGTTGCAATATCCCTCTTCCTGCTTTCCAATGTGTTTGACACAGTTTGTCCCGAGGAATAATTGCATTTTAGTTCTGACCAAACAAACTCAATGGGGTTGAGACAGCTGTGGTATGGCGGTAGCCTGAGTACAATATAGTCATATTTCCCTGCTTTAGCATCAACTGTATACACCTTTACTTTCTCATAGGTAGGCTTGATAACCTGGTGCAATTGTAGAAGCGTTGTTGGTGATGGACTGGGAAGCCTGATGTGATGATCCTCTATGAATTTTACTATATCGTTCCATTTCTTAAGCATGGGATTGAGAACGCGTATATGATATTCTGCATTATCCCTGACAATCACAGAGGGTTCCTCTAGCAGCCTGACTGTTTTTTCAAACCATTCTTCAAACAATCTTGCATTCATTGTCCTGTGATAGTTAACTGGGGCATCCAATAAGCTCTTGTTAGTCACAAACACAGCGTCTGGAACAAATCCACTTTGTCCTCCTACGTGAAGGATAACTATTCTCTGTCGTTTACCGGTTGAAAATACAGCATCACAATAGCCTGATTCATCCGCCCATCTTCGGAAGACACCATCGTGTGTATCATACCATGTCTCATCTAAATAAATATCCTGGATGCCTGTCTATAGTGAGCAATTTTATTTAAATAATCGGCTCGCCATATTTGTATTCATTTTGCCTCCATTAATGGTGTTTGGCGACTTCTAATTTTAAGCTTAAAATTCATAGATTTGAGAAATTTGAACACTATCATTCTCTGATAAGGGAACTCGTACTGTGTTTCTCGTTTTTAACAAATTGCATTCAAAATTCTGTTCAGTGTTGGAGCTGTATGGTTTTTATAAAATTCATATGAAGTTCTTCTTATTGTATACATTGTGAAGCCATCAATCTTATGAAATTCACGAAAAGTTTTTTTTTCTTTTTTGTAATTTACGTCCTCCAACGTTAAGTCATATCGGACGATGAATGAAATGAGTGAAATGATGCTCAAATGTGTCCGGGGTCCATGGAGCTTAGAGTTACCCAACATTTGTCTTTCAGGATAAGAGAAAACCCCGGAAAAAACCTTATCCAGGTAACTCACCCTGACCGAGATTCGAACTCGGGACCTCTTGAACGCGAGGTAGACATGCTACCATCTACTCTACCGAGGTGGGCGTTTTGTTTTTGTCAAGTTTCTTCTTTGTTGGAGTTGTGTAGTTCTGAATGTCTAGTTTGATAGTCCTTATTACTGTAAATCTGGGAACCCCAGTTGTAGTCACAATATGTGTAATTGGCAAGCAACACTTGCCATCACCTCCTTTGAAATAATTGTACATATTCTGAGTAATGTGTGCCGTCTGGCTTATTAACTGGTTTTCCACATTCCATAGGCGAGGAATTTGCTTTATTAGTAACAGGTGCATTACTTTTTCCCCACGACCACCACATATTTATCCTGGTTAAAAAGTGCACTCTGTGGTCAGAAAAATTCTATTGTATGCCACATCTCGTGTCTGAATGACTGCGTAAACACTACAACTCTGACAGGGTTGTTGTGCTTGCTATACACATGCCAGCCACGCGACGTCCTTATCGCCCCCTCCCACTATCTCGAATGACTCTGAACAAAGTATTGTGACTTTGTGGGTTCGTGAAATAAAAGTCCAATTACACCACTCAACAATGTTCTTTATTTCCACCGACTTACAGTTTAACACTTGCCAATTACACAAAATTACTTGCTGCACACAATTACAATTTACCCGTTCGTCCGTTACAACTTCACTTGTACTCGCGATTACATAAACTCCGATACTCATACACAGTTCGTACAGTCTTCCGTTGCACAATCCTTTCGTTCATTAACACGTCACTGACTAACCCTTACACCAAGAACTGCGACTGTCTTCTCGCTCACACTCACTAACCAACTGATTGACCAACTCAACCAACAACTGACTAACTAACTCTGTCTGTCTGTAACCCTCTTTATATCGGAATATCGCCGGTTTCTAGTGACCAGGAGACTGTTCCAGTAAACGAAAGATCGAGAAACAGGTGTAGAGAAAACAGGCGACCAGTCATGTTTTCCCCTAACCACAAGCCTGTCACCACTACAAGACAAACGAGGAGAAGGTGTGGCTAACGCGGTCCTCCCCCCTGCCTTCCGTTCGCAGCTGGTACAGGGTGCTCCAGCGGTCCTGTTACACTGCTCCCTCCTCAAAGCTGTTCGCCCACGAACAGCCCCATCGTAGCGTGCGAGGCGGTCCAGGTGTACCACCAGCATCTGCTCGGAGTCTCAGCCAGAAGTAGCGCTGCCGTAGTTTGTGAATCATTCGGTTCGCTCCCAGGTGTCCTCCTGAAGTACCGGCGTGCACTTCCTCCAAGACTTCCGGGACCTTGCTCCGGGGAAGTACCAACTGTCCTCTCTGCGCCTTCCCATCGGGTGACTCCCATACCCGGAACAGCACGCCCACTCTGGTCTTCAACGAGTCCCATTTTGCCCAGTGCGACTTGTAGGTGGCGCTCCTCGGTGCGATGTCCTCCCAGGTTGGTCTCGTCCCTGCGTCCACTTCCCTCAAGAGTGGCCCCAAGTCTGCGTCCGCCAGCTGCTCCCTCCTCAGGCCTGCGCTATCCCAGCCTTCAGCAGGCACTGCCACAACTACTCGGACTGCTGCGGCACGCTCCTCTTCCACTCTTGTGCGCTCATGGCCGTCCTGGATCTGCGGTAGGACACCTCCAATGTAATGGTCGCTAGCGTCGGTGTCCACAATGAAGGCGCCACCCGGTTGTGGGAAACCCAAAATTGGAGCACTGCACAGGGTCCCCTTCGGGTGCTGGAAAGCGTCTTCGGCGTCCTCCGTCCACGCATAAGGCCGGTTTTCCTCCGTCAGGCGGGCGAGGGGTTTTGCGATGTTGTCGGCCTTTTCCTCTAAATCATTAAGGCGGTCGTCTACTTGACCCTTCCGCTTGCCCGGGTTCGTGACGTCATCCCCCACGCCGGCCAACCGTTCCTCAAACTTGGCGGCGAGAGCCTCGTTCGCCACCTTCATTTCGGTAGCCAGACCGTCGTTCGTTGCTCTCATTTCCGTGGTTAACTCGGCCTTCATTTGTTCCATCTTCTCGGCGATGTTGTCCCTAGCCGTCCTGATTAGTTTCAGTTCCGCGGCCAGGTTATTTCTAGTCTCCAGCTTCTCCGTTAATTCGGCCTGCATCTCCATCATCTTCTCCAAAAAATTTTCCAATGCCGCGTCCATGGTTGTAATTTTCGGTGATGTTATCTTCCCGCTTCCTGACACCAGTGTGACTTTGTGGGTTCGTGAAATAAAAGTCCAATTACACCACTCAACAATGTTCTTTATTTCCACCGACTTACAGTTTAACACTTGCCAATTACACAAAATTACTTGCTGCACACAATTACAATTTACCCGTTCGTCCGTTACAACTTCACTTGTACTCGCGATTACATAAACTCCGATACTCATACACAGTTCGTACAGTCTTCCGTTGCACAATCCTTTCGTTCATTAACACGTCACTGACTAACCCTTACACCAAGAACTGCGACTGTCTTCTCGCTCACACTCACTAACCAACTGATTGACCAACTCAACCAACAACTGACTAACTAACTCTGTCTGTCTGTAACCCTCTTTATATCGGAATATCGCCGGTTTCTAGTGACCAGGAGACTGTTCCAGTAAACGAAAGATCGAGAAACAGGTGTAGAGAAAACAGGCGACCAGTCATGTTTTCCCCTAACCACAAGCCTGTCACCACTACAAGACAAACGAGGAGAAGGTGTGGCTAACGCGGTCCTCCCCCCTGCCTTCCGTTCGCAGCTGGTACAGGGTGCTCCAGCGGTCCTGTTACAGTATATACGTATACTGAATGTATTTGCAATTGCATGTGAATTTATTAGCTCTGCATTTCTCCTAAATGAGGGAATGCCATTAGACCTTTTGGTTCTACCTGTTTCAGTTTTGATAAAATACATCTAGTTTTTATTTTGTTCACTGTGTCATAGTCCCCAGTCATAGGAATTTTATTTTGTTCATTGACTTTTCAATGACTTATGAATAATACTGCTTCTTTGCTACCTCTGTGACTCTGCTCAGTATTTTACAGCAGCCGTTATAGTACTTTTTGAGCTTATATCTGATATAACTAATTTTGAAGTTTCCTTTTAGTATTACATGACTCATTCATTGGTTATCCAGTCTTAACCTTTTAGTTTCTGTGCCATGAAGGCTCTTATTTAATTTGCTTCATATAAATCCACTAAAATGCATAAGAAAGCATTAACTTTTTCATTTACATGATTATTATACTTGACAGATTCCCATTTTTTAGTTTCAAAATCTTGAACAAAATTAATATGTTTATTACTCAGATCTTAGTACAGGAATTTTTTCGATGGCCTACTTTTATGTTGCAAATTAACTTACAATATGAGCGATTGTATATCATTATCTAAGAGAGCTTTTATGATAGGTGTGACTTATTGTGGTATTTTTGCTTTGTCTAAGAAAATGCTGTCAACAGTTGTCAAATTGTTACAAATCCATGTTGGGAGATTTACTATGTATTCGAGATTAAAGGTGTATAGCAAGAATGTTAATTTATTCTTGGTTATATCTTCATTATTCATATTTACATTAAAATCATCACAGATTATAAGCTTAATATCACTATAAAGTTGCGTAATTAATTTTTCTAAATTATTTTAAAAAATAGCCGATATTACCTGTTGGAGATTTGCATATAGTTAATATAGAACATCCTTATTACTAAAATGTTTCTTTTCACTAAAAATAGCAGTAAACCTTGATGTAAAAATAAATGCTCTTAAATACATGCCATCTGTAACAAGAACAAAAACAAGTGTACTAAAATACAACAGGCATTAAAAAATATTTCAGTGCACTTGCTGGAATTTCAAGAGTCACTTAAATATTCGGTCAACAGAAACATATATGTATAACCTCACAATGGATAAATTCAATACTTTGTAGGGTATACTTGATGCCTGATTACTTTTACCATGCTTGATTTCATATTATAAATAATTTTCTTTGTATAGGCAGGCTCAATTTTTTACTCGTTCTTCATGCAGCCTTTTCTTTAATTTATTTTTAGAGATGGGAAAATTTCTGATTCTTTAATTGAGCTAGCTTCATAAATTCTCCATTGGATTAATTTATGCATTCTATAGGGGTGGATGTATTACTTTTGTGCTGTTATGTAACAACCATCACTGATAATATATGCCTGGTGCTTTGAGTCACTATTCTGATAAAACTTTAAAGTATTTCTTATTTCTAAATTCTCTGCATACTGGCAAAGTTTTCTGTAAGAATGCTGAAATACTGGTATTTATTTATTTATGTATTTATTTATTGGGTTCTCAATGAATACCCAATTTCCACTCCACTTGCTGATAAGCACCACCATATCATAACACTGTCACCTTTACGTTTCACTGAAGGGTATAAATTCCATATATTCAACTCTATATTGGGCTTGTGCCAAACTCATATCCCACTCCCCTTCGTATAGAATACACGAAAGGGACTTTCATCAACAAAAATTATACCACTCCACCATTCTTGGCCTTTTTTGCACAATTCTTTAGCAAACTGCAAACTCTTTGCCCTGTTAGTTTTGGTTATGTGTGGCTTTTTTCTTGCCGCTCTTCCGTTGTAGCCTTCCTAACTAAAAATCCTTCTAACTGTTTCTGGGTGCACATCTTTACCAATAGTCAGAAACATTGCGATTGCCGGTTTTGGGACACTTATTACCTTTCTCATAAGCAGTCTCTTCTCTCTCTGACTCAGCTTCTGTGGATGTCCTGTTTGTGGCAAAGATTTGATTGCCTCCTTCTCTTTACCGTTTAATAGTGCCTCCAACAAAGTTCTGTGGTATATTCACCTTAGTAGCAATTTCTCCAAGTGTAAGACCTTTGGCATAGTAAAAGCTCACAGGCTGCCAGTGTCAAACATTGTGTTGTTTTCTTTGTGTCCCACACAGATTTGTCACTAATGGTAATGGAGGAGCAAGCGAGACTCCACTTTTCATATATACAAACATAACTAAGAGTGCCCGAATATTAAAGTCAAGCATCTATATCTTGCTTAGGGGTCAAACGTACCTAATACATGGTATCTTTGTTGTGAACATCCCAAGTGGCTGGATTTTTTTAATATTATGTTTGTACTTTACATTCATAATTTCAAATAACTCAATTATGCAGGACAGTCTTATCTGACAAATATTTTTGTGAATACCTCTAAGAGTGTTAATATCTGTGGTTAAACTGCAGAAAGATGGCTTACACAGGTTGCTATGGAATGACATATGGAAACAAGCTGTTATCAACACATTTTCTTATTCTTGTTATAAACTAGCAATACTGTAATGCATAAGAGAACTGGCAGTGTATACTGATAAGAGAAAATAGGAGTTTAAATGATGAATTACAAGTGCATTTAAAATTAATTTATTGAAATGTAGAAACACAATATTATATGCTTGATGCATGGAAAAATGATGAAACAGCAGCAGCATTGGAAACACGGTATTATATACACTATAAAAGCACAGAAGGACATGAAACATATTGCAAAACATAATTCAATTTCACATGTAAAACCAAACTAGATGTACATTTCTATACAATCTTATTTCTAGTTATCAGTGCCTCTGGTCGAAGACATTCTTGGTTTTACATATAAACATTTCCGAAAATGATGCAAAGTCGAAATGCAGCATTTGCTTAAAGATAAAAAAGTTATATATTGATACAGAAATTATTTCGTGAAACAATTTAATTAAATTCGAGTTCTTTTTCTGTATAAAAGCTATCGTGCACAACACCCAAATTATAAGTGAGGGTCTGAGTTCGGATCTTGGTTTTGGTGAGCTATCTAGATTTTTTGTTTTCTCTACTACTTACCTTTAACATTAACATTTCAACCGCACTCGGTAAAGATGCATTATGATGGTATGAAATGTCACTTAAACAAGTTTGTTTGCCAACTGCGGAGCTCATATATATGCGAATACAGAGAAACGTTGTCACACATTTTCTTTTTCTTATTATAAACTTGCGATACTGTAATGGGAATAGTCTGTAGTAAGCTTAATTATTATTGAGAAGAAGCACAATGTTTTTTTTTTTTTTTTTTTTAATTTACGTCCTCCAAAGTTAAGTCATATCGGACGATAAATGGAATGGGTGAAATGATGCTCAATGAGCCCAGGGTCCATAGAGCTAGGGGTTACCCGACATTCACCTTTCAAGATAAGGGAAAACCCCGGAATAAAACCTTATCCAGATAATTCAGGCTGACTGGATTCGAACCTGGGACCTCTTGAAGGTGAGGCTGACACTACCCAGGCAGGCAGTAAAAGTGATCATAAAAAGTGATGTGAAGAAGAAGAGAGGAAGGGGACGAAGAAGAAGAGGAAGGGGACGAAGAAGAAGACGAAGAAGAAGAAGACGAAGAAGACGAAGAAGAAGACGAAGAAGACGAAGAAGAAGAAGACGAAGAAGACGAAGAAGAAGAAGACGAAGAAGACGAAGAAGAAGAAGACGAAGAAGACGAAGAAGAAGAAGACGAAGAAGACGAAGAAGAAGACGAAGAAGACGAAGAAGAAGACGAAGAAGACGAAGAAGAAGACGAAGAAGACGAAGAAGACGAAGAAGACGAAGAAGACGAAGAAGAAGAAGAAGACGAAGAAGAAGAAGAAGACGAAGAAGAAGAAGAAGACGAAGAAGAAGAAGAAGACGAAGAAGAAGACGACGACGACGACGACGACGACGACGACGACGACGACGACGACGACGACGACGACGACGACGACGACGACGACGACGACGACGACGACGACGACGACGACGACGACGACGACGACGACGACGACGACGACGACGACGACGACGACGACGACGACGACGACGACGACGACGACGACGAAGAAGAAGAAGAAGAAGAAGAAGAAGAAGAAGAAGAAGAAGAAGAAGAAGAAGAAGAAGAAGAAGAAGAAGAAGAAGAAGAAGAAGAAGAAGAAGAAGAAGAAGAAGAAGAAGAAGAAGAAGAAGAAGAAGAGAAGAAGAAGAAGAAGAAGAAGAAGAAGAAGAAGAAGAAGAAGAAGAAGAAGAAGAAGAAGAAGAAGAAGAAGAAGAAGAAGAAGAAGAAGAAGAAGAAGAAGAAGAAGAAGAAGAAGAAGAAGAAGAAGAAGAAGAAGAAGAAGAAGAAGAAGAAGAAGAAGAAGAAGAAGAGAAGAAGAAGAAGAAGAAGAAGAAGAAGAAAGAAGAAGAAGAAGAAGAAGAAGAAGAAGAAGAAGAAGAAGAAGAAGAAGAAGAAGAAGAAGAAGAAGAAGAAGAAGAAGAAGAAGAAGAAGAAGAAGAAGAAGAAGAAGAAGAAGAAGAAGAAGAAGAAGAAGAAAGAAGAAGAAGAAGAAGAAGAAGAAGAAGAAGAAGAAGAAGAAGAAGAAGAAGAAGAAGAAGAAGAAGAAGAAGAAGAAGAAGAAGAGAAGAAGAAGAAGAAGAAGAAGAAGAAGAAGAAGAAGAAGAAGAAGAAGAAGAAGAAGAAGAAGAAGAAGAAGAAGAAGAAGAAGAAGAAGAAGAAGAAGAAGAAGAAGAAGAAGAAGAAGAAGAACCTAAAGCTTTTCTGGTGATGAATATTTCCGAGATATTCTCGGGAAACAAGCCAAGCGAAAAGACGATTATAAATCTAAAATACAATTTCTAATCGTCTATTCATCTGGCTTGTTTCCCGAGAATATCTTGAAAAGAACAAGTCATAACTATGGTAATGATCCACCGGCAATGCTACAGTTTCTTTACGTATTACAGTATCACTGGGTTGTACTTGATGTTGGTTTTCCTCGATAGTATGCTGTGGAAGTTGGCAACGCTCCAGCAATGACGTCACTGCCACTATATTCGTACGCCGTCCTAATGCATCTTTACCCCAAAATCCTATTCAGAGGTTTCACTGGACATTAAAACAACGAAGTGTCCTTAAAAGTTACAATATCGCTTGTCTGCTTACGTCGTGTTGGTATTTTTTCAGCGAAAGCATCCTTTCACTGTTGGCAACGACCACATATGGCTACTTCGTCTTTCTGCAGTTTAACTATATCTGCAAAGAGCATAGGTATTGCAGATAAGGTGCGTATGGAATCGTGGCTCCGAAGTCATAGCTCGGCATTGGCAACTTCCAGAGCATGCTACCGCGAAAAATACCAACATTACGCAAGCAAACCAGCGAAGCTGTAATACGTGACGTAAAGATCAGTGGATCATTGCCAGAGTTTATCATCATCATTATTGTTATCATAATTATTTAAAAACTTAAAGGAATTTAGCATAAAGTTTTGGAATAATTGACATTACATAAGCAAACCAGCGAGACTATAACACCCAAATAAACTGACGTAAAGATCAGTGGATCATTGCCAGAGTTATCATTATATATTCTCACTAATATTATATTATTATTGCTAATAATAATAAAAACAATAACAGCTACTACTACAACAATAATAATAAAAATAATAACAATAAACAAAGCTTTTTTGGCGTACATCTGAGCGCCGCAGTTGGCAACAACTTCTTACGCACCTGATTTGCACTATTACCTTGACTTCTTGTTAATATTCAAAAATAAATATAAATTACGTAATAAGGAAAACTTCTGTAATACGCCCGAATTCCTCCTTGGGTTAGGCTTAATTTGTAAACATAATACTCGTTTACCTTGTAAATTATATAATCGAATCTGACGCCAGGATTTTGCCTAAGTACGGCATACTTTTTCTGAGTACAGCTTTAAATTATGTGCTCTAATATGTACTTTCAAGTAATGTAAGCGTAATCAGAAAACAAAAGAAATCGTAATATAACTTATGGCTTAATTTGTTTAATTACCTGCTGTGCGTGTATCTTTATTCTCCTTATTGAACAAGCTTTGTTGTCCGGTTGCCAGATTCTCACTTTTCCTTCGATTATTTTCCCTACCTTCACACCCTTCACAACCACCTTCACACTAACACTAACCTTCGATACCGTTGAATGTATTAAGTTCTGTGATTAAGCTGTACGTTGAACCCTGTGGGTTTTCCACAGAACACCTATAAAAACCTAGAAAAAGCCCTAGAATGAACATCGGCGTAGCCATAAAGGCCAATATATAGTGCTGGTCCACAGTTTAATACAGGCTGCATACCACAGCGAGCAGACGACAGCGATGGAAGATATCTGCCTATGTCTAGCGGCTAAATTGAAATACCTTATCGCTCCGGTTTGTTGCAGTTGCAAATACAAAGGAATCCTTAAATTTTATGTAAAGTACACTGTGAAAGCCAGAAAATACAAACTATTCAAACATAATTCTTCTTGTAACGATTTTGATTAACCAAGGTTTTATTCAAATAAATGATGAGACTGTAATCACATGTACTCCTAACGTTGCAGAAATTTTAGTCCTGCAGCGAATATATTGCTTCTTTCAAGCACAAAATTGCGAATAAATAGTCTCTCTTATATTTTAACCCAAAATATTTCAAAATGTTATACAGAGAAGACACAGAACCCGTATATTCCGTTTTCTCCGTCATTAATTAGTCAGCATTTTGGCAGTTGCATATTCACCCTCGTCAGATAATCATAAATTGTCCTACGTAAAACATGATTTTAAAATTCGTGTAAGTTCATAGTACGTAAATATACACATCAAATGATAATTCTAAATAGCATTATAAACTGTAACATCCAATATTAACATGTTTATTTACTGAAAATTGTGTACATTAATGTCTGAACGCGACTTATTGTACAGGGATTGCTAGCTCCCTCCTCGTCTTGTTCTTCCTCATCTTCACTTAATTCCGAAACAATTTCCTGCAGATTTATAACTAGACTTTGAACTGTGTTATCTCGAGCCACCTCTTTATTGAAATCTTCTCTTGCAATTTATTACAGTTTCCAGCACGACTAACACATTCTTCTTTTGTAACTCCGTCAAGTGCAGCAAGCATAAATAAACCTTTCAGCATCTGCAAGATGAAAAATGGTGAATTCCTTTGTAATTTCCCCATTACCTTAGCCCAAATTAATTCTATGGGGTTGTACTGGTAATGATTAGGAAGTTAACGAATAAGTTGGTGCCCTTTCTAACGCAATTTGACCAAACTTGTATCTTTTTTCTTGCGTTTTTTATTGATTTACTTTTTGTAATAACTCTGCTCTAGTTTAAAACAGGCGGAATATTATTTTATTATGTGCCAGCCAGGCCTGAATATTTCGTTTTTGGAATTATTAGAGAGAGGTTTATCCAACAGTTTAGGATGGTAGCCTCACTATCTGTCACGATAGACTCCTCTCCAAAGTGTACGGATTTATTTATGAACCACTCTGTGTAGGAATTTGCATTCTTTTTAGCATATTTACTTCCTATCTGGAACGGAAAATATACTTGCTTTCAGGAACGAATCTATTTGTCAAGAACCCACCAATTTTGCCATAGATTTACGAGGCATGTCTTTTTTTTAAGTCAGTACCGTTTTGGAATTTAAAAAAGACGTGCATATATATCGCAATAATTTTATTTTTACATAAAATCCTGTACGTTAATCTACTTTTCTACATAATTTCCGTAAATATTGAGCAACTTGTCTTAACGTGGCACCAGTTTTTGTATACTCTTCTCATAAAATTCTGCCGCCTGACGTGTTAACCACTGTATCACAACTGTTTTGACTTCGTTATCGTCTTGAAGACGCTGACCGCCCACATGTTTCTTCAAGTGCAGGAACAAATGGTAGTCGCTGGGCTCCAGATCAGGGATGTATGGAGGATGATCTAGAGTTACCCATTGAAAAGATTTGAGGAGATCTTTGGTCCGATTAGCCACATATGGACGACATTGCCATGAGGCAATACGATACCCTTACTCAACTTGCCACGTCTTTAGTTCTGGATTGCACGGCGCAGATTGTTCAATGTCTCACAATAAGACGTTGCATTGATTGTCTCATACGAGGCAGAAACTCCAATAGCAATACTCCTTTTCTGTCCCAAAAAAACTGTGCACATGTTTTTCCGGCAGAAATTGTTTGCTTAAACTTCACTTTTGTGGGTGATGATGAATGTCGCCATTCCATGGATTGTTGTTTCCATTCTGGTGTGACGTAGGCCACCTATGTTCCGTCACCAGTAACAATTTGGTCTAAAAATCTTCACCTTCATTGTGGTACCACTCAAGGAAAGTCAATGCACTGCTTAAACGTTGGGTTTTCTGCAAATACGTCAACATTTTCAGAACCCAACGTAAACACAATTTCCGGTACTTCAAGTTCTCGGGTCACAATGCGATACAAAACACTACGAGAATATTGAGGAAAATAGTCGCACAATGATGAAATTGTAAAGCGTCTGTTTTCTCTCGTCTTTTCGTCCACTTTCTGCACCAAATCTTCAGTAACGACCGAAGGACACCCACTCCGTTCTTCATCATGCACATTTAAGCGGCCATATTTAAATGCTCTCACCCATTCCTTACCATTCCATCACTCATAATGTTTTTTCCGTAAACTTCACAGATTTCACGATGAAAATCGATCGGTTTTACGCCTTTAGCACTAGAAATCGTATAACAGCCCGTACTTCACAATCGGTTGGACTCACGATCGTCGGAGGCATCTTAAGCACTCAGTAACCAACGTATACAATGAAAAATCAGACTGTAATGGCGTCAGTGCGTAGACAAGAGATGTAGGTAACCAGCGCGCATGCGCGGAACGCCGAGCGTAGAGCTGCGGCGGCGGAATCGCAAAACGGTACTGACTTAAAAAACATGCCTCGTATTGCTTGCAATGGTTCTAATATACCCACATCTCATCAGGATAAAAAATGGAGCACATATCTCCAGATACACTAAGAACGTGAATAATTCTTAAAAACTGTGTTCTTGCGACAGCCATATAACTTTTTTCTAGAAAGAAATAACCCCCTTCATCTTGTTTTTCCCCAAATGTTTAAGTAGTAATCCCACTTTCTAAAAACAATTACGTCCTTCGACGTTAAATCATATCGGACGATGAATAAAGTGGGTGAAATGATGCTTAAATGAGCCCAGGGCCCATAGAGCTTAGAGATCCCGACATTTATCTTTCAGGGAAAACCCCGAAAAAAGATTATCCAGGTAATTCACCCTGCCCAAGATTCGAACTCGGGACCTCTTGAACGTGAGGAAAACTTGCTGCCATCTAGCTACGGAAGTGGGTGTTAATCCCATTGAAGTAGGGAATGTATGAAGCTTTTGACATTCTGATATATGTAATATATTTTGCGGCAAAGTACGTCTTTTATGGGCCGCACCGTGGCTGAGTGATTAGACTACTCGACTCGCACAAAGATGGCCCAAGTTCGATACCGGGTGACCACATGTCAGATTTATGGTGGACAACACGGCGCAAGGTCGGATTTTCTCCGGGACTCCTGTTCCCCCGCCATCATTCCAAATTGCTTCATTATCAAATTTCCTTTCATTCATTTCGCGCTTATCAACCATCCTGGATCTCTAAATGATCCAGAGGTTCTGTTCCTCAACCAGATGCCTAAAGGCATAAGGGGTAGAGGAACAAAAGTCCCGTAGCACAACGATAATGGTAAAATTAGTTAAATTGAAGAAGATGCACGTCTTTTGAAGATAATCTAAATTGGAAATCTTGGAGATTTAACTTAAGATTAACCAATCTCTGTGCTAGAAGTTGTGTCCTGTCTTACAATACGCGATGCAGTATGCACACTCAACCAGATGCCTAAGGCATAACGGGTAGTGGAACAAAAGTCCCCTAGCACCACGATAATGTAAAATTAGTGAAATTGAAGAAGATGCACGTCTTTTGAAGATAATCTAAATTGGAAATCTTGGAGATTTAACTTAAGATTAAACAATCTCTGTGCTAGAAGTTGTGTCCTGTTTTACAATACGCGATGCTGTATGCACACCCACATTGCACTCTTTGAGCGTGAGTTCCTGACTATTCTGAAAAAGTGATTGGGTCTTAAACTTCCTCAGATGATAGTTTCCTAAAGAAACCGCACAATTTAAAAATAATATTTCTGGCCTGGGAGTGGAGTGTACTCTTCCACAGGAGAGAAAGTCTCCGAGGGGAGAGACGCAGGGGGTGGCGAAGGTTCCACACACCCTCCATGGACAGGTTTATGACACCCCATGTCGGCACAGTTACAGACCATTCAAAAACATTCTGACGGCTTCTACTCTTTGTAATGAATCTTCTCGGCTTTAGTGTACGGAGTGAATAGGGCGCATGTTTTTTTTAACGGTCTGCTCCTTGTATAGCAAGCGTTCGTTGCCCCACACATTCGCTCTCCTAGTCGCACAGCACATTCCTTACAGGGATTTTCTTTGCGTTGCTATACTATACTTTCCCCTTGGTGCCTGCGTTACTGATGCCAGGTTCTGAAACTAACGTTGTTAGCAATTCACAAAACAGAGAATGTAACAATATCAAGCATTGTCGCAGTTGCCCAAAGAAGTTGAAACTTAATTTGCGTGACTCACTACAGTCTGCTTTTTAAAACAAGATACGTGCTGTCATCTGTTTCTCCACGTTGGTGCATGCAATGTTGCCCAGAAGATCCTTTTCTTTATTCTCTCAGCACTCGAAACATAAACAAGGGTTCGAGTTATCTCACCTCAACAAAAACATGTACAGTTAATTTGTATTAGCCTACTTTAAGAACAGAAATAAGCTGTTCGCACATTCACTGCGTTGTAGCGTCTTCACGTGTAAGTTCCTTTAAATAATTTCTGCATTATGTAACTAATATTCCATACTTACCCTTGTTGCAATGCATTTTAAGTTGACATTCCCGCACTAGTGTGGTAAGTATTTCTCTATGGAAACACAAATAGCGATGCACGTTCTAAAATCTAACAGTTATCTTAATTATACTTTATAGTTATACTTTACCACGAAATCGATATGATAAGCTGATATATAACGCATGAAAAAGATTTTTACCTTTATCTTTAAATTTTTTATTTTTTTATTTAGGTTTAAAGATTTTCTTAAAAGGTTTTGTTAAGTAATAAGTTAATAAGGGATAGCATATTTATTATATATTATTTATCTTAATTTATATTTATCTGAATATATCACATTATTATTATTATTATTATTATTATTATTATTATTATTATTATTATTATTATTATTATTATTATTATTATTATTATTATTATTATTATTATTATTATTATTATTATTATTATTATTATTATTATTATTATTATTATTATTATTATTATTATTATTATTATTATTATTATTATTATTATTATATTATTATTATTATTATTATTATTATTATTATTATTATTATTATTATTATTATTATTATTATTATTATTATTATTATTATTATTATTATTATTATTATTATTATTATTATTATTATTATTATTATTATTATTATTATTATTATTATTATTATTATTATTATTATTATTATTATTATTATTATTATTATTATTATTATTATATTATTATTATTATTATCATTAATTATTATTATCATTATCATTATCATTATCATTATCATTATCATTATCATTATCATTATCATTATCATTATCTTATTATTATCATTATCATTATTATTATCATTATATTATTATTATCATTATCATTATCATTATCATTATCATTATCATTATCATTATCATTATCATTATCATTATCATTATCATTATCATTATCATTATCATTATCATTATCATTATCATTATCATTATCATTATCATTATCATTATCATTATCATCATCATATCATCATTATCATCATCATCATCATCATCATCATCATCATCATCATCATCATCATCATCATCATCATCATCATCATCATCATCATCATCATCATCATCAATATCATCATCATTATTATTATTATTATTATTATTATTATTATTATTATTATTATTATTATTATTATTATTATATTATTATTATTATTATTATTATTTATTATTATTATTATTCCACCTATCAAACTTTTCTTATACAAAAAAGAGCGATTAAACTCAGTGTACACATAGAAACAAATACATAAATAGAATGTGTATCTGATAAATTGGTCTCGCTGGTACTTGCTACTACCCCCTCAAATGCATCCCCATGCCAATTAGGAATTTTCTGTGATGGTACAGCGTCGCCTTTAATTTTCTTTTCAGCGGCAACCCTAGCAGCTCGTGTTTTTATATCCCGTTCATAGTCTTCGGGCAGGAAGTGATCGGAACAAATCCTTGCATTATTCACATTAACCGGATCAGCGCTTTTGCAGCGTAAAACCCACTTGCGCTGTAGTTCTCGATCTTTAGGCAAACAATGGAAAATCTATCCGTAGTTTTATACGAAGCATTTTTGCATTCAGCAAAAGCGCAATGGTTCCTGCTGTTATTCATAATGTTACGACAAAAGTCACAGCCAATAACTACAATAGCCCATAAGCAACTGCATCTCGTTTATTTCATCAGAAGGATTGTGGAATTTGCATGCATCAGTGCCTTATCTTATCTTACAATGTGCAATCATAATATTGCATTACGCACATTCAGGTGTAAGCGCTCTTGCGTTGTATTCTCGGTGACGTCACGCCCCTCAGTCAGCAGTGACAGTGTTTTGCGCGGGAAGGCAGGAAATGGCCTGCCCTGAGTGGACACCGTGTCATCAGCCCCATTGGAGCAATCTGGGAAAAAGTACAGGGCTGTGTGTCACAAGGCATAAAAAGACATTCAACATGGCTTAAGTGGAACAGCTGACAAATGAAGCAGTAAAAGAAAAGACTCCTGAAAAATGGAAGAACTGATGGGGTGATGTTTGTCCTTAAATACAAACTAGGCCAGTAACCAACTGGAGGAGTCCTACAGTATTATAGTATTGCATTCTCCATAAATGGGGTGTGACGAGCGCCAAGAGAATCCATCTCTAATAAATACTATTTGCGATAAGAAAAAAATTTACATTTTGCAAAATTTTAAAAATTCGACTCATGAGAAGAGTAGGAAGTAACTGTTTTAACACAACCGTAAAACAGCCATGTTAGTTTAGCTCAAACATTTGTCATAATACAAATCAATAAAATACAAATGTATAATAACCTCACTTCGCGGCGTAAGCACTTTGATCACCATCAAAATCACTTTGTATGTATGAATCAACATATATTTGGAAAAACTCAGAACTGAAATGTAACCATTTGACATGATGTGCTAGAAAAAAAATTACTTCGTACAAGTCAAGGTGCTTGTTAAATTCGACAGAGCAAACAGTACACATCCTCTTAGAATGTGAGTCGACACCTGATATGTTATAGAGTGTGTTTATTTAACCTATACAGTTTCAAATAAATATTTAATAATAATGATAATAATAATAATAATAATAATAATAATAATAATAATAATAATAATAATAATAATAATAATAATAATAATAATAATAATAATAATAATAATAATAATAATAATAATAATAATAATAATAATAATAATAATAATAATAATAATAATAATAATAATAATAATAATAATAATAATAATAATAATAATAATAATAATAATAATAATAATAATAATAATAATAATAATAATAATAATAATAATAATAATAATAATAATAATAATAATAATAATAATAATAATAATAATAATAATAATAATAATAATAATAATAATAATAATAATAATAATAATAATAATAATAATAATAATATATTATACATATTATATATATTATAATATTATATATAA